>JAAOAW010000173.1:0-151549 GCA_013186925.1 Fusarium succisae | reverse complement strand
CTCGCTTGTCTGTTTCACTCGCTTATCATGTACGTTATGCATTCTAGATATGTACTCTATGAAAGCCCTTTTAGTGTTACTATATGATTCTCCCATTTTCTGTTTATCTGTAATGTTAAAGATTCATCTTCTCCCTTATCAATGCCTTGAGAGATCTAACTTTGATCGACAACTCTCTCATCTCCTCACATTCCTCAGTATCAGCCGTGATGACAGTCGACCTAAAGACAAAGTGCACCATATAATCCGTCCAAAGCGACGTCCTCCCCAGCTCAGCACTAAAGTCCATCCCGTCAACATCACATGCCCTCTGCTTCACCACGCTGATGGACCGCGGAAGACCAACGGCGTCTTCCACGGACTGAAACGCATCGAGTAGAACCTGAACGGTCGTGCAAATCTTAGTGCACGTCTCGTCCGCGGAGGGCAGTTCTCCGAGCTGCAAGCCCCACCTATGAGAGGCCAGCACTGTCTGGGAAGGGTACGGAGACGGGGTCTCAGGGAGGTGAGAGAGGTGGTTCTGTAGGTGGGCGAATACCAGGCTATACAGCTTGATGAGGGATGTGTAGCAGCTTAGAACGAGCAGCATCGTCGGCATGTCGACAGAAGCGGGCCTAGAGGAGCCGGTCATTTTGATAGATGATAGCACTTCGGCGTAGTCGAGCATCTCTGCCGACGGGGTTGGAGAGCTTCCGTTTCCTGACGAATGGGCGTCGGAGGAGATGGACTCTTTACCCCAGATACAGCTGAGGATGGAGCAGAAGTCTTGAGATAGGCTCAATGCGCGGCCAATTGGGTAGTTTTGCAGCTGTTTTACGTCGGGAACATTCGACCACAGAGACTCATCTAGCGACTTTGAGGTCTCGTGGATCTTTGTTACAAGATTTGACAGCTGCACAATGGCGTGTGGCGGAGTGTGCTCCGAAGACTCCGATATGTCCATCAAGTGCCCAGCCTCAGCCACAGCTGGAACAACGTGATCAAAAGCAGACGGGTACTGCGCGTGATAAGTGTTTGTCGGCATAATAGACGGCGCAAGGTCCAGCATATTTAACCCTTGACTCATCCCCAGGTCCGCCCAGAAACCACCATCACTCAGACTTGAACCGTTACCAGCCGTGTTGATGTCAATGGCCAGCGGCTCCTCAGTTTCCTGACATGCAAGCTCGTCGATCCACGGGGTCCAAGCCCCAGGCGAAGCCAGGTTCATCCCAGCAAGAGACGATGAGCAGGCGGGCGGTGAACTCTTCTGCGGTGGCTCAGGCTCAGGCTTGGACTTGTCGGGCTTGCTCTTATTACTGGCACTGCGCTTTGATTGGCTTCGCGGGCTAAAAACATATATCACTTGTGCCCTGATACATCTCGTGCATTTGTGGGACCCTGAGCGTGAGTCTTCTGGGGAAGCAGTGCATTTGAGCTTGTGAGAGCGGCATCGGTCGCAGCTGGACCGGATAGATTGGCTGTTCCGCGTGGACATGCTGTGTTATGATATGTTATGCTTAACCAAAGTGTCGGGTTAGCCGTGGAGAATATGTTGTGTGCTGTCAAAACTTGATGTTGCGCGAAAGACCAAGCACGGGGACAAGGAGGAGAATAGTTGCAGTGCAAACGTCACTGGTACCAATCAGTGTAACGGCAGCACTTTTCCTGGCCCGGATACGGGATCTCCCTATATAATTGTCCAGAAGAGCAAACCAGCACAGACACTTTTGCCTGTGTGTCTCTCAAATTGATCCTTGCTCTTTGTGCTGAGAAACTTCTCAATTTGCTAGACGATTTTCCGTCTTGAGAAGGATGCGAGGCAAGGTTTATGCATGCAGTCATGTTGCGAAATATGGTGGTCAGCATTCTAAAGACCTCAGGCCACTCGCCATGACGGCAGAGCGAGGATGGCTATCCTGACGGGGGGAAAGGGTGCAGTAGCCGAGCGCTACAAATTTAAGGATACAAACATGCTTAATCTCGGTGCGACATAAGCCTTGATTGCAGGCTGACGGGGTACAGTTGTTGGGCTGACATATCGGAACACATAATTGCCGCCGCCTGTTTATGTAAAGATACAACGTTGGGCTGATATCATATTTACAAATCAGGGTGAAACAATATGTTGGCTGACCGTCCAATGTCTCAGCTCGTCTATTCGTCTATCAGCGGGTGTTGTTCAGACCTCTTGGGGAGTGAGTTATATGCTGGAACTGATCCACCTGTCAGTACACCATCGGTTAAATACTGCACACAACCAACCAACCAACCGATCCAAAAGGTATTGTTTCTGACTCAAGGCAAAGGATTGCACACGACTAACGTGTCTCGACACGTTGAGAGGAAAGTTGTCGCTTAGACCCTTGTTTACAGCGGAAGCTGCCCCGGTCCAATAGGGTAATCCCACGGGTAATCCGGGACTTAGCATCTGAGATGGCGCTATGTGTCTTGTCTAAGCTCAGTATTATCCCGCAAACTGCACACCAAGAAGCTTACGGCAGCCGCAGAGGTCGTCGAGGTTGTACCGCTCGGGCATTGCCAAGACAGCCAGTGACACGACGTGGTACCCCTGTGGGACGCAGTAGCTTAGGTCTTACGAGTACCTAGATCTACCGCCGCTAATGGAAAGTTGGTTTAGTTTCCGTCCGGCTCTCATAAGCAAAAGCCGGAGCGACTCTGTTCTCGAAATATCCCCTCAGGAACTCAGCTTAGCTAGGACACAGGAATCGCTTCGGCTCCGGAGTTTCCTGTTCGTCGCTTACAGAACTGCGCCGCAGATAAGATGATAGCCCCCCTGTCTATTCGTCACCTGCAGGCGGGTCTGTTCATTGTTCGTGACACTTTGGTAAATAACTCGTCACATCTTGTCAGTGTTCCCGCTTACGCTAGAGCGGTACTCCTTCGTTCATCACTTCCGCTCTCGTTGAAGATTGCGTGGGGTGACAGGATGCTTTTCCGCTGACAGCTCATGACATTTTTCGTCATCGTCCGTTTCGGGACGGCCCGCATTCACGAGTTCAGCTAGACGAGAAATACAGGGGTCAAATTCTTTTTTAATTTTCGTATATGACGAACCAGGCGTCTCCAAGTTGCCACTGTAACTCTCAAGCCGCCGTGATTGGCGAATGCAAGCTCCTCAACAAGATGCGGATTACTACGGTAATGCCGTGGAAATACCCATTTCCAGCCCGTTCTCTCCTCTCGTCAGTGTCGTCAGTTATTACTATCCACTTTCTCCTCCAATGCATGCATGTCACTGCAAATTCCATGGCCATGTCAAAGACCCCGTTGTATCCACCGTCTCTACAGATCTAATTATTAAACCCTGAAAGTACATGGGACCCTCAAGATTGACTTACCATCCATTGCTTGCCACTGATTACTCGGGGTAGCTATCGGCGCAGCCAGTAAATCATCCGCAAACGAGGCCCAGTTCGGCACCATCGCGCCATCAAGCATTGGAAACTGTGAGCGGAGACCGGCTGGAATCTCTATCGCCCCGCGTGTCAGCTTCAGTACTTCTTCTTTGGTGAATGCAATGGTGACTTACCTGGTGGATAATCATTGATGCTGGAAGAGGCATACCCCGAAGGAACGCCGATAGACATGCTAGAGTCGAACCCTGAATCTGTGTCTGAGGTATTATTGACTCCGAGAACTACAGCCAATGCTTTCACAACCTTTCTTGCCTCTTTTGACGAAGTACTTGATTGTAGCCAGATGTCGTAAGATCTTCTAAGAGATGCCAGAATGGTTTCATCTATCGGCGCTGACTCAGAGACCTGCATGCCCTCGCGTTTCGTATTCTGCAGGTAATAACAAAGTATGCTAGTTGCGAGCAAAAAGTCATGGTTGACTAATGAGGAAACTCTCCATCTCTCTTGGTAAAGCTGACAGAACGGTTGTGTTTCTTCCTGCAGTATATGTTGGTAGTCTAGAAGCTTGAGTGCTGACTCCAAGACGACGCGTTTGGAACCAGCCGAGTTTGCCGGAGGCCCAAACATGAACTTTCGGTGGAGAACGATCTTTGCGCGGTAGAACAGGGTTTCCAGAACAATCTTTTGTATGATGTTCTGCGGTGAGTCTGTAATGCAGCGGGCGAAAGAATGCCACTTGAGACAATCTGGAATTGACTTGCGTGCCTCATCCAGTTTGTTGTCCATTCTCTCAACTTCAGTGTATGTGTACGGTCGGACATCAGCCGCAAAGTCCCAGATATATCCAACCGTTGTCGTCAATCTTGCTTTGACAAGACGGTAAAGAATGGGTGTTAATTCTGTGTCTGGCCTCGACGGGGGCATTTCAACAGTTGTCTTGTCAAAGTCATTGTCTTGGAGATTAGACGGCTCCTGCGTATCAGTCTGCCACTGCTTGATCATCCTTGGCAGTCCCATTTGAGCAGAAAGACCAAGATCCATCTCGACAAGAGTCGCCCAGACCCTTCTCCGCATCTCCGCAGTAAAAAGTGACATGCCTTTGAAGTGCTTCGGATCTCGATGATAGCCCTGGTGACACGTTAGTCAAGGAATAAGCTCAAAAGAGACCCCGAGCTTACCATATGCAAGGCAATCTGAACTGTGTTCCCCGTCAGGATCCAAATATCGATCTCCGCATCGGTGCTTGAAAACACCTCAGCGGCTATGTACAGCATAAGCGTCTCCAGCACATAAGGACCACCTTTGGTGTAGTTGCCAAGACTAAGGCATTGGCCAATCCGTAGCCTGTACGTATCCGCCATCTTCTGGAGATCTCTCTCCATGGACAGGGCCGCCGGGGACTGCACGCCAGGGTCGAGGCGGAACTTTTCGAATTGGGTTGCCAAGCACATGATTGTGAACAAAAGGCCCAACCAGAGGGGCGACACTGCAGATGGATCATCCCAGAACTCTTCATACTAAGATTGTAAAGGGTTAACCGATCTGAACAAGGTGATAGGGTTGTGCTTTCCTACCTCCTTGAGGAATTCCACGCTGTGAAGCACGGCTGGGCGCGGGGTGTCAGCATGGGTGGTTGCACGATAAAGCTGTATGGCGAGACTAACCCGGCGACATCTCGAACGAGTTAAAATAGCGTGAGACCAATCGGTCTACCACCGGGCGGCTTAGGGTCAAGATCGACGCAAGTATCTCGTGCTTGCTAGCGGGCTTGGGGCAGCCGTAGAACAGCTGGGGGCCAGTCATCTCCGCGGTAGGCGACTCAACACCCTGTACATCAGAGTGCGCCGCCTCCTCCTCGCTATCAAAATGATCTTTGAGCTCGGCAATCCCGTCGAGAACAGCAGCCCAGTGCGAACTCCCCACGTAGTTCGCCCCTCCACCCGTGGACCGCATGCTGCCGTAATCGGCTCCCATAGTAGCAACAGCTGTATCCTCGGGGGAACGGGTACTTCCGACGGGGGAGCAAGGCGTTCCTCCTCCGTGCTGACCCTGGCTGACGGAAGATTGCTGCATCAGATCGAAAACAAGACTCTCGAGGTGGCGGATGCGTTCCTGTGTGGTGACACGAGGCTGGTGTGCCGCATCGCCGCTTGTCACTCTGTCAGAAGCGTACGTGCACGACAGACCGAGCTCTCGTTGCACACAGCTGCTGCAGGGTCTTTGACGGTCACATCGCAGTCTTACAAACAGGGGAGAAGCGTCAGCACGTGGGGAAGGATATTCGCTTTCGTCAAAGCGGAGGGGAACGGAAAAGAGAGGCGGCAAAGTGTATTGCGTACGTACTTTCTCCTCCTACACAGGTTGCATGACAGCTGCGGCTTTTCGCGTGGCCTGCTTGAGGGTAGACGAGCTCTGCCCTGGGCCGTTTTCCCTGGACCCCACTCCGTAGTAGGACGCGATTCCTGGTCCGCCATGGATTCCGGGACAAAAGGGATGGGAAATAGAGATTACTAAGGCTTGGGCGGGAAAGGTAAACAAGCGGACGAAAACTGGTGGCCGTGGAGTGTCGGAACAAATCAAATTCGACGTTGAGGAATAATGTGCTGACAGGGTGAGATTCTAACCAAGAGGGAATAACTCAAGCCAGGTTACGGTATTTGTCCTGCATCTGATCTGACGCACAATCCCTGTTAGTCCCCGGATCTGGTCATCATCCGCTCCGATCCTCCGCTCCGATCCTCCATGCCCCACTCCCATGTCCGGCCCGATGCTCCCTGTAACTAGACATAACATCACTCAGCTTACTGTGCACCCCACACACATCGACCGTCCATATAACAAACCACTTCAAATATTCACGAGAAGGTTTTTTTGTTTTGCAGATCCACAAGTTTAACGTCACATGCAGCATGCACGCAGTGTTATCATCCCAGTAAGAATTATCACATTTTATCATCGATAGATTGGTCCAAAGAGGAAGTACTCTCCATTCTTATTCTTTTCGTCACAGCAACTATGTCGACAAGGCCTCAGATGTCGCAATCAGGCTTTCTGGATGATCATTTGGATGCTGGTGCACGGGAAGATATTGGGACTGAGGCGCAAGAGAAGCCTCTGTCGCCTACCGGAACAATGGTTGATGAGCCTGAGTCGAATCCTAATGTTGTGGATTGGGATGGGCCTAATGATCCTGAACATCCACTCAATTGGTCCAAGACACAGAAGAATTTACATCTTGCCATCGTGAGTCTGTTCACTCTTGCAGCGTAAGCATCTAACCATCCCAACCATATTGAACACGCCACTGACCATGGAACAGCAATCTGGCTGCGACAATGTTTGCTCCAGGAGCAGCAGAACTATCCGATGAGTTCAATATCACCAACTCCACAGTCACAGCCATGACAGTCAGTCTCTACGTCTTGGGCTTCGCACTAGGTCCACTCCTGCTCGCACCTCTGTCAGAATTATACGGGCGTCTCATCGTCTATTACTTTTGCAACTTGTTGTACATCGCCTTCACACTCGGCTGTACTTTCAGCACAGATGTCGCCATGTTTCTAGTTTTCAGGATCATTGCTGGCTGTGCTGCCTCAGGCCCTATGAGTATTGGTGGAGGCACTGTTGCAGACCTGTTCGTTCAGGAACAGCGAGGAAAGGCAATGGCTCTCTTTACTGTGGGACCGCTTCTTGGACCTGTGAATCTTCCTCCATTCACTAACTGTATTACAATGCCTGACTTAGCAGGTAATTGGTCCCATCATTGGAGGATTCGTCTCCGAGAATGTTGGGTGGCGATGGACATTTCGCATCCTCCTCATTTTGGTAGGCCACAGTTCTATCTGTAAAGAATCCCATTTCCTAACACTCGCCGCAGTCTGGAATTATCGCTATTGTCACATTTGCCCTCATGAAGGAAACAAATTACACTGTCATCCTGCAAAAGAAGGCTCTTCGAATGCGCAAAGAAACCGGGAACGAGAAACTCGTCGCCAAGCTGAGCAGAGATGAGACTCCAGGCCAAATGCTGGCGCGCGCTATTGTCCGACCACTGAAACTGCTCATCTTCTCCCCAATCGTGCTCTTGGTGTCTCTCTACACCGGTATCCTCTTCGGTCTCATCTTCCTCCTCTTCACCACCTTCCCCTCCGTCTTCCAAGATGTGTACGGTTTTAACCCGGGGGTCGCTGGACTGGCATATCTTGGTCTTGGAATTGGCATGTGTCTAGGCCTATTCATGTTCTCTGTCCTCAGCGACAAACTACTTGGCCGCAAGAAGGGCAACGAGCACGCCGCTCCCAGGCCAGAGGATCGTCTTCTTCTCATGAAATGGCTCGGCCCGATAACTCCGCTCGGCCTTTTCATCTATGGCTGGACAGCAGAGAATGGCGTTCACTGGATCGTCCCCATCATCGGCACGTTTATCGTGGGATTTGGTTCACTGTTTGTCGTCATTCCTGGGCAAATTTACCTCGTTGATTCGTTTGGAGCCGAGGCAGCTGCATCTGCTATGGCGGCCAATCTGTTGGTCCGCTCGCCCTTCGGAGCCTTCCTTGACCTCACAGCCGAGCCTCTGTACTCGAAGCTTGGTCTGGGTTGGGGTAACAGCGTGCTTGGCTTCATCTGCCTTGCTTTTACTCCTGTTCCATGGATCTTCTACACTTATGGGGAGAGACTTCGGACTCACTTCCAGGTTGAACTGTAGCTACAAGCACGGTTTCGCTTTAATTAAACACAATAAAGATATATAACGGGCTTGAGATGACATAGAATACACGGTGTCCACCAGTTTTGCGGATGACAGGTTGTTTGGGGAGGCTTACTATTTCTAACTTAGTTTAACTGTTGTTACATGCACGGAAAGAAGTCGGAAACCTTTTGTCACTTATGTACGATTAGAAGTAATAGACTAATAAACTCGTAAATCGATCATGACTCCCACAAACTTCTTAGATTAGCTTTGTCTGGTGTCCGAGTCTTGAAACTGACTAGCGGTAGTGGTCATGAATGGACCGTCCGAGCAGAAGAATTGACCCTCTTGTAAGGCAGACAGGTAATGCCCAGAAATATTAAATACCGCTAGGAGGGTTTGCACTATAAAGCTCATCTGGAACACCTTTCTATTCCAGACTGGGGCGAACAAACAAACGGCCTTCAACCTTGTTCTTCTTTATATCCTCCAAACCATTTGGTACATCCCAAAACGGTATCTCTGTCAACTTCGGCACGATCTTTCCACCGTCAATCAACTTCAACACCTCCACCAACTCCTCCTTCGAAGCGCCAAATGAGCCCCTCAAACTAATACTCTTCGTAACCAACAACAGTGACGAGACCTCCACACCCTGTCCATTTAGGCCAACCATCGCAATGGTGCCGCCCTTCTTGACAGCGGCAATTTCCGCCGAAATTGTTGCTGTGGTTCCAACAAAGTCGATCACGGCATCGAATGAAACATCGGAGAAACATGCGAGACTGGAAGCGCACGCGACCGCTCCCAAACTCTTTGCATCGTCATATTTATCTTCGTTGATATCAATTCCATAGACCTTGGCACCTTGCAGTACAGATATCACAACTGCGTTGAGGCCGAGGCCGCCAATTCCAATGATTGCGACAGTTGTTGACTCCTTGACCCCAGCGGTCACAACTACAGCGTGATATGCCGTGGATATAGAATCCGTGGCAACAGCTGCTTGGGGGAACGACACTCCCTCTGGAATCTTGACCAGGTGTTCATAATGAGCTAGCGCAAATTCGCTATAGCCGCCATTGTAGCCGAGCCCAATTGTCGTGGATCGAGTTGCCTTCTCAACTGGATGAGCTACGAGGGCGACTACCACGCGATCACCGATTTGAACTGGTGACGGCTCTGAACCAAGCTTGACGACAGTTCCGGCTACTTCGTGCCCAAGAGTAATTGGAAGAGATCCTAGCATAGAGATACCGTGTCCATAAACATAGTGGGCGTCGGTATGACAAAGACCGGCTGCCTTGACTGAGATGAGGGCCTGGCCCTGTTTTGGCTTAGGTATGAGAAGGGTTTGAAGCGCAAATGGAGATTCTGGGCCGCCGTATTGGAATGCTTGCATGATAGATATGAGCTAGTTGTAGTTAGATATGTGATGGTGTTTGTGAACACGGCCAAAAGGCACCGGATATCGTTCTTAATAAATATACATCGGCCTCGAAAGACTGGGTTTATTCACTATAGTCAAGATGCGTCCCAACAAGTTGGTTTATGGCGCCATTTCTTTGGCCCAATTAGTAAACAGATTGTACGGGTAGAGAATTCGGGTCGAAGAACTCTTTCGATTTCTCAAGGTCTTTCAAGCTTCAGCAATGAGTACTACTCGAATTTCAATACCTCGGCTGCTGTACGTGACGTTATATGCATATCGCGTGACACACTTTTAGCACTAATGCATGAAACGTTTATTGCAGGTCTTGGCGGTGTCATGATCAAATTGATAAGATTCACTTACCTCGGCAGAATAGTCATGATGTGTCTCTGGTCCACTCATTCTCTCCCAACACAGGTTAAAATAGGCTTGTATTGACTCTTTATAATACACTTGACCTAGCACCCATAGACCACCACCGTTCACTTATCTCCCATTCATCCCCGTCTCTCCCCTCAGTGAGATGCTCCCACTTCTCCAGAAACCACGGCGCCGCCTCCCAGTTCTGAGCGTCCCACGGCGCCGCGGAGGGCAAAGAGGTCCCGTTTGCAAAGCCCCAGCATCGAAGACCGTCGTTAAGTAAATCAAGACAGAAATCCTCTCTGTCAATCAACGGGGGGGTCGAGTGTACTGCGGTGATGGCTTTGGAACGAAAATTCGGCCATGGAATGAGATCCAGTGTCGGGTGATGAGGCATGATTAGCTGTGCTTGTGTAGGCAGAAGGTCTGAATGTATGTTCTTAAAGTAATCTTTGAGTATCAGACGCTTTTGCACTGCCTGCTCGATAGTTTCTTCGCCGTCATCCAATAGTTCTTGTTGTATGAGCTTCTCTCTTAAGCAAGGAAATGGCGATTTGGAATCAAAAGATATGAGGTCCTGCCATTGAATCCCCAGATGTCGTGCATTCATGGAAACAGCCGACACAAACGAAACTCGACAGAGAAGAATGTAATCTGTGGGCTGGAAGTGATTTAATGGGGATGTCACTATCTCTTGAATCCTGGAATTATGTCCCGACGGTATGTTTAATCTTCCTAGAACACTAATACCGGCTTTCGTTGCGGCTCTGAGATCAAAGCTGCCTAGACTTTTCTGAATGTCTTGGAGCCATTGGTTCATTGGAAGATGCATGGCGTTGTTGTAAAGCGTGGAGCTCACGGGATATCCTAGGAAGATGAGACCATATTTGATGATATCCCGGATACCAAAGAGCTCTTTCGTCATCAGCAGGAAAAAGGTACGACGTTCCCTTTCTGGGCAGGAATGAATGCAAGAGAAGAAGTCCGAGGCTGTAAATGCCGTCGCGATTTCTGAAATGTAACAGTCCGCACCGACGATAGTAGGGCGGATGGCCTTTGCCAACTGACTTGGTCCGGCCGCTCCGTATTGATAGTTCTGCGGCGCCGCTGCCACGCTGTGCATGTATGAGATATCCATGGTAGAGGGCAAAATGATGCTAGAGATGGCTAGATTCTCCAGCATGCGTTTCCTATTTTTTTGCCGCGTGCCTGTTGTTCAGGCTGTTAGCCACGTGCATGACTGACAAGTGAAACATACGATAGTTCCGCTGCGACAAGGCATTCTGCCGCCGCCTCTGCTGCGAGGTCTTATCGAAAGAAGGGCGCGTCATTCTTGTGAATTGAAAAAAGCTTCATACATCCAGTGGAAGTTGGACCACGTTGATTGAAGCAGGGAGAAAAGATTGATCGGGACCTTCGGGGAGAGATGCATGCATAACGTGATAAGAGGGGTCATCACGAGCGACCCTCTATGAAGCTTCTGATCACCCTGGAACCTTGGGGGAAAAAACTCGATAAAAGCTCGTGTTGCTATTTTGTGTCTTGGATATTTGATAAACGGTAAGTATAAATGCTGTGCAGTAATGTAGTTTAAGCCTTTAAGTGTTGACTTGACTTCAAAGTCCAAAAGCTTTATACATTTTGCATTAAATTTTCTTCAATTGCAACACCGTTCAGTAATTTTACGCGACTCACACACCCTTCCCAGTCATCTAATATGATAGTCTCTTAGACCAGTCGTCTAAAGCTCAGTGTCTTAGATACGGTGCATGGCATCTAGCGTATTCGTTTATCGTGACAGACTCGTGATGGTGTGACTTTCGCGAGCCGAGGTACACATGCCCCAGACGCTACGTAAATATGATGGGCTGATCAGACTCATGAGAACTCTTCGATCAACCTACCAAGAAAATATCTAACCCCACTAACCTCTGCAGGCAACGTCAGCAAATCACAAGGTTAATAAGGTGAGGTGTGAGGCAACACAACAAACGGCATCAACGTGAGGGCTGCTGGTTTACTGGAGAAGACATATTAGTATGGCAAACAATTTATTTAAATAAACCTCATAATCTCATTTTGGGAACTTGGGCATTTTTACACACAAACTTGCACGCATCTATATTGACGTTACCAACCGCCTCTGGTACTGCACAAACCCACCACAATCATGCCCAACGGAACGTTACCTTTGAATGGCGAATCAATGCCAATATTCACCCCATCATACTCAAGAGCACGAGGAATCTTCACCGACACTACTGCAGTCGGCATCTCGTATCGCGTCGCCGCACCTCAGGTCGCCCATCTTGTCCCAGATGTTCTCGAACTTGAAGAAGAGCCGCTTATGACCTCGCTGTTCCTCAGCTACGGAATGAGCCCTGTTGGGTCCTACACTGAATATGCCCATCAGGTGGAGGTAACCTACCAGCGCAACAAGTTCCACTATAACCTTCTCTTCATTCTTGACAACGACGCCGCCATTTTCGCTGGTCGCGAGCTCCTTGGCTTTCCCAAGGTACTGGGAAAGAGTGTTATTCAAGAGTTTACAGGTACCCGGCTTGTCATCGGTAGTACGGAGAGACCTACTGGAAGGAAGATGGTCGAGTTTGAGTTCGTTCCTGAGAAAATGGTCACCGACGCGCCTCCACCGGACAGATGGATGCTTAACCTCCGCAATATCCCGTCGCCTCACATTGGTCAGCCCCCATCTGTTCAAGAATTCCTTCCTGTTGGCCTGGGATTGAAATGCGATGAGGTTTGGACGGGAACGGGTTGTGTTCATTTTCCGAGGAAGTCGATGTCTGATCCCTGGGTTAACTTGGATATTTTGAAATATGAGGGGAGCTTCATGGCGAGAAACGCAACCGCTGAGCTGCTTGTCCGACAACCTTCTCAGTAACCAGTAAGTTATTAACGACCTTGAAGGCCATATTTTGGGTTTTTTAAAGCTCGTTACCCCAACCTTAGCACGAAATATATATGCCTCTCCTTCCAACAGAGTGATTTATCTCCAAGCCCCTTTTCAGAACTTAGGGTAATTGATTCTCGAGCGGCACTTTTCCGCTCGTCTTCCGCCTACTACTAAATGTAGACATGATCGGTTCGATCTTGTTTCATATCCTGGTACGGTCCGTTCAGCTGAGGATCATGTTCTATGAATTATTACTTGATTGGTTGGATAAGTTTTAGCCCAGTTTGAATACGGACGACCGGCCTTTTTTTTATATCCGAAGATAAAGGAATATTGACAGGAAATTCGACTTCTTTATTATTTCTACAAAGACTTTCTTGGATTAGCAGAGGGCAATGAGGACTCTGTTTACTGGTTGACGCCTTTTAGATCCAGTGAAGGCCACGTCGCTTGGTCGGACTACTTTAATGTCAGTTCACCCAAGGCTGATGAGACTACATCTGGGTGTGTCAGCCACAGCCACTGAACCGGGACTCGCAACTTCAGCCTCTGGGCAACACATATCGACGGCTGGATCAGAGACAGATACTGGCCACTCTTCAACTACCTCAACCACCTCATCTACAAAATCAGGGTCTAGGCTATCTCAAGGTGCCACGGCAGGTGTAACCGCTGGCGCCATTATTGGTGGTCTCTTGATTCTTGGTGGCATTGGATGGTTTGTTTGGCGGCGATTAGGGAAAGGCAGAAATAATGTGAAAGTAACAGAAGAGGCTCAGGATCAACAGCATCAGTTCTATCCCTTGGAGACCAAAGTTGAGCTTCCGAGTGATATTACCACTTACCCCTTAGAATATGCGGCGAGCCGTCCGGGATTACATGAGGCGCCTTAATTTGCGTAAAAGAAGGAGCGACGTAAAGACTCTTTTTACTTAGCGTTATATAGGCCGGTGGCGATTTAGTAACATGTAGACTCTTGAACTTGGTTGAAGTAGTAATCTGACTATAAGTGAGATCAGGCTCAACTTGAGATCCCTGCATTCTCAGATATGCCATTCAGACCTTGTACCACTAATCCATCTGCTGAAATATGGCCGCTAGACCAGCCGGATACCCAGGTGAGACCCGCTGCCGTAGGCAAGCAACCCTGGCGGATTATACTTTTGAAGGATCTCATAATAATCCTTCCGCCACTCGGCACATCTTCTGTCCTCTTTCTAATAGAAGATCTGCAAGTCTTGGCCCACTGCCCAATCCTCGACAATGCCTCATTGGTGAGTTCGCCATCAAGTCGGCTTTGTAAATCGGTTTTATAAGTCTTGTATTCCGTAAAGCCGAAGGATGTACAAAGTTTGTAGGATCTATGAGCGACATACACTGCTACGGTGAACCATTGCCGTTTTGCAAACTTTAGTGCTTGAAAGCCTTGGATTTGCATTGTAGCGTGTGTATTCATTCGGTGATACCAAGGGAGGAGTTGACTCCTGGTATAGTATGGAGGACTGCATCCACGCGAAGTTCGATATCTATATAAAGGCCTGGCGCATCACTACTGTTAGTCACTCAAAACAAGCAACACAAATTTCAATTCATCTTAATTCTCGGCTACTCTACAAGCCTCAAAACAGAATTCTCTTGTCTCTTGCCATTGTCAACGGCCTAGCCGCTCTCTCTCAAGGCTACGTCTGTACGCTGCCATATGCCCAGTAACATATATATTCTACTTGCTAATACCCCAATAGTGACCGCGTACAAGAACGTCGACGACTGCGAAGCAGAGGGCGACACTAACTACCGCATCTACGAAGGCGACTACGACGGCTGCCAAACGTTCGGCGGCCAGTCAGGCTCAACCTGTACCGAGTACTCCAATCGAGGCACTATCGGGCCCAATGCTTGTTCAAGCGACGTTTGGGAGGTGCAATCTGTTACTCTCGATGGAATGACGCAGATCAGTGGCGCGCAGCTTTGTTACACGTGCACTTACTACAGTGACGAGCATTGTGGATCACTCGACCAGAGTCCTCAGTGGTACTGCGATGGCTGGGAGGCTGGTCCAAAGTCCTTCCGATGCGTGAGTCTTCCTCGGACTTAGATTCAAAGATGAGATAAAACTGACAATGGACAAAGGAACTCGCTCAATCTCCCAGTGACTGCTAGAGGAAGGCTAAAACTTGAGAAAGCGCTCGGCACGCTTATTTCGAACAGCTTGGAGCGCGCTATTCGATCAGGATGTTTCTTGTGCGAGCGCAGAGTCTAGTTGATTAATGGGGACCGGAGCGCTAGATTGAAAGGGCAACAGTTCGAGTCTAGTCCAAGTCTAGAGAAGGACGATATCTAAACTTCTTTTCGTTACTATCAACTTAGTTATGTACTGTTCCATAGGCACAAGCACAAACAAAGTTGATAGCTGCACTACTATTTGATTAGAGCAACTGTGAATTGCAGATGCTCCCGTTTTGATACCTTTGAATGCCTGTGCTGAGAGTTCTGTGATCAAATCTGTAATAACTTGAACAACCCTGAGTAATATTCAATCTTAATCTCTATTTCTAAACCGCCAAAACCTACGGCGGACAGCGAATGGCTGTCGATTTGGGCATTCCGGTGCCGGTAATCCCTCCAGTTCTGTTTTCAAGATGTGCCTTTGTCTTTCTTTTCGCTCGATGACTACTGTCGGAATAGTTGTCGTATAGACCTCCGTTACCCTTTCTTGTACAGATCTTATCGCACTTTCTTCAGCCTAACCAAACACACTGTGTCAGTATCATCTGTTCGTGAAATGAGATCAAATGAGGAGATTACCTCGCGCTGTAGTTTGTTGAGTTCAATCTCAGCTCTCTGTGCCACTTCATTTAAAGTCAGTTCACTCTTGAACTCCGAGGAAAATGGCCGAGAGACATAAACATTCGTGTCCTTAAAATATGCTGGAGGTCTAGGAGTATCTGTAATGGAGCTTCGAGAGAGTGGTGGTGCTGTTTGGTGGGGTGTCGATAGCCCTTGTTGAGCAGGGCGTAGTTTTAGTCTGTCACTAGACAAATCGATGCCACTGATCAACGTAGCCAAGGAACTGAACGATTGAACCTCGTGTAGAGCTGGGGTGAGTATATCTTGCGAGATCCGTGTATAAAGCGATGACCACTGATACATGATGTAAAACGTCAGGCGTAACTCGACGGTAAGTTCACGCAGTTCCTGGGTTCTCGTTACTTTCTGCTGGCTCCTTCAAATCCTTCTACAAAAGAAGTGATAGGCTATAGCTGAGCTTACCTTTACATCTTTGGAATCTCGTGGCCGCTGGTCGGTCGTGCGGTTCGGGGGGTAAGACTCATCGTAACTGACCATACAGGAGATTTCATTCATGGTTCTATTGAAACGATAGAACTTATCCTCATTCATACTGCTGAGTCTATCAAACACAGCCTTGTAGGAGTCGCGAGTATCTCGTATTCCGCCTATCGCAGAGGCCAGTGAGCTACCCATCTCTTGGAGCGTCTGACATATGGTGGCCTGCAAGATAAGAATGCTAGTTCAGTGTACTCTGTACTTAGGCAATGCTAGCTGGAAGAGGATAACGTACTTTAAGCTTATGGTTCTGAGTTAGACGTTCTATCTCGATTTCGAGATCACGAGCTTGATCTCCGTCGTTATCGTCTAGTATCGCCCTGTAATCTGATTTCCTAATCCCCGACCTCAGGACAAGAAGGGCACATAAGAACATCCCAGACACAATAATAACTTTAAAAACGATACCAGAGAGGAACATTACAGATAACACTGCGGTCAAGAGCGGGATGGCATATGTGAAGTCGAATCTTTGAGTATCCTTTTCATCCGGGGACTCAAGCTTAACTAGCGAAACTTAGATAGTCGTACAAAGGAGCATTTAATACAATGAGTACCTACTATCGCAGCGACGTGTTTTGATTTCTCCCTTGGCAGCTTCCAACTTCTCGGTCAAGCGGATGCTCGATTTCTTGTTATCAGCTGTGCATCACGCAGTCAACATTCTGAATAGTTAAGACGCTGGAGACAATAGGCATTCTCACTCATCATATCATTGAGAATAGCCTCAAATTCTTGAATCACAGATAGCAGATAAGTCCATGATTCGAAACATGCGCTCGCGTGCTGTCCAAGGTTGTTGAGGTATTGATGTACTCGGGCCCATTCATCTCGGAAAGAAGAGTATGCGATGGCTGAATTGTCTTTGCGAAATAGTTCTATTACGTGGTGAAGCTGGTTTAATGATTAGCTTAGACCCCTATATAAACAATAGTGTATCGGAGAAGACAGTACCGAACCGCGAGAATGCGCCAGCTCCCAAGCAGTCTCAGACAGCTTGCCTAAACTTTGTTCAGATTTGGCAAACGCTTCTAGGTACAATCTCGAACAACTCTGGACTTTCTCCCCAATTGTTAGTAGCTTGCCACGGATGTCATAGCTGCCAGGAATCTCGAGAGTCGATACATTCAACTCTGAACGTGCTACGAGCAGGAGCTGGCCAAGCGCTGTGATTGCCTTTATACCGCTCACAAACTTGGGTCCCCAGTTCATTCGACATTCCTTTGCGTGGTTGTTGTTGATGTCGGCCAAGAAATCGGAGCACATAGTGGATTGCTTGAATGGACAGACTTGGGGTATTTTTGGGTTGAAGATTGCGGTTTGACTTTTCTTCATCGCTTCTCCTTTACCCCGCGTAAGATATGGGACTTGATGGGAAGTACAGTATACCCATATCGTGCCACAGTAAGACAGAACTGACCATTGTAATTGGTCACCCTTCCCCCTGGCATGTCACCGTCACCACAAAGCCAGTAGGCAAAAGGTTTAGCTTCCTTATCAATCTAGGACTCTCAAACAGTAGCCAGCTATAGGCTACCACCTTACCGAGTCAAGCGAATCCGCGTCCTGGATTGTCTGAGGCTCTGTTCTTGTGTGCTGCCATATCAGCCACAGAACATGGGGAAGCCAGTCAGACAAAGCCACGTTAGTGTGATTGATGATCAATGCTCAATGGGGGTGTTGAGGCCCAACCTAGTACACCACCATCTACAAGTGGCGTTCTCTCCCACCAATTGTAACGCTCACTATCGCCTTGTTTTCAACCCACTGAAGTGTGAATCCATGGACAGCAGAAAGCTGCGGGGGGATTCCGAGATAACCACCTCAAGCCAGTCTTGCCTAAAAGGCTGCACAAAGCCATAAAACAAGTTTTTTTAATTCTCGTAGCGGTTGTCGATTCGCGCGCCTTTGTTTCGTCAAAATGGAAGCAATAACTCTCAGCCATTTGCACTCCCTGGCTGATGACATGACTGGGAGCTGCGATCACATTGTGTTCATGCTTAGAAATATCCAAGAACAATGGCACGATGCACCATACTTTCTAATGTCGATTATGGAAAGTTGTCAAAAGTTTCATCAAACGATATGTCAGTTTCGCCATCAACTGCACGGTGAACTGGGTATCCGCCTCGACGCGCTTCATTCTATCCTTGGTTCATTCCACAAGGTTATCAATTGGGTTGAGAAGAGTGCCCGAGAGATACAGCCAAGAGGCAATGATGCCGCCGATAGAAATCTATGGACACGATTCAGAGTTGAAGTTTCTGATTCCACGCTGAAGAACTGCAGCAATGAACTTGATAGGCAAAATAGCTTCATAGAGAGCCTGGTGGATATTCTGAAGCTGTAAGTTGCAAACCTAACTTACATTGAAATCTTCAAGTAGCTGTCTCACTAATGCCGAATGAGTCAAGACCGCTTAGCCAGAGGCAACGTTCCTTCGATCAACTTTATTCCCGAATAAAAGGACATGCCGTTAGCTCAGCAATAGGAAAATCCTCCCATGGTTTGAGGTTCTCGTTCAGTGCATTTGAAGTTACTTCTCGAAAGCCCTCTTATCGTTTTCAGCGACAAGCAATCGAGGCCATCACAGGTTCGTCGCTCGGATGGCTATTTCTCATAAGCTTAGTGTGCGGAGTCACCTGCGCACTACTTATTCCAGATGTTAAGGTGAAGGATAAATTTCAGGCCAGTATTACCGGTCTGAGGTTATCTGGCGCCTGGGTCATATGGTTGATTGAAGAACTGATAAGAGCGTGCATAACGTTTGCATGGGCATTAATAAGCCTGGTGCGAGATTTGCTGTCGAACGTTTCAGGACGGTTGAAAAGCTCAATGACCCAGTGTGTACACTGGCTTACGTGGGCCAAACCCCAGATATTCTGCTTCAGACCTCCCGGCGCGTCGCATGTAAGGTCACAAGAAACCTCATTTGTGTAACGGTCATTGACAGAGAACAGATCCCCAAGTCCGCCAGCCGGGAAGAACTCAGTTTGGCTCTTCTAGAAGCCGCCGCGACTGGCTCGTTACAGGACGCGAAAGCTCTTCTCAAGCGGGGAGCGCGGTGCACCGTACGCGACGAGAACCTGATGACGCCCTTACATTTAGCTTCAAGCTGGGGACACTACGCGCTTGTGAAACTCCTACTAAGCTACAAAAACAGAGATTGGTTCGCTCAGGGAGGTATTACGCCCATCCATCTTGCGGCAAGATACGGACACAGCAAGGTGGTAAAGCTACTGATATCTAATGGTGGGCATGATTGGATAAATGATAGGGCTGATAGTCCGGGGACCTTACAAAAGTTCAAGCATCCACGAGTTATCTCGCACGCAAAGACCTTTTCGGCCCGAGAACTGGCTGCTATATATGGCCATGAAAACGCAGTACTGGCCTTCCCATCAACCAAGAAAGATGACATTCTTCAGGCCATGTCGTCTGCGTGTGCGTTAGGAAACCAGAGCATGGTAGAAACGATATGGCGCCACCACAAGCAGAGATCATACTTCAAAAGACACTCAACCCCGACAAAGCTGGCCAGCACGTTCAAAGCACCGCCGCTTCACCTAGCAGTCACTTCGGGAAACCCTGCACTTGTCGCGTATCTCCTTGAGCGTGGGTTTCCCGTCAATGACCAAGGCACCGTCGAGGGTTCGCAGTATCGCTCTCCAGCGCACTATGCCGCTATGACTGGCTCTGTAGAGATTCTTTATCTTTTAAAGAGTAGCGGAGGCGCTGTGACAAGCCTGGACTTCTGGAACCGGACACCTCTATCGTATGCCATTCAGCATGAGCATGTACAGGCTGTTTCTTTTTTGGTGAGGCAGGTGTCTTTATATCGAAGCACGTCTAGTAAAGATGCAACTTGTGCTCCTTGATGAAGCTTGCTGCGATCAGCCCCAAGACGGCTACACCAAGGCCAGTCAAAAAGACTCCTCGTAATGAAATCTCGTACGCCTTGTAAACGCCGTCACTCCACCCATCGGGGAGCCGCTTCAACTCATCTAAAGAATCAAGAAGGTGTTTTATTATTTCAGAAGATCCTTCCTTGCTGTCGAAGCGTTGATGTAAACCGTGTTGTAGCAAATTCTGATACACTACCGAAGCGACCGTGACACCAATCGTAGAACCCATCGATCGGAATGCGTAGTTGGCAGAGGTTGCGACAGCTTGATCGTCATGCGACGCAGCCGCGACTGTTGCGAGCAGTGAAACCGATAGCATGCCACCATAGCCCACTCCAACCAGAAAGACATAAGTCAAGACAAGGGGAGTTCGAGTTTGAATCGTCATAGTGCTCAGGCCAGCAAATCCTAAAGCAGAACAGGCTATGACGACCATGCCCAAGGTTCTGTATCTCCCTGTCCGTTTCATGATGAAGCCACAGGTGAGAGAACTCAGGGCGGTACCTACACTCTGAGGTAACAGACGAAGGCCGGCCGCTGTTGCGGAGTAGCCGTTGACCTGAAAGTAGATAGGGACGTAATATGTAGCCATGAATAGGATCATAGTCACAAGACAATTCATCAAACATGCCGCAAGTACTGTTTGATCAAGCAATAAGTGCATGGGGATGATAGGTTCCGTGGCCCATCTCGACTCCACAAGAACAAAAACCCCAGCAGCCACCACGGTAAGCGATAGGGAGACTAAGACAAGTGGATGAGTCCATGCAACAAGATTTCCACCAGAGTTGAGGCCCAGCAGTAACAGGATAAGAGTCAAGGATAGTGTGAGAGCACCCGAGAAGTCCACCCTCGACAATCTCGACTTATCACTGTGTTTGGTGGGGGTATTGCGTAGGGTAATAGAAACAAGAATGGTGGAGATTGCAATCAATGACACGCGACTTAGGAAAGCAGCCCTCCAGCCCCAGAGGTCATTGATCCAGCCTCCAAACAAACCACCAAGACCAGCGCCAACACCATAACAAATATGGACGAATCCTTGAATAACGCCACGTCTTCTCAGAGGCACGAGGTCACTGGCCACGAACGCCGTTATAGCATTGAGGCCCCCGCCGCCCATGCCCGCCACGACCCGTCCAGCGAGAAGCATCCATTTGGAGGTCGCAACTCCGCAAACTAACGTTCCAAGCCCGAAGAATATGTTGCAGACCACGAGGCCAGAGCGACGGGAGAAAATATCAGTTAGTCGACCGGACAGAGGCTGACAGGCTGCGTTTGCGATGAGGTAGGATGATCCAAGCCATGAGACGAGGGTCAGCGATCCGAAGGTGTTGGAGATGGGGACGGAGAGGGTAGCGACGATGGTAGTGTCGAGGGCAGCAAGGAAAACACCGATAAAGACACTGCCGAAAATAGCGACGAGATACCTAGCTGAGGGTTCATCCTTCAACGACGGACTCTCTGGATCGTTGGTTTGCTGAGGGGGCTGAGGCTTTGCACGGCCATGGGAGAGAAGAGGCGATTGTTCATTGGCGAGCCTGTTAGAAGCATTGCCTCTATCTAGCTGTTTTCCGTTCATGATACAATAGCCTAGAGATGTCGAGGGGAACTTGGAATGTGTGATAAGCATATTTTTGAGAGTTAAAAGCTCTTTGAAAGGAGGAACAGGAGTAGGGGAAGTTTTGTGAGGGAATAGGATGGTTGGTCGAGGAATGGTAGGGCAGGTCAGCGATCGAACACGTCTTACTCGGAAGATATCGCAACTGAGACATGGGAGCTGGATCAAGAGGCTGTGTCACCACAATATGACGCTGGCTGAGTAGTCTTCGGGTATCTCGGTGACCAGGAAGAGCAACGCCCTGTCTTCAGAGGGGGTAGCTCTGTGGGGTGAGCCGGCAAGCCGTCGCCTGATTTGAGGCCACTGATGACAGTGGTAGCATGGGAAAACAAAAGGGTAGTGGCAGCTCTGAAGAAAGGTGGCAAATACCACGTCTGCCAAATGTGACAAACTTCGGGTCTTTTAACTTGACACACTATGAAACCAAACATCACCTCGAACCAAGGTGGACTTGGAATATGCAAGAGAACCATGAATAAGATATGATTGAGATGGCTGGTAGCATTGAGTGAATCACTGCTCATAGCTGGTACGAAAGCCCCTTCGATCCAGTTCATCTTCAAGCATCAATCATTGTCTAGAAATCTCAACTTCCAGCCTCAGACCTCCAACCCAAGATCCTTATCCATACCACCCGTAGCAACAGAGTCAACCCTCTGCTCTTCCATGGTCTTATTAAAACTACTATACTTGCTAAGGAACCACTGCTCCGCCGTAACTTCCTCCCAATCCATACCCTTGAAGACAGCACTATCACTAGCTCGCAGGAAATAAGCAGCCGAGTATCTGTCCTCCATCATCTTACCCCCAGGAGGCAGCACCCTATGCATAGCAGATCTAAAGCGTCGCTTAGAAATAAAACGAAGTGTATCAGCGACGTTTATAATCGCATGGCCTGGTTTCGCAGCGACGTATTCCCATTTATTAGTAGTAGGCGACATTACTTGTAAACCTGGCTGTTCTGTGAAGAGAAGGGTGAATGATCCAACATCTGTGTGGGCGTTGTGGCCGCGGGCTGTTTTGTCATCTAGGACGTCGCTGAGGGGATGGTGGATGAAGAACAGTGTGCTCTTGGAGGGGAGATGGTCGGGATGGCAGCTCTCAAAGCGGTCACCGTTCTGGAGGCCTGCGGCGTCGGAAAGGCGGGATAGAAGGGTTTTCAGGAGGAAGTGTGCGGAGAGCTGGAGAGTCTCAAAGAGCTGGAGGTTCTCGTGCACTACGTCTGGGAGATGGGAGCGGTTGAGAAGACTGACGCGGCTGATCTGTAGGGCGTTAATTGAACGCTGATGTTGATGGGAGATATCATTACTTACTCGTAGTGCTTCAAATCCATCGCGGGTGTTTTCATTGACTCCCGACTGTACACCAGGCGGCTTGAACCTTTGAAACGATAAATAATGCTGGTATCTCTCACCAGATTCCAGGCACTTACCCGTGAGCGTCAGAGATAGTCTCAGTCTTCATCTTCTCTTTTAGCGGCTGATCAAACCACTGCTTCATGACTACCCAAGCATCCTCTAGCGTTTTCAGAATCTTGCCAGATTCCCAATCGCGAAGGTCTAGGTAAAAGAATCCATGGTCTTCACAAGCAGAGAGCAGGTTGGCCTGCTCAGTGACATCTCCGTTCAGCAGCGAACAGAAGTTCAGGGTATGGAGGTTAGCTTGCTCTGGAGTAGTAGTCGTAGACATTGTTAATGATGATAAGTTGGACTCGATTGAAAGGGTCTTCTGGATGCGAAATGGTAGAGAGTAGGATAGGCTATGTGTTGAGTGGACGATAGGCTATAAGCCGTATATGGTTGACTTGACCTGGCGGTAATCACACCGGGGAAAGAAACAGCGCGCAAAACGACACCACAGCGACAGGGTGGCTGGAATAGGCCAAGCCACGAAAATCAATATATGAGACATAATTATTTAATGATCTGCGCGAAAATGCACATCTACACACACGGTATATTGGCATGCCGGGAGACTCTCGGTCTCCGGGCGCCGGCTCATGAGAACTCATGCGGGCTTCGTATGCTTCTCCCCGAGTATGAACTAACCGAGACATGCCTATGCATTACCGTGAATTGTAGGCAATAAAAAGCCACCTTCTCCTCTCCATTATCGTATTTTGTATTCCACAGTAACTTTTCGTTGAGTCTGACCTAGTGGTTAGAGCATTCCGACAAGACCAGCATCCGAATCTCGATCTAGCAACTCGTGGTGAGCTTGTCGTTGAGGTCATAGATCAGTATTATCTATCGGGCAAATAATATTGAAAAGATAAAGAGTCGTTATAGAGAACAGAGAGCGGTGCAATAAAAATAAAGGTCTGTGACTCGCCGCGATCTCTGCCATTTATTGTTTCGAATCAAGGCTATAGTCTAATCTTGAAACCATTGACAGCTCGCCATCTGCCAACATGGTCGCCCTCCCAGAACCTTTTGTCTCTTTCGAGCGCACTCCTCTCCTCTTCCCCCATCCATCGCCTCTCCACCCTCTTCCTAATCTAACACGTCACATCAACTCAACCACTTCCACCAAAGCCCAGATCTGGGCCAAGCGCGAGGACTGTTCTTCAGGTCTCGGTCTCGGCGGTAACAAGATCCGCAAACTGGAGTATGTCATCCCATCGGCCCTAGCTCAAGGCTGCGATACTCTCATCTCGACGGGCGGTACACAGAGCAACCACATGCGTCAAGTCGCGGCTGTGGGGAGCCATCTTGGCCTCAAGACTATTCTCGTACCGCAGGTGCATGCAAATACGGGATCTGAGGCTTTTGGTCAGGCAGGGAATGTGCAGGTCAATGGCATTCTTGGCGCTGAGTTGGCTGCGCGGAATGCCGCGCTTGAGGATGTTGCTGCGGATGTGGAGAAGCAAGGTGGACGTCCGTATGTCATTGCTGCGGGAGCATCAGGCCATGTACACGGAGGACTCGGCTTTGCTCGCTGGGCATTCGAGGTTGTGGAGCAAGAGACGGCTCATGGCATATTCTTCGACACCATCGTTGTCCCAGTGGCGTCGGGCGGTACCATCGCCGGCATGATCGCCGGCTTCAAGCTCGCCGACTGCTCTGGTGGTCAGTCGCGGTCCATCATCGGCATCGACACGTACAACAAGCCACCAGGCGTTCTTGAAGCCACGATCCTCGAAATAGCAAGACGAACGGCGGATCTCATCGGACTAGGCGCAGATGCAGTCCAGCCCGACGACGTGATCCTCGATACGAGATTCAATACCGGTACGCACACGGCTTGGGACGATAATACAGCCCGAGGCGTCAAGTTGATCGGCGAGCTCGAAGGAATTGTGACGGATCCGATTTACTCGGGGAGGAGTGTGGGCGCTATTCTGCACAAAGCCGAGAGTGGGGAGTTGGATGGGAGTCGTTACGTGTTGTTTGTGCACACGGGGGGACAGGCAGCGCTGAGTGCGTTTCCCGACATGAGATGAGCTGGATCGAGATGCGGGGGGCTCGAGTTACACTGACAGATTCCGTGCTACACTGACTGTCAGTTCGGCGAATTAGGACCGCTCCTGTTCCGCGGACCCCGAGATTTGCATTGTAGGTTGTTGTACCGGAAATATATCAACATGTCCCGACGAAAAGTCGCAGTGCCATTATGGGCGATCTGCATAACTGCTGTGATCATTCCGTACTTATATTGACGTGCACAGATCACTCTGTGCAATTCTATGTGTGACCTTTGTGCGTTGGTGGAGGTCTCCAAGATCGATATTGAAAGGTGGCTTATGCTGTGAATTCGGAGAATTGAACATGCCGTTTTAGAGTAGATGTCCTACATTGTACCAAGTTCGTGTTCCTCTGAACAGCTGAAAAAGCGTCTAAGCCTTGGGAACTGTGAACTACGCTGCTACTACGTCAAACTGTTGTTGCGGCACCCGAGATCTCTGGACCCCATTTCCAAACTCTACGTCCAGCTGAATTGGCTCCGACCACAGCATCAACATACGCCATCAAAAGTCCCCTCATATTTAAAAAGCAAATCAGTCATCTCACCACTCCAGCTGCATCACCCATCCCAACAGTGTCATCTGATCCATGACCAATCACTTACTCCATCATGCTGTCCCAGCCTAACCCCTACGACAAGGTCGATACCGCCAATCTCTTTACGGTAAAATTCAGCAACCTCTTCGACAGAGACTCAGAAGAACTTGACACGCTTTTTCAAGCATGTGAAAGAGATGGCTTCTTCTATCTCGATCTGCAGGACTCGTGCTCCGTCAAGCTGTGGAGAGACTTGGAGAGGGTGAGCGAGATAGCTAAGCGCTGGTTCTCGCAACCTGTTGAGGACAAGCTGAAAACCCCAACGGTATCGTTGGCACATGGGTTTGTTGATCCCATTGGATACTGCATTACGTCAACTGATCCGGTTGCTCAATTAGATTCAAAGCTACGGGTAATCAGTCCGGGGCTGTCAAGTCACTCAAAGACGGGTTTGAAGCGTTAAAGGTACTGTGAACAACATCCTTTGTTGAGTCTTTCTCATCATAGCAGATTGGAAGGAATGAACTACTCGGCCGCTGGGCTCTTGCATCAGTCGTCGAAGAAAACCTCGACCTATTCGACCAGTTCAATGCATCATGCCACTTTATTCTAAAACTACTTCTGGACTGTCTATCAGACGGGCTAAACCTCCGAGGACCAGCCCGTCTCGACACCCATCATCGCGACGACGCACGCTCCAAAAGCACACTCTACTTCCTGCACTACCCGCCAGGAGCACAGAATCTAGAAGAAGTAGGTCAGAACATGCACACGGACATCGGCACGCTGACCCTCCTCTTCGCGCCGCAATGGGGTCTCCAGGTCGTGTCCCCCGTGACAGGAGCGTGGGAGTACGTGCAGCCGCGCGAGGGCCACGCCATCATCAATGTTGCGGATACGTTGAGGTTCCTATCTAAGAAACGATTTCGCTCTGCTCTGCATCGTGTTCTTCCGATTGGGGGCGTGCAGAAGGAAGATCGGTATGCGGTGTCGTACTTTTTGAGAGCGGCGGATGATACCGAGTTCAAGGATAGTAATGATGAGGCGTCGAGTGCTAAGAGTTGGTACTTGACAAAGTATCATACCTACGAGCTGCCACATGATGTTCAGGGAGAACAGACGGTGCTGTCTGGGGGTATGGCGCAGGAGTTGCAGGCTACATTCTGATGCATCTCGCATATAGATTTTCCCAACGGTTTCAAGTCTGAGTCATTAGCCTTCTAGAAAAAAATCAACATCAACATTATTTGATAGGACTGCAGTGATTTAAATGGCATTATGCAGGGTAGTTCGCTAGCGTGATCGATCCCCTCAAGCCGAGGCTGGAGGCGGTAGCAGTTTTCTCGGACCCTCGCTCGCAAACTAGTCTCAACAAGGAATCGTGAAAAGACCCTTATTCCTCTAGCGGCATCGTCACGATCCAAATGTAGCTTCGCGTGGAGCCTTGGAACAAGGTGGAGGCGCCCAAAATGTTGGGGATGATCGACAGATCTAGAATTACGTCACATTCTTTCGTCATGCACTTCCACTCAAGGCAAGTTTGCGACAAAGGGAAGGGCTTAGCTCAAGGAACATGTGAACATGATCTGATACCAAACAGCACTCACTCTGAACTCTGCAGCTCAGAAGCTTATTCGGTAGTGGTGTCCAGTCACCCCAGAGTATCCATCTCAGCCCAAGCAGGCGCCGAATAACCTATACCAATCCAGGTCGTTACCCTTGCTGAGAGTGGGTAAGTGCACAAAAGGGCTAAGTTTGCGAATTGCGGGATGATGCTATAGCGCACATGACGATGAAACTTTATCGCACTCCTTTTTCCATGTGTGTCCCTGCTCAAAATTTGCCTCGGCATTTGATCTACGATCGATAAGTATTAAAGGCTCAGATCTCCAGTGATTGATCATATCTGATAACAAGCTTTGACCACAGACACATAACAAAACAAGCAACTTCTTATCTGATTCTGACTACGATATACGACCTTGACAATGACGACAACGACGCAGTCGATGAAGTCGACCTGGCCACTCGCCGACAAGTCTGAGTGGAATGTCCATCAACAAATCATCCACGTCTTGGGCACCTATCCTATTATTCCGGGTAAAGAAGTCCCCGTGCACCCCAAATCCGAGCGCATTCCTCATTTCTCTCAATGGCAAGGCCACGTCTGGATCCTTTTACATGCCTTTGTGCCGATAATCATACACCAATCGTGGCTCTCATACACAGGCCAAGCACTTCACCCATTCATCGTCTTTATGCTCTACTTTGCTTCGTTTAGCTGGTCCGTTGTACGTTCCGTTAAGGCTACTGCAAAACTTGGGCATGAATATGGATTCTTAGATGGAGATACTCATCAGCGAGATGGAATTCCCGACATTGGTGTTGATAAAGTCGTTTCGTCGCTCTGGAAGACTACAGGGTCGAGGATCTTCATGGCGACGCATCTCACCTACAGAGCGACACAAGCACCTGCTGATGTGATGAGCGACCCCAAATGGTGGGCTTGGCTGTGGCTTCAGATCGGTCTTTACGGCATCGTCCTCGATTTCTGGTTCTACGTCTATCACCGCGCCATGCACGACATCGACTGGCTATGGAAGTATCACCGCACCCACCATCTGACCAAGCATCCCAACTCTCTGCTCGCCGCTTTCGCCGACCACGAGCAGGAATTCTTCGACATGGTTGGCATTCCCTTCCTGACCTGGGCGACCTTCCAAGTCCTCGGTCTTCCTCTGGGCTATTACGAGTGGTGGATCTGCCATCAGTACATCGCCTTTACTGAGGTTCTGGGCCACAGTGGTCTTCGAATCTATGGCATGCCCCCATCGACCTTGGCTTGGCTCTTGAAGGGTGTTGGCATGGAGCTAGTTATCGAAGATCATGACCTTCATCATCGCAAGGGGTATAGAAAGAGTCATAACTACGGAAAGCAAACTCGAGTTTGGGATACACTCTTTGGAACATGTCACGAACGGATTGAGGCTAAGAATCAGAATGTTGATTGGGATAGGGCGGTTTGGTTTCCGATCTTTTAAACAGAGGTCCAAGTGCAAGGACATTCATTCATTATAGTTGTCTGAATGGTTTCCTACAAATAAACAAATAACGGTTTGAAAACATCATGTCTTTTCGTCGCCGTAGATCATTGTCCGTGAGCCCTGCCATATTGTTATGAGATTCATCATGATCTCGTCGTAGAGCAGAGTGCAAGAATCGACATCAACAACCAAGACTCCTAAGAAGGCTCTTAGAATCACTCAAAATCACAACCACAAGTAATGGTAGTTACCAATGACAACTTGACATCAATGTGGGTATCTAAATAAACCGCCAACAATCTCCAAAGCGACCTTCCTAGACAGTATCATACTGTAGTACTGCGCTAACACAAATCGATCAAGACAATAATACCTCCAGATGGTGACTTATTCTCCAAAGAACCTTCTCACATGACGAAATACTCTGTATTGCATCGAAAAAGAACTCAGTTTCCGCCAGCATTACCGCCAACATTACCGCCAGCATCGGCACCAGCATTGGCACGAGGATCGGGGCCCATGACAACCTCATTATTGACAATATGCCAGTGTCCTTCTCGGATCTCGCGACGGAAGCGTTCGGGGTCGAGAAACCAGATTGTTCGCTGGATACGGGTGGTCTCATCTCGCTCAGCTCTGACGAGCCAATGGATGACTCGGAGCACCAGCATATCGTCTGCACTAATCGCGTTATCGCGGAGGAACAAAAGGCTTTGTTGGCAGGCCGACTGAAGTCGGTAGACGTCTTCCATTGTCTCCCGGACGGGCAGGAGCGGAGGGAGATAGGTGGGTGGGCGGCGAGGCGCGTTGAGGCGGAGAGGCGGGTACATGTCCTTGATTTACTCAAGGGCCAACTTCCAGTAGCCGAGTCGGGTGACGACGGAGAAGGCAATTTCTGCGGGGGTAAAGGTAGGCATGGTCTTCTCGTAAGTCACTATGTGTCAGAAGGTTTGGGTTGTGTGATGATGATGATGATGATTAACGGGGATGTTACTCGATAGTTGTGTCAGTGCGGTTGATGATAAGATTGTTGTTGTGATGGATGATAGTGGTGATGTTGAGTTGGGTTGACTTACTGATGTAAAGTGTGATGGAGCAAGGGAAGAGAAGAGAAGAGGGAAGAGAGCGATCTGATCGGGAAGTTATTCGTCGCCTTGTCCATGTAATATTGTTCCACTGTCACTACCTAACGCTGTGCCAGTGCCAGACGAGAGAGGTTCTAGGGATGTGACAGTGCCAGCAAGTATACAGTTTGCTGACCACGTCAGAACTCCCAGAAAGATCAGTGGGACAGCAAAACACACGAAATGTTCCTTGAGGTGCGATATTCATATGAGAGCACAGTTACTCAATAGCTACTGACAATTGTTTTCCTTGTCAAGTTCTCCTGAACACATCCGTTGTGTATCTATTGTCTATAACATCCGAACAGTAAAAAATAGCCAATCGTATAAACCTAGATTCACTATGATTTCTTCTTATTTTCCCATGACGTTGTCACTGTTGAACTGAAAGTCCTCAATGGTGTAAGTTAGATACATCGTAGGGTTGCAATGGATTCATGGCCGGGAATGAAGTATACTAGCAGGAGAAGTACTCAACTGCCTCAGCTCAGTCTCAGAAACTCGTGAGTCAAACGAATGACAGAAAAAGCAAAGCCTTTGGGGAATTGAAGCTGATTGAAAATGCTCTCGTTATTCATTGAGCGAAGCTGAACCGTGTACGTCCCTTGAAAAGCGAATGGAAACATGTTTAGCTTTTTAGTTCTAAGTGCTCTGTGCATCCATGCAGGCTTACGACTTCGAAACTTGGGGAACATTTTTTTGGTCCTCGAATTATAGAGTAGCTAAAGATATTAGCTTTGGCAATGGTAGGGAGTTGGCAGTATCCTTCCCGAGATGTATTTTTGAGGGTATTCTCAGGATTTGATAGAGCTGACAGCAGACTTGCTCCAGTCGCCTTTCCCCAAAGGGTTGACCCTGAGATAGGCCGCCGTAGATGGTAATAACGCTTCCGGAGTATTGAGAGACAAGTTGGCAAATACCGCTCGCTTGAGGCAGGGAAATGTGCCTATATTGTGAGTTTGCGCGTACTCAATATAATTGCGACAAAATACGTGTCGTTTGTGGCACGCCTCCAAACTAAACACTCCATTTGTTCAAATCAAAGACATTATTTGCGCTTTCTAAGTAGTTGTGCTTGCTCCAAAACGGACTACGTGATGCCGTATTATTTACCTACGGAATCAGTTTGCACCAACATTGCAAAGGAGCAAAGCTAACGAACAATGCAAGCAGAAACTGTGATTGGAAATCGAATTAACAGGCAGAATACAAACTAGGTCAACCAAGCAGTTTCTGTTGAGCATAAATACCACTGCAGCGCACTCGTTCGTCTCCTTGGTCATCACAATTTCTGGGTTCCTGTCCTATCATTGTAAACCTCGCGTGGACAACCATATGCCGACTTAGACATGTCGTCTTATTACTTTAATACCGTAACAGACGAACAGAAGTACACGAATCATGTAAAAGGCAAACAGACATTATCGGATCTAGCGGTAGCATCTGGTAGTAGATGGGGCACCGAGCATTTAAAGGCGTGCCACGTTATAGTGAGCAGCAAAGACAACGACTGTCTCCCGCTATTGGGCAGCCACAACGGTACCATACTAGAAACGGCCAAACCGGGTAAAGAGAATGCACAGATAGTAGCATTCATCCAGGGCTTGGCCCAGGAACATCAGAATACCAGGCAACATGCCCTTGCACGAGTGCCAGAAGTAGGTGCAAGTTTGGCTAGATTCTGGGCCGCGCTGAGGGACGTCAAAAAAACTCGACGGCGATGAGGAAGAACCGAAACCAAACCAGCGGACGTCTGCGCGGGTGAGATCACAGACAACCCATCCAGGGTACGTGAACTCCGAGGTTATCGCATGCTCAAGCCAGAGCGACGAAGACGGCCCGACCTGTTCTTTCACTACTTCAACAAGCTCATTTACCGCTGTGCAAAGTCCTGCGACGCAGCTTCCGGCTGAGGTGTACACCGTTGAGCTGGCTTTCGCCGCAATCAATCATATCCTCTTGTACGCTCAAGACCCCAGTTCGAACACGCCTGTCGAGATCCGCCAGCCGGAGAGGTATGCCATCCAGGTAGATGACAAACGGATCACGGCAATTGTCGACGGAGGGTTAACTCTGATAACGGATTATGGAGAAAAGACTAAAAAGTCGGTCGTCTTGATAGAGGCAAAAAGACGACTCGATGTGTGTGAGAAAACCAATCGGCCATTTGTGTCCGATGAGCGACTCGGGCAAATGACCTGCGAGGCCATCACCGCACTATCTTGTAGGGAAAAGGATAAAGGGTGCGATGGCATCTTCATTATCAACACGATTCATCATTACATGTGCTTTTTTCACTTCATCGTTACCCCAGCCCATCTCAAGGATATTAAGGAGAAGAGAGTCCCAAGTGAAGCTATCAATGTCACAGCGACACGTTGGTTCAATCTGGAACGCCCACCTGATAGGGAGAGCATCGTTGATAATGTACTACAGCTGGCAGAGTACATGAGGCGAATGGGAGAAAGACCTGTTGCCTTTGACGAATAATGATTGCCTTCTGAACTTTAGTTAGACCAGACTAGCAAACATGAGGAGCGCTTGAGAGAAGTCTTCAGCCCTGATCGATCTGTCCCTGTTGAAAATAAATTCTTGAATGTATAGTATTTGACATGAGATACGGTGACATTATACAATCTTATTCAGCCGGTTGTCAGGTTGTAGCACTAGTAATTTGTGGTATAGCTGGTCAGCCAGCCATCTATACCGCTGCGGCACTGGGCTGCAGGGCCATGATTACCTGTGGCCAAACAAACAAAGTTCTACTTCCAGTGCCTTGATTGAACTAGAGGGCAATAACTAGAGGGGATAAAATAGCATTGGGAAGGCAGACACCTGGTTCATGGAGGTCAGCCGTATCTGTGATCGAAAGCAGAATGTTCACTACATCACTAAAAACAAAGCGAACCATTCCCTGTTCAACCTGTGGCCCGACCTACCGTGGAAAGACGCTTTCGAACAACGTTTATTGTTTTCCATTCTTTTGTGTTGATCTCAGTTCAAGACAGGCCTCACGGCGTGGATAGGCGAGTGTTCCATTATGGTCAGTGGTGTTGATTTACTGACACTGCCTTACACATTTCGGACCGAGAGTCCACTGCCGTTCCAAGCGCGTTAACGTGGTCAGATGTGCACGGGTACTGCTACCTCGCGTCCCTGGCTATCAACTCAAGAAAGCAACGCGTCACGTCTAGGTCGACTGCCACCGTTACTTGAGGAGCATTGCCCTACTTCTGCAACCTAGAGGGCCATTATAAAACTCATCCCTTCACATTCCCTTGGAGTCCTTCAACCTCTTCCACTTCACTCACCGTCACGAGACAAAAACGAGCCACCATCGACACCATGCCTCAGACAACTTCCAGATCCTTCCACAGCCTTAGTGTTGAGCATCCCGGCTTTGCCATCCACCCGATGTTCTGGACTGCGCAGCATCTTGCCGTCGTCAACTGCAGCTTCCAGCAGGTCGAGAGTGACGATGCACCCGAATCTGTGACTCCTGATACCGAACAAGCCGAGGATCTGACCAAGTCGGCTTTGCTACTCGCCCGTGGAGTAAGCCGCGAGGCAAAGTCCGGGTGGGTTGGGGACCTTCTCCTTCAGAACAAGCCAACCCCCATCACCATTATCTAGTAGGTTAAACCCTGTTTGAGCGCAAGTGTATGTACAAGGCTGATCACTTCTTATAGCGCGTCCTTATTCTTCGACTACGGCAAGCATCGAGTTCGCCTGGGAGATTCCAAAGTCAGCGTCTACTGCATCGAGGAAGAGATTGCCATCCCGCACGCGAATCCCATCATCGGGTACTACCTATACAATACCGACAAGGAGCGTGAGAAGAAGCTTTACGTACCGCCTGGTCCCAACGGCCGCGACAATGACCCCATTCAGCGCATTTGCGGCATTAGATATCGTCAAGTGACCCCTAAAGATTGGCGACACGACCCCTTCTTTGTTTGCCTCCTAATAGGCTTGGCTCAACTCCAGGTTCGAGATTGTCTTGTGCCGCAAAAGGGACTCTTATTGGTAAACCACCCCTCCCCCTCCATTGATAGTAGACAGACTCGCTAACCTGGCATTCCTAGGCACGCCTCCTCGTTACAAATGTGACCGATCTGACCAATGCGTACGTCTACAAGGCGAATATCCCGCACCAGCTCCTCGGTAGTCTGGATTGTCTTACCCGCACCATCGATGACTTTGTCTTTCCGTCGATCGATTACGTGGTTGTACCTTTCGAACCGTACTCGACCTTTGCGGATCGCATCCGCTTCCAGCTGGCTGGCGCGGAGTACTCTTCACCACCTGGCCCATGTCCATCTGATCAGGTGTCGCCTTCGGAACCGCATGGCGAGAAGCGAAAGCGCGACCAGGAGTGAAAGTCCGCAAGGCAACGGCCATAGATTTCTTGACTGTGGCATACCGATGGTGCATTTGGTCGCAGAGAATGAGAAGCACAATGCAAGAGACCGATTTCTCAAGACTTGGAGTCAGCAGTCCCCACCAATACATTGAGCTTATGTTGATCAAGTTGTGAAGGGGATCATTGTCTTTGTAAGTCCAATCACACCTACTCTCGAAGCATATCTAGCTAATTCTTAACTGTGAGACTGGTATTAGGCTTACGATTTGATGGCTGGACCGGCGTAGGAGAACAACATCTGTTTAGTCTGTGGATCGTCTCGTATTTGCGTTCTTGGGACGAAGAGATTGTGGCAGAGCAAGGCCAGGAAGAATATGGTAGCTCTCGAAGCCGTCGTACTGGTTCTACTTCATACCTGATGCTAGTAATAATTGACTTTCGTATGTAATCTGTGCCTAGGAGAGCCTGTCCGTGTCGACGAAGTGATCTATTTTAACCTCGCTATTACTGATGTCGAAAGATGTTGCTTCAGCAGTCATAAACTCTGCCATTATCCGCCCAGGTCATCGTTGATCATCGCGCGGACCTAGAGTCCCAGACTCCACGTGAAGGCGGTCAAGATGACTGCATGGCCTTGAAGACATCGTAAGGCTAATGTGCTTGTATGGGCAGAGCCATTCTAGTTTATGTGTCACATAGTAACGAACTTGCTCTGCTCCAGCAATCTAGACCTGAATTAGTAACCGGTCGTGGCTCACTTGGAGTTGCCCCGCAACACCGCGTCAAAAGGAACAAGTCATTAACTTGCCGGGGAACAATTCCCGATGATCCCGGCAACCACTAAACTATAACTCACAGCCAAAATTAGACTTATCCCGGAGTCGAGTCAACGAAAAGAAGCTACAGTGAATAGTGCCAACGACAATGGATAACATACTCGCCAAACCTGCAGACCTCTGCTGTCTCAAGGGATCGTTTCATTCCGGGGAGGCTACTGGTTCTACAATCCAGATTGACGGTATCGACACTTACGTGGCCAAACCTCATCCCGACAGGTCCAATGGGAACATCCTTCTTTTCTTCCCTGATGCATTCGGTCTGCATATCAATAGCTTCCTCATGATGGATGCTTTCGCCGAGTGCGGTTACCTTACTCTTGGTGTCGATTACTTCCTCGGTGTAAGAGTTGAATTTTAGTTTGCAAGGTGCATTAGACTGACTGTTTTAGGATCCCGTAACAAAGCACTCGCTGACGCCGTTGAGTGATCCAAACTTTGACTTTGAGTCATGGAAGAACAAGCATCTCAAGGCGTCTGAGGGGGCTGCTGCCAGATGGGTCAAGGCCGTGAAAATACAGTACGGCACAGGCGAGGACGTCAAGTTTGCTTGCGTTGGCTATTGGTACGAGTCCACTATCATCTAATTCTCCATTTGACTGACTCAACATGTACCAGTTGGGGTGCACGCTTCGTTTGCCAACAGCTGTCTGCCGACGGTATTTGCAAAGCCGGCGTCATCGCCCATCCTTCGTTCCTGAAGGAAAGCGATGTATTTTACGTCCAAGGCGAGTAGATACCCTCTTCCACCGAAAACACGCTGACCGGCATCAGAGCCCGTCTTCTTCTCCGTGCCTAGCACAGACAAGCTATTCGAACCTGAACAGAGAAGCAGGACTATCGAGATCCTGACAGAGAACAACAAGCAGTTCAACATGCAAGTCTTTGCCAATGTTGGACATGGCTTTGCAGTAAGCTTTTCTGATGAGTCAAAAACTGCCCATATACTGACATCCTGGCCCAGTCGCGAGCCCGTTTGACAGACCCTTATGAGAGGTGGGCCAAGGAGGCGAGCTTCAAGAGCTTTGTTGACTGGTTCGACTTTTGGATGGAGAAGAAGTGAGTGGATTTTTACAGCGAGATACTAAATGAGACTCTTGACCGGATTTATTAGAGCAAGACACAAGATTAAGGTGGCGTTTGCATCACTATTATGAGCTGTACCCTTTCTTTGACCTCTGGAAACGAGAACATCCAAGTATAGGGTTTAAAAATAACCTCGAGAGAATATACCAAAAGGCTTAGGTTAACTTATCTAAGGATTCTTATCCTTTGGGATGAAGGTCTGGGGTTTTCTTGCTTCCCTGGTTTGTGTAATCTCTCCAACCGCAATGTTCTGTGACCACTCTACTTCTTGCACATATATCTTATGAAAGACCTGGTTGTGACAATGGACAGCGGCGATAACTTTTAAATCTCTGCCTCAACCTCCCATCCTTCAATATCATCCTCTAGCAGAGTAGGTACTATACTTTTACCCACAGCTTGCCCTTGGTAATATACAGCCTCGCTGCAATATAACCAACCATTCCAGCAGCAATCATGCAGCCAGCAAAAACTTGCAGCTTCCAATAGCTCCCGTCAGCACTAGAAATCAAAGCCCCGCCAATCGGGCTGCCAGTGAGGGCAGCCACAGACATAAAGGCGTACATGGTCCCAGAACGGGTCCCAATCTCTTCGAGGTCCGAAATGTGTGCTATCAAGGCAGGGCTGATAGCCGTGTATGTGCCTGAGCTAAATCCAAACAAGGCGGCAAAAGCAATGGCCGACTCATGGCTATGCCCTGGTAGCCACAATGCCAGCATAAATATTGTCGAAAGAGTCGCGGCTGCTATTGAGACGTTGAAGCTTCCAACCTTATCTGCTATATAACCCGGTAGAATGCGCCCGATTCCACTGCTGCTGTCAATATCAATCGCCAGATATTTGAAGCCGTTTCTGGATAAGACTTACCTTGATGCATTGAAGATCGAGACAAGGTACCCAGCCATATTGTTTGAGAGTCCGACATGCTCACCATAGGTTACCATAAAAGTAATAGGTATAAACATTCCCATGGAGTAAAAGAATCCCGCTAATGAGGTAAGTATAAATGAGAGCGACGTAAAAGGCCTGAGATAAGCGATGATGCCGGTCCCCTTTGGTTGGGGCGCAATTCGTGATCGAACGGTTAAATTCGTCACGATAAGCAGAGCAAACAGGAGGAAAGCGCAAACTCTCATGGTCCAACCAAAGCCAATACGCGGTATCAAGCGATTTACCACGATCGGAAGAATCGTACCGCCGAGACTTGAGCCGCTGGCAGTGATCCCAAGGGCCAGAGCACGCTTTTGTCGGAACCAGGTTGTGACACAGCTAAATGACGGGTACAGAACCATGGCTGCGCCCAGAGGACTGCAGATCGCCTGAGACAGAATGAACTGGTAGTACTCGGACGATATCGATGCCATCATCAACCCAAAAACATGGAGCAGTGTCCCAGTGAGGAGAAGGTAGCGCGGACCAAAGATGTCAAAACCGCGACCTATGAAAGGTGCAGTAATGAACATCATAAACATTGACAAGGCCGTTATCCATGAGACTGCGCTAGGTGACAAGTCTTGAAGCTGGTTTGCTTCATAGTAGGCCTGGAAGACGCCGACACCTAACCTGGGTGTCAGTGATTTAGAGGCACAGCAAGATAAGGGGGAAAATGCTCGTACAATTAGTCCAGCCAAAACTGACAAATAACCCGCAGAAAGCACCGATAACCACGGTCCAGGCTTTCAACCCTCCATCTGGGAGTTCGTTACAAGGCTTGGGTTGCTCGGGGTTCGTATCTTCAATCTTCGCTTGTTCCGTGTCTGCGTCCATTGTGGCTCTGCCAGTTGTCATATTTAAGGTAATTAAAGATATGTTTTTTAATAAAGATTTAGGTGCAATTTATAGTAGACGATGAAGATCAGGACGAGTCGCATGAGTCACTGCAAGGTCTGCAGAGATAATATGCCGATATCACCGATATATGTTAACACCGACCCCGAGGAAAATATTTTATGCCTTGTTTCTAGGGCCTCGGGGGGCAAAGACTCGTCAGACCTAGGGTATTAAAATAAACTTAATAAAGAGTCCTCTAAGTTTAGACTACAATTACCTAGATATTTTTGTCGCTTAGGGTCAAGGTCCTGCTCATGCGATATCTCCGCTCTATCTTAGCGCCGACCCCGTGATGGCCTCGGTCTCACTCCCAATAGATCTAACTTGTTGACCAGAGAGATTGGAGTGAAAGCTCCGAAATCAGATTAATAATTACTTGCTGCAACTTGTCTGGCATATCTAACCTGGGCTTCAATACCACATTTCCCGGTGTACAGTTGCATGGTTATTCTTTGTAGCAGCGTAGGTATAGATCACCGGCTGCAATGTTTCTACGTATAACCTGGCTCAATCATGATATTTTAACAGACAATCTAACCCATATACAGACCGACAGAGAGGTCTAGCTCAGAACGGAGGGATTCAACGATCTATTGATGAATGCTTTACGGACTGGTGTTATCAACGATCCTCCGGTATTGACATAGACCCCATCTTCTCCTTTGCGGCCAAAAGCTGAAGTAGTACGAAGTCTCGTTCTTCCACCAGCTTATTCCAATTAGCATCCCCCAAACTCTTATCCACACTCTCTTGGAGAGCCAACATCCTCTGCTCACTCCAGTCAAATCTATGTTTCAGAATATCATCCTCCCAACCACGAATCGCCGGTCCAAGTCTCTCCATCCGCTGCCAAAACCCTTCCGGTCCGCCTCCGCCACCAAGAGCGTTCGTAGCGATCGGACCCGTCAGAGCCCAGCGAAGTCCAGGCCCAGATGTGACAGCTGCATCAAGATCTTCCGCAGACACAATGCCCCTGCTGATGAGACTATACGCTTCATTGTTGATTGCGGCTTGAAGGCGGTTTGATACAAAACCAGGGACTTCGTGATGAAGAAGGACCGGCCTCTTCCCAACGGTTTTGTAGAACTTCAGTGTGGTACTGACAGACTCGCTGCTTGTGCCGGGATGAGGTACTACTTCAACTAGGGGAATCAGGTGAGGTGGGTTGAAAGGATGTCCGATGAGTACACGGGAGGAATCATGCGTGCACTGCTGTATAAATTCCGACGATGGCAGACCTGATGAGGACGATGCTATGACAACACCCGGCCGAGCATGCTTGTCCAATGTTGCAATAAGGCCCCTTTTGAACTCCAGCCTCTCAGGCCCATTCTGTAAGAGGACAGTTAGCTTCATGGTCAGAGGTATACTGTAAAGGATATTTTTACCTCCTGAATAAAGTCGGCCTCAGCTAACCGTGGTGCAATGTCGCTAACAAACTCATAGTTGGAGACAAGCTTATCATAATCCCCAAACCCTTCCAGATATGTCCGGGACTGCTCGAAATATGCCTTGAGGGCATTTTCAGCCCCTTCAACTGGATCAGAAATGATAACCTTCAAGCCTCTTGACAGGAATAGAACTACCCATCCCATGCCGATCACTCCACAGCCAACAATCGCTACGGTACGTATCTCTTGTGCCATTTCGAATACCCAAGAATTGATGAGTTGTTAAGTGATTTCTCACGAAGGTGACAAGATCATTAGAGTTAGATCGATAACTGATGTGAATAGAATACCTATCAGTTACTCTCCTCTTTACTCGCCACTTGAAATCGCTTTCCATAATATCCTTTACTCCAATTCGTGTCGGTATCTAGGCCGGGGGAAATCCGCGGAGGCCATGCCGGAATCCAAATTTACGGACCGACCACGGCCGACAAAGGCGATAACAGCATTTTGGAGCCTGAGCACCCGTACAAACCGGAACGCACCGTCATGTTATCGATTACTTGAAGTGCAGCTAGTCTGTTGAGAATAAGCCGCAGCGATAAACGTGACTGGCCGCCGTACTACTTCAAAGCATAAGCTGAGCTTGACTTATGATCCGCTAGAGATTCACTACCCTAGATTATCCACTTCAACTCACCACAATGACTACCAAAACTTCTAACGAGACCTACGGTGCAGGAACCACTGTCGACGTTGAATTCAGTCCGCTTCCAGCAGAATGCGAGCGGATACTACGCATCTTTGCTGCAAGGACACCCGGTTTCACCAAAGATGAGGCTCTCCTCAGCGGGGTAAACTTCCACGGCGATGATTTGCCGTGTATCCCAGGACCAATCAAGTCCCAAGCCGTCACAGCAGTCCTACATGCAATGGTCGGTATAGTCGGTCTCGAGATCCTTCACCTTCGCGGGATCACCACCAGCAACCTAATAGACATCGACGTCAACCATGCAGGTCTCTACCCCGCCACAGCAGCACTTGTCAATATCGATGGCGTCACAGGCCCAGAGGTGATCAAATTGCCGACTGTGCCGCAGTGGGACAAGGACCGTGCTTCCAACTCGCCGCTTGTGTACCGCGCAACAGCTATCTATGAGACTGCTGATAGCGGCGTGTGGTTCCAGCTTCACGGTTCGCTTGATTCGTGGAAGATGCTGGCTCTTCTTGGTATCAGTAAAGATCTCGATAGTGAGATTCGTACCAACGATGCTGCGTATGAGCTGATTCAGGAGCGAGTTCGTACGTACCGCGCCCGAGAAATCGAGCATCTCGTGGTGGAGAAGGGTCTTTCGGGGTCAATTGTCTACTCCCCTGAGGAATGGCGTCAAACGGAGATGGGCAGGTCTCTCTCGCGACATCCTCTGGTCAATTACAAACAACAAGTTTATTCTACCCCCCTCCCGCCTGTTTCGTTTCACATCCTCGACGACAAAAGACCACTTGCTGGTATTAAAGTCGTCGAGTTGACTCGCATCATAGCTGGTGCAGCTGCTGGTGCCGCCCTCGCATCTCTGGGCGCCGAGGTCATACGCGTCAACTCGTCCAAACTCAAGGATTACACGCCAGCTCAACCCTCTGCCCTCATGGCTGGCAAGATAACCATCGACCTAGATCTCGAAGACCCAGCCGACCACAAGAGGCTGATGCAACTCTTTGAGCAAGCCGATGTCATCTTGCAGGGCTACCGCCTGGGATCACTAGCCCGAAGAGGTTTCGGTCTGGAGGCTGCCCTTGACCTGGCAAACAAGCGAGGTAAGGGAGTCGTCTATGTGGATGAGAACTGTTATGGACCTGATGGTTACTATGCTGAGCGACCCGGGTGGCAGCAAGTCGCAGACGCCGCGGCGGGGAGCTCGTATGTCATGGGCCAATCGTTCGGCTGTCCAAAAGGCCAAGGTGTCCTACCAAGTCTGCCCATCTCAGACATGTCTACAGGTATCTTAACTGCCCTGACCATCATGTGTGGTATCCGAGATCGAGCTAAGTTTGGTGGATCATACCATGGCCATGCCTCGCTTACAGCTTATAATATGGCGACTCTCGATCCCGAGATTCGCTTGTATCAAAGGGAGGTGGTCCAGAAGATCAGTGACAGGTACGAGTTCCCAACTTGGTCGAGTGATGTTCACGTGGCACCCCTGTACTATTCCATCTTGGATGCTTGGGGGACGAACAGCGAGCTCATCAATAATGAAAAGTACTATGTTCACTTCCCAGACTCCGTCTTCGGGTCTGACCTACGCGCTCTTGGGCCAGTCGTACAGTACGACAAGGAAGAGTACTCGCCGAAGTGGAACAGTCCGCCAGTGCCGTTCTGCCATCATGAATTCAGACTGTTTTCAAATGAACGAGAGGAGCCTCTAGCTTAGCAAGATGAAATAAAAAGTCTATTCTTACCCTATTACCCGTCAAGACTATGGTGATATGTATCCTGTCCATGACATAAATTGCTAGAGCTGCTTGCTGAGACTGTCAATAGAAGTACACTGACCAAGTCGCTTTGACGTACACGTATATAAGACATAACTACAGCTGCTCACTTTGGAGCAGGCATCTCCCTTGGCAGTACACCAGAACAGTCTCAGGTCTCCCAAGTTGTTGGAACTTTGATGTTAGGCCAGTTTATGTTTTACATTTGCACTTAAAGAGAATTGGGATTAAACGGCATGTTTTCCTGATTGACCTAAAGCATAATAGTCTCCAACGTCTGGTTCCAGCAAATACTATTCCTCACTAAAATTACAGACATCATATCCTAGCAACAGAAGGTCCGCCTACACCAATTTGCTTCTGCATCCTCTTTACAGCCTCCTGTGCATCATCATTCATGTCATGGAACCACAACCAGTTGAACCTTCCCTGCTGCAGTCTGGGCAGAATCTTATCCATATCATCACCAGCCTCTTCATGTTGAAAGAAGATCATACGGCCAACCTCGGCGGCTTGTTCCAACTGCTTCTGCGCACGAGGGCGCCTGACGGAGTCGTAAGCAGAAAGTCCTGCTTGGATAAAGGGCGCGAGCTCTCCGCCACGCTGGGGAAACTTAGCAATCTCGGCGAGAACGTTCGATAGGACTAGGGCATCTTCTAGGCCTTGGGCTGCTCCCGCGGCTTGGAAAGGTAGCGAGGCGTGGGCACTGTCACCGACTAGAGCTACCCGACCACGGTAGTATGATGCTGTGCGGAAATGATGGAAGAAACCCCATTTGATGGGTTTGGCTTTGGCGAGGAGTTTTCGGAAGCGATCATCAACGCCTGGGCCCTCAAAGTCGGCCATCATGGCTTCGTGAGAGATGGTCTCTGTAACAGCGCCCTTGAGCTTCCAGCCATCTAGAAAATCTGCGACGCAAAGGAGATAGTTGAACTCCTGGAGCAAGCAATGATTAGCGATGTCACACCAATTCAAGGGATAATAGGCTCACTTCACCACCTGTAATGCGATAGGTAACAGCGCTGCGCTTGGATCCGAAGTAGAACTTGGCAACGTCGGTAAGATCCCCGAGAATCTCATACGCTTCTGACATTGGAATGACAGCGCGATAACAGTAAGCACCCGCATACACGGGCGCGATCTGGCTGGGGTATCTCTCAAGGACATGCGCCCTCACCGTACTCTTGATGCCATCTGCACCGGCAAGGATTGAGCACTCGGCTGTTGTCCCATCTTGGAACGATAGTGTGATACCGTCGGGTCGGTCTTCGATCTTGGTGAGACGCTTATTGAACTTGACGTTCTCGATGGGAATGAAGCTGGTCATGATGTCGAGGAGGGTCTTGCGATGCGCCTGAGATATGTTGTTAGAACCAAGTTGCTTGTCGTCCCTCCAGGTGTACTCACAGACTTGCGGATGTAATCTGGGTGGCCCCATCCGGAATGACCATACCATGGTTTATCGCGACCTGATTCAGTCAGCGCAAAAGGTTCAGCTTCACAAGAAATTCCATGACTTACCAAGACCCTCTTCAAGCAGCATACCCTCAAAGAAGATATCTTGTGCGTCTTCACCCTTGTTTCCTACGCAAATAGCTTCGTAGAGCGGTCGGAAACCAGGTTCGATAAGATCCATCGTGCGCATGCCATTGGGGGCGAATCCAATACCGGCGCTGGCTTATCATTAGCGAGAATCCAATGAAACGCGCTGCTGATAGCTTACCCTACTGCCGAATATTCCTTTGCATCTTCATACAGCGTGAAGGAGATGCCCTTCTTGTGCAGGGCCATGGCCAAAGCGAGGCCACCGATGCCGGCACCTGTCGAGTTAGCCTATCTAACAGGTGGGATGGGATATTTTCTGGAGACTTACCAACGATGGCGACATGTAATTCATTGCGAGAAGGCTTTGCCATTGTATTTTAATTTTGATCGAGTCGTGAGTTAAACGACTGTATTTGTGTGGTGTTGTGATGTCTTCTTGTCTTGAACAACAACAACTTCCCAGTGGTTCAGCGAACTGGTATATGAGTATCGTCATCTGCGTCCTCAGTCCCTAACCAAGCAAGAGAGAGGTCTCGCAGGGCAATTGAGCGCGGGGTAAGATCGGCATCGGCTCTCGGCGCTTTTGCCCATAATCAGGTATCAAAGATAGCACAATCGAGAGACGGGGCCAGAGTTGGGGTGAGGAGTGTGAACAAAGGCATCTTCGGGTCTCTCCCCGGACGTCGCGCCCTATCTGTGCGTGACTCGGTTCTGGACAAGCTAGAGTCTGTGAGACAGTGCAAATAAGCATATCGTGCACTGCCAAGGTCTAGACAAGGCATATTGGTACGTTTCGGCTGAGCCGGTTCTATTCCGCTATCTCCGCGGGTGACACCAAGACCTTCGCCTGCATCTACAGACAGGGCCACCGAGACGTGGTAAGTGAAAGGGCCGACGGGTAAACTCATTGGCATTTCCACAACTAAGAGAAACAATTGCGATCGCTTCAGGATGGCTACAAGCAAGTATACAACCAAGGTGCACAAACCCTGGACAGAAATCGTTACAAAGAAACGGGCGATTCGAGACGCGCAAATTGACAAACACTTGAAAGTAGACATAACCTTTCCATGTGATAGCATCCCCTGCGAAACAATCGGTGTTGAGGTTTTGACAGGCCTCCTCAGAGATGGAAAAGTCTCCGCTGTTCAAGTCATCCATGCTTTCATCAGAAGGGAAGTCGACATCACTGTTCCAAACTTCTCAATGCTAACTATTCTTTTAGAGCCTGCAAAGCGCAAAAACAGGTAACCCAATTCCAAGGACTCTGCCAAGACTCTGTCTAACATGTACAGACCAATTGCCTGACGGAAACATGCTTTGATGATGCTCTTGAGCAAGCCAGAAAGCTTGACGGGTTTCGACAAGAGCACGGTCAACTTATAGGCCCACTCCACGGCGTGCCAGTCACAGTAAAGGATCAGTTCAATATCAAGGGTTTGGACTCGACGTTGGGCTACATTGCAAAGGCATTTGCACCAGCAGAGAACGATGCACCACTTATAGAAACGTTGAAGAAACTTGGGGCTGTCATAATTGCGAAAACTAATCTTCCCCAGAGCATTATGGTACGTGATGTGCGACAGTATAGAACCTCCCTTCTGACGTGGCTGCTAGTGGTGTGAGACTGACAGCCCTCTCTGGGGGCTGACGACTCATCCAGATGATCCAAAGCTCACTCCTGGAGGCTCCTCCGGTGGAGAGGCGGCTATGTTATCAATGGGTGCTTCCATTATTGGTTGGGGCACAGACATTGGTGGCTCTATACGAATTCCGTGCCACATGAATGGTCTTTGGGGTCTGAAGCCGAGCGCAAGTAGACTCGAATCATCTCATCCCCAAAAGACATTCTGACAAACCTTAGAGTGGCCGGATGTCCTATCGTGGCGTTGAAGTGACACTTGACGGACAACAGCACATCCCATCATCTGTAGGGCCCATGGCGAGATCTCTGAGTTGTCTCAAACTCGTGACTAAGCTAGCTATTGAGGCTGAGCCTTGGGTGATAGACCCCCAGCTACCGCCGGTCCCATGGAGAGACAGTATCTTCCAGACCATGGCCACGAGACCCCTTGTCATTGGGGCCATGCTAGATGACGGCATGGTCAAGGTTCACTCACCTATCGAGCGGGTATTCAGAGACCTGATCACAAAGTTGGAAGCTGCTGGTCACGAGGTTGTACAATGGGATTCGAGCTTGAATTCCAGCATTATAGATATCATGGTAAGTCAAGTTAATCTGCACCGACCAACTGTGACTGACTCCGGACAGGATGGTTACTATTCCGCCGACGGAGGTGAAGATGTCAGAAGAGCTGTCTCAGCAGGCGGTGAGCCATTCATTCCACAGATCGAAGCCTTCGTCAACCGTGGCACGCCAATCTCCGTCTTTGAGTATTGGCAACTCAACAAGCGAAAGATTGCTGTTCAAGAGGCCTACCACGATATGTGGGATAACAAGCGATCAGCTTTAGGCCGCTCCGTCGATGTATTGCTAGTTCCCACCATGCCTCATACAGCAGTACCTCACGGGTCTAGTCGCTGGACAGGCTATACCAAGATTTTCAACTTGCTCGACTACAGTGCCTTGACGTTCCCAGCGGGAAAGGCGTCCAGGAACGAGAATGATGGGGGCTTCCGGGAGCATGTTCCGCGGAATAAGATCGATGCTTGGAATCAGCAATTATATGATCCTGTGGCGATGGAGGGGCGTCATGTAGGCTTGCAGATTGTTGGGCGGAGGTTCGAAGAAGAGAAGGTGCTTGGGGCGGCTCAGCAGATTTTCAGTTTATTATAGAGAATAGGATATCTGTTATTTAAATTACATATCATATGCATCTCCTATCTTGGAGTGAGCCTTCTACGAGCTTCTATCATGGGTCCATGTATCCGTTCATCTGTTTTCTAAGCCGATGGGCTCTACATCGTTTGCCATGGAACCTGCCCATACCCTCCAAGGCCTGCCTACACTCAGTACAACTCAGTTAATGGCCCTTGACATGTCTGAACATGCATGTAAATAAAAGGCTGAATATTACTAATTTGATTCAAATATCTTCCCCTTCAGTACAACTCAACCACGTTTCCCATTTAGAACAGGCCGCTTTGTTTGAAGATCAATACTTCTTCTCCTGATCTTCTCAGCATCTCCAAAAACACTCTTGACTAATTCCTTCTTGTTAATCTTCCCCATAGCATTCCGTGGCAAGACATCAACAATCACCATATCCTGTGGAATCTTATACGCCGTGATCCTTGCCTTCAACGCACTCCTCAAACTCTGCAGGGTGATCGATCCACCAGCCTTGCTGCTGAGGACAATCACAGCTGCGACTTTCTGTCCCCATGCTTCGGAGGGTATACCAACGACGGCGCACTCGTCAACTTCAGGAAGGGCGAGGATCTCGCGCTCGACCTCGAGGGCTGATACCTTCTCGCCGCCCGTCTTGATGATATCTGCGCTGCGGCGGCCTTGGATGAAGTATGCTGGTCCTTTTGCCCATGTGCCTGATTTTCCAAGACCGGATTCTGGGACCTTTCGTCGAATGGCAATATCGCCAGTCTTGAACCATCCATCGGTCGTAAACTCCTTAGCAGTAGCCTCGGGGTTGCGCCAATATCCAGTGAACACAGTAGGCCCACGAAGCTGAATCTCTCCGATGCGCTCCTTTCCAGAGTGAGCGTCGATCTCAGCGCCGTGCTCAATGATTCTTTGAACTCCGGTCTCGTCGTCAGCTTCCATGAGACGCGCCTCAACGGATGGCAGTGGCCAGCCCACAGAACCATCAACGCGATCGGCATTCTCAAGACCACAAGAAAGCGCCATCCCGACTTCGGTCATTCCATAGCGCTCGAGAAGTACGTTTCCGCCCGTGAGTTGCATCCAACCATCGCGGATTGGCTTCGGGAGAGCTGCTGAGCCGGAGATGTTGAGCCGGAGGTTCTTTGGTGACACGGCTGTCTTGCCAGCCTCTTGCATATTATGCGATAGAGATTCGTGGGCTTTTAGCATTCGCGACCAGATGGTGGGGACAGCGGTGAAGAAAGTGATGGGCACTTTTGTCTGATTTTTCTGAGCACCATTGGTCTTTTCAGCGTGGCCGTTGACTTTTTCAGTTGCTAGAAATGGTGCAGCAAGCCTCGTCCAGACAGAGTTCACGTTGAACGGATACATGAACTCAATGCTACTACCTGCCAGCAGCGGTGTGAGAAGGGCGTTGACGGTGCCATGAATGTGATGAAGTGGCAAGACATGTAAAAGTCTATCGCTGGGCGCATACTTCCATGCTTCCAGAAGACACTTTGCTTGAGCTGTGAGGTTTGTCTGAGACAAAACGACACCTTTGGGTCGTGCAGTAGTTCCCGAGGTGAAAAGCATCATGCCACCGCGAGACTCGCCCGAGAAGTCAAGCAACTTGACTTCTTCCTCAACCGTAGAGATGTTTCGCGTTCCATCAAGTTGGTAGAATAAGGGGGTGCTGTCCAAGCCTTCCGCCAGTACCTCCTCGGCCTTGGAAACATACTTGGCTGAAGAAATGAGAGCAAGGGCCTCGCTGTTGTTGATGATGTATCTTAGCTCAGGCGCAGGGAAAGAGGGGGCCAATGGCACAGCAATGGCGTTGCAAGCGAGGATGGCCAACAATGTGACTATAGGTAGTCATTGGGTCAGTGCTAGATACCATGGTGGCACGGTTAACAGTATAGAACATACCAACATATTCGTAGCCACTTTCTACTAAGAAAGCAATTCTCTCTCCAGAAATACTAGCATCGCATTTCTGCGTCTTAGCAAGTAACTTCTCTTTGGCGCGCGCAACGTTGTTAAGCAATGAACTGTAGGAGAAGCTTGCGCCGGATTCGTTCTCCACTACCGCGACCGAGGACCCCTCATGCTTGAGGATAGCCTCGAAGAAGGCCGAACGGTGAAGACTGATGGTCATATTTGACAGATTAGATAAAATGAGGAATTCTCGTTGGCATGCTGTGGCAGAGACTCTGTGAAGTCTTTTCAATTGTGTCAACTCAAGGCTAAGAGGCTCTGCCCAAATGTTGAGGAGCTCTATCGGGGAATCGGCGGGGACCGAGCGGGTCGCTTCGTAAAATGCCAGCTTGTGATTCCTCCGACGTGGAATTAGCTAACGCGGGAGATCGGATATGCAAGATCGGCCTCTAAAAGTAGTTCCGAGAGACCCGGCATCTGTTCCGCTTACGAACAAAGCGAGGGTATTAACTGGTTGATTTGTTGTTCAAAGTAAAAGTGAAACCCCAACAATAATTAGATAGCTGAGACTACAGTCCGTTAATTGTGCTTGCAATTTTATCCTTGTGCCATTGCCTTCCACTTTCATCACCATGGTTGGCAACTGCATCCGAGAGAGCTACATCTTGGATGCAGGGTCATTGGGACATATCCAAGGTTTAACCATCACATCCCATGGCTCTCCAGCCGTGCAATACTTTGGCGGTCTCCCATATGCCTTGCCCCCAACTGGACAGTGGCGCTTCCGTGTCCCCCGGCGGCTCCCCAAGGATTACCGATACGGCACAGCAACAAAGCCAGGCAAGTTCACAGATGGCACCAAGGTTTGTCCCCAACCTCCCAGCAGCAATACGCCCGACCCTTCAGTCACCAGCGAAGATTGCCTCCAACTAAACATCTGGGTACCTGCTGGTCCTCCTCCCAAACAGGGATGGCCCGTATGTTTCTATATCCACGGGGGTTTTCTTCAGGTCGGTACGAGCAACACGAAGCCAGAAGACTTGGTGTCGCTTCTGAGCGAATCTGCATTCCGGGCAATCATGGTCCTGCCATCGTATAGGCTCAATGTGTTTGGATTCCTCGCGAGCAGGGAATTGGCCGCCGAAGCGAGCTCTAATAGGGAGGCTACCGGAAACTACGGCCTATGGGATCAGAGATTGGCATTAGAATGGACGCACGAGAACATATCTTTATTTGGCGGTAATCCTGAGAATATCACAGTTGCAGGTTACTCTGCCGGCGCATACTCGACTTTTCAGCAACTAGCTCATGAGCTATTCCGCGTTCCTGAGGAAAAGGAAATCATAAGACGAGTAGCAATGTTTTCCAACAGCACAGGCGTTGGGCCCAAAAGTTTGCAGGATCAACAACTGCAATATGGCGAGCTACTCACGAGGCTCGGCATCAATCTGGCTCTTTCAGATGAGGAGAAACTGACCAGTCTCCGAGCCGTTCCTCATCATAGACTCGTCCAAGCCCAAATCGGAATGAGAATATCAGAATTTCGCGTCTTAGCAGATGACGCTTTCTATCCTGTTGATCTTATGGATAAGATCAACAATGGGGAACTTGCCAAAAGAATGAAGAACCGCGGAATAAGACTGATAAACGGTGAGTGCGAGAGTGAGCATATCATGTATCGTCGCTGGCGCACTCCTCAAGAGTCTTATTCCGCCGTGTATGAAAGACTCCTAGCAGATTTCTCCCCAGAAGTCACCCAAAAGATCATGGACCATTATTGCGGCTCCTCGAAGAACTTGCTAGCGGGGTACAATAGCTGGAAGGACTTCTTCGGGCGCGTCTACGCCAATATCCAAGTCCACCATCTCCAGCGCGGCTTCCATAACGCATTATTCGCAGGTGGTCTTGAAGCCGGTAGGGATGTTTTCCGCTATCGAATCGAGAAAAGACTTGACTGCGTAGCGGAGAAGATTCCAGTTGAGTGGGGAGTTACACATCTCACTGACATCCCTGTCTGGCTATGGGGGTGCGGGTATACAAGTGGCCTGAGCATCAGAGAGAAAGAGTGGTTGAAGGATTGGAATGAGGGTTTTGCTGCTTTCGTTAGGGGCGATGAAGTCAATTGGGGAACTACTAGATCCCAAGACATGAGGAGATGGAGAAGTGATGGTGAAACAGATGTTTGGGAAGACAGTTTATGGGAACAAGGTGTTGAATTTTGGAAGCTTGTTAATTCGGACCCTCAGAGTAGAGAATGATAAGTCATCAAGAATACGGTAGTATCTCTGCAAGCATCCCGGGACTACCACAGATAGAATAGGCTCCTAGTATATTTAGATCCATCTTTTTAATGAACTCCGATGATACTTGTGTCTCAATGGGTTGATAGGTGCGATGCTCGATCTCGAGATGAACCCACTACCCCATATACCTGGATCTCAATCCTTGATATAGTGATTGGTCACGAACCAAACTTTGAATCCCGAATAAAGACTAGCACTCATATCCAGATCTTATGCTTGATAAAGAAGGTTTAATTAAATGCGTATGTATTGCTGACTTCCCAATGTACAGAAGAATCATATTTTCTCTAACGTCATCTACTCGAAAATGACTCTTGCTACCCTGGCAATGGAGAAAAGGAAACTTTGGACCTCAATCTTAAATAATATAAAGACATAGGTAACTTAGTATAAGTTGAGGATACCTTTACTTAGTTCGTTCTAATATCAAGTCCTGATATTCTCTTGCTTCCCAAGGCCTGGTCATGGGTCTAGTACAAATACCCTAAATCAACCATCTGACCGCTATAATCGCGGAGCCCGGGGCCCAGACTCCACCAGACGCGATAACGTATCACTGATAACGCCGGGTCCTGGGCCGAGATACCCCGCTAGTTCCCCCCGACCTTTCTATAACATTGTTCAGGTTCGCTCGCTTCCCCGACGAACCCGGCATCGCCGGCATCTCTTCCCTTTCCCATCTCCCAACCCCACATTTTGTATTCTCGCGTTAGCTCGTGATGCCAGAACCGTCCAAGAAACCGTCAGACCAGGAGCAGGATCAATCAGAGACGGGTCCACCAACAAGTAAGAGAAGACGTATTGGTTTGGCATGCAATGCCTGTCGGTCACGCAAGTCGAGGTATATACCCTAGAGTACCATCGTTTCCGGAAACAGCGCTGACATTACTGTAGATGCGATGGACAGCGCCCGTCATGTTCGTCATGTCTGACCCTTGGTTTTGATTGCTTGTACGAGCCTGGTGACTCTGCCACGAACGTCATTGTTCGCAAAGATTATGTATCCGACCTCGAACAGCGCGTCAGCTCTGTCGAGCATAATCTCCAGCGGTTGAACGATGTTCTCAAGGGTCATCTCTCGCCCTGCACCAACACGAATACCTCACCATGTCACCATGGAAGCATCAACGTTGGCCACTCTATGCCTTCACCTGCGCCCACTGCGCCGACAAAAGCGTCTGCCCCTTCTGGAGCAGGTACGGGGACGTGTGCTACGAGCCTGGAAGAGCCTCAGGACGAGGAAGGCATCCCCAATGGAATGGCCATGACGTTTGTCGAAGAAAAGACATCGGCGTTTTATGGCGAAGCCTCCAACATCAACTTTACGCAACTGCTTCTTCGCGCCATCGCGGTTGCGCATCACTCACCGGGCGCACCGTCCGGGCTCGACAGAGCTTCTGTATTAGGAGAAAGTGTTGTTGCCAGTGTCTCCCAAACCAAAGGCTCTCTGGGAGGCTCAGCGACACCGCTAGACTCACTACCCACCGCCCTACCATCTGTCGAGGAGATGGACACTCTGCTTGATCTGTACTTCGATACAGCTGGTGTTGTCTTCCCCTTTATCCACGAGGAAACAATGAGGAAGACATACAATGAATGCAGGCTCAACGGTTTCACCCGAGCTCGCAGAACATGGCTTGGAACTCTGAACATGGTATTCGCTATGGCGAGTAATTTTGACAGAGACTACACCACATCATCCAAGAAGCGCTTCGAAAGGTCCAACGCTTTCTATAAAAGAGCTCTGGGCCTCTGCAATGAGCTATCGAAGCGTGTCATAAGTTTGGAGATCGTTCATTACCTGATCTTGGTCGTTCTTCACTGCCAGGGAACTTCGCGCTCCGTGCAGGCCTGGAACAACTACGGCCTTGTCATTCGATCGGCTATGGCGCTGGGACTTCACAGCGAGTCGACTGAGAGGTCACTTGATCCTGTACAGAAAGAGTATCGTCGTCGGACTTGGGTGGTCATATACTGCCTTGACAAAGTACTAAGCACGGCTGTGGGTAGACCCGCGAGTATACCAGATGAGCAGATGACGAGGCGAGACCCAGCATCTGGATGGTCACCGGCGAATTCTGGCGATGTCGCCGATCTACCTGGTGATTTCTTGGCCGTGTCGTTCAAGATGTATCAGGTGACGAGCAAGTCTCTCGCCATTCAATACGGCGCAAATCTCGATCATGACTCAGAGCCCGATGAGATGGCCCATCTCAAAGCCTCAGGCGAGCTTCGCAAGCAGCTCCGGCTCTGGGCGGCGAATCTTCCTCCCCATCTTCAACTTTGCGATATTGAGTCGGATGCTCTTTTGCAAAATACAAAAGCGAATAGACTTCGTGTTATTCTCACGATGAGATATCATAATCTGAGTATTCTCATTCATAAACCTCTGCTTAGTGCTACTATTCGACACCTGTTCCGGCATGATGATACAGCTGATTCGAGTTCATCGTACTTGATACAGCTCGCCATGGCCGAAGCTCATGAATGTGTTCGGTCGGCACAACTTACAATCGACATTGTTCACTCCGTCATCAGTGTTGATTCCACGAGTAAGAATAATCTTGGCGTATGGTACTTTACTCTATACTATGGTAAGTTCACTTTCGAGTGAGTACTCAGATGGTGTGCTGATTACTTCGTCTAGTCTTTACTGCCTCATTGGTCATATGCGGGCGATTACTTTGGGCACAGCATGGAGACGCTGTAGTAGACGAAACATCCGTCAGTCACATGAAGTTCCTCCTCAGCAAAGCAGAAACCATATTTCTCAACTTGGATCACGAGAATAGTCTTGTGCTGAGCTGTTTGGAATACATCCGAAGACTCTCTCGAATGTGCGGTGTCAAAGGTTCGTCATCGAGGCTCTTTCGTTTTGGTCGTTTTATTGACAAGTCTTTAGAAACTGGCCCAGATGCTGCATCAGCTTCGATTCACGATCACGGGTCGAGCTCTACTGGTTCTGCGGACGCTATGTCTTTCAATCTCGATAACATGGATCCTTTTCAGCTTTTTGCGTCGGAAATGTTTGACCCGGCTATTTTTGACCATTTTCATCAATCGCCTGTTGATGGTATGAGTTTTATAAATGGGCTGTGGGAGGGGTTTCCTTGTGGAGGATAATGGGGCTGGCTGGTGTAAGAATGTGGCCGATTTATACCGCTTATTATGATGTATTAGATTCAATTGATGATCGGCTAATAGTGCCGGGGTGACTTGACTTGAATGGCGGCGAACTCATCTCGAAAACCCATCGAGCCTTTCCCGCTAGCACTACCTGTAGAATATTAGTTGGCAAAGAGCCTGATTGGTTAAACTCAGATTCCGTTAAAAAAATCCCAAAATCATCTCCTAATGATGAGCAAAAGCGCTGGTGTGCTGCCTTCGCCGACAGTCCAAACCTGCGTCAGTTCGGTATAGCGTCGCATCGTATCTGCCCGGAATGGGCCGGTCTAACTCCCCGGCCTACCCCGCTTTACCCACACATCGTGTAGTCCTTGCGGGCTTGACTAGCCTCGCTTGATGATAGCTAATTGCTATCTACCGGATCGTAAATGCGGAGCTCCGGTCCGATTATCAGATAGCATCTTGTATAACAAGTCAATATTGTTATGCAAGAGTTGAAGACATTGGATTGTTTCAACTAACTAACTGTTATCTCGTCATTTAACATAACCCATCAAGTCAGGATAATTCCGCTTATTCTCCCATCCCCAATACCATGACGCGCCTCGAGGATCCAACTGCCCTCACCCAGCTCCCTGAGGAGTCTGCCCGAGTGCGATATACTCCCCCTGAGCTGCAAGAATACTTCAAAACCCTCAAGTTTCCTCAAAGATTTCTAGACCTTGGCAACAGCGTGTTGCAAGACCCCTCACTTGCCCGAACAAAAGAGCATGGTCTCGCTCTGTTGCAGGCCATAACACGCTATCACACATGCAACGTCCCTTTTGAGAATCTCGTCCTTCACTATGATCCCCACAAGATCGTCACTCTGGACCCTGCAGAGCTATACACCAAGATCGTAAGACGACGTCGAGGCGGGCGATGTATGGAGAACAACATCTTTCTTGGCACTGCTCTTCGCTCGATTGGCTACGAAGTCCGTAACTGCGGTGGTCGTGTATCACGCGCCATGAGCCCCTACCCCCAAGTGCGCACGAACCAAAGCGCAACTTACGATGGATGGAATCATATGCTTCTTCTCGTGCTCCTGGGTGACGAATGGTACGGCGTCGATGTAGGAATGGGGTCCATGGGACCTAACCTCCCTTTCCCGCTACGAGACGGCTTCGAAAGTTTTAGCATTGCACCGCGCGAGATCCGCATTCAGAAACGCTCCATCTCAGAGACGTATGCTACAGATCCTTCTCATGGCACACAAATGTGGTGCTACGACGTCTGCTATAACCCAGCAGAGAGTGAAAAGACTTGGACGCCTGTTTATTGCTTCACCGAGACAGAGTTCCTCCCCCAGGACTATGAGGTTATGTCTTGGTTCACATCGACGAACCCGAGATCCTTCTTTACCAGGTACATCACTTGCACCAAGATGATTATGGATGAGGACAAGGAGGTGATTATTGGAAACCTCACCCTGTTCAAAGACACTGTTAGAGAGACCATTGGTAGTGACCGTAAGGTTGTCAAGAAATTTGAGACGGAAGAAGAGCGTATCCAGGGTTTGGTGGATGTTTTTGATGTCAACTTGACGGAGGAGGAGAAGAACAGTCTTCCTGAAGACAAGAGACTTGGGTAGAGTAAGGAATAAGATGGGGATACTTATGCCGACTTTTGAGAGCAGTATATCATGAATTATGGACGCGTTAGCTAGCATTTTTTACGCCTTGTGGATGGTCAAAACTCGTAATGAATTTATCTAGGCTGATAGCTTATGACGTCCTGCCACGCCGCCGACATGGCCTTCATCTGATTCCCCACTTCATACAAGATCTTTGATGGCGATTATACACTTGCTTACTCTACATACTATAAATCTCCAACTTCTGTTTCACTTACCGTAAAATACTTAAATATTGTGGGGTAATTCCTTATCAGGTATCTCTATATTCTCTGTATCGTTGCTATCGCCAGCAGATGAGATGACATGTAGCCAGAAGCCATTATTCCACGTGTATATCTTTGGAGCATTCCTCAATCTCTCCTTTTCGATGGCCAGTAATAGGTCTGTCATGGGAGGCTGTGTATATTCCGCTAGCAGATTGAGCGGGACATTCCTTGCTTTGAGGACACGTGTGAGGCGTGTGATGTGAGCATCGGCAGTGGGTTCTATCGACTCAAAATAACACTCTTATTAAATCAGTTCCGGCAGTATACCAGCTGCTTGATACAATTGCCCAAGAGCTCTGAGGACACACTGAACGTTCAACATAGACCACTCGGGATATGGTCTCCCTAGCAAAGAGATTGTGTCTCCTTTACAGATATTGCCCGTCTTCAAGACTCGCATGTCCCAACCTACTCGTTCAGTCCGTATCGTTCGTTTTAGGACTCGTGACCATTTGAATTGGGAGTTGAGTTTGAAGCATGGGTGTCGTGTTTCGCTGACTTGGAGAAGAACGTCATTGCCGAGTTTATATATGTCGCCAATACACACGTTGTTGTCATTCACGTTGGTCGTGACGAGGTTCTCGCCGTATGCTCCGACATCGTATAGATCTGGCTCTGACGGGTTCTCGGCTCGCCAGTCGGGGTAATGATATGGGTTATAGTGATGCACTGCGCGCTCCGTGCCACCGTGTCTGCTGGAAGCATGTTAGTCGCCCAAAACGCCCGTTGCGCTGCAGAATATTGGTCCGTCCTGTCGAAACAGTTACAGTCTGTATTGCTCAGTTAGTATATACTCTTGTGGTATAAGCTTATAAGAGTACCTCCACTTTTCATTACCCGAATGTTACGCGAACGTTCCGATGATGCCGGGTAGTTGACGGAAACTTGGTGGTTCATTTGGAAGTGGATCGGAATCGCAGCGCAAAGGCAAAGACTTCGCTACAGGGGACGTCACTTGTTGGAGCGATGCCATGATCAATATGATGAAACACTAACACTATGCCAACAAAGATGCATTAGGGCGGGTTCTTACCATGAAGATAGCGATATAACCCAAGCATACAATCACGGAATGGCCTAATTGAGACAAAAGACGGAGCGCTTAGTCCTTGGTGGTGATATCGGCCTCAGCCACGAGCCCGTGATTATGAGCGACACATCGTGCTCACAACTGGGGTATTCAACTCGACTTGAAGGTGGCAACAAAAATTTGTACTGAGTACTGGGAGGAAATTTGGTCACACACAATTGCGTAACAAGCAAAAGAAGGCTCCTGTCAACTGGCTAAGTTCAGGATGCAAAGATACGCACGTCGACTGATGTAATAAAATATGCTTTCGCGACGTCCGTATTTGATCCATTTCTGAGCCTTGTTCAACAGACTATCCAAGCATGATTGGAGGAAAAACTGTATATGTCGTTCATGCTCTACATACATACACAACGACCCATATTCACCTCGTAACCTTTCAGTTATCAAGACTGAGCGTCACAGAGTACGTAGCAGCGCAAGCTAGTACGATTTTCGACCACTACGTGCTCCTACAGCATATAGCTCTATGGACAACCCACCAGCCATTATCCTTTCTTGTGAGGCTTTAAATCTTACCATGTTCGAGAAATTATACAAGCCTCGTTCAGTTTATGGGTCACAAGGAGCCATGATCAACAGCACGGCAGTTCAGAACATCAGCTCGTTCCTTGGAAGGCAGTGGAGTTCACGAAAGGCAATTCCGTGGAGACGAAGCTCGAGCAACCTCGCTACCAGTGCCAGAGTGGATCGATTCATCTCCTAGCTTTAGAACAGCACCGTGGTAGAGTTTCTGATACATGATCAGCCAGTTAGATCATGTTCTGTTTTGCTCCTGCTGAAAGGGCGGTGACAAAGTGGCATGGAGATTGATTATAAAAAGGGGTCTTTTTCCTTCCCAAGTCCAATCCAGACATCCAGACTTTCATCAAGCACACTTTACCTTCTATCTCTCCCTTGACACGAAAACAACGATGGCAATTACTCTCAAGGTACTGGTCCTTGGCCTCTTTCTTGCCCAAGCGGCACACGGGTACATATACTCCCACGTATTGCGTTGTGTTAACACCCCTACTGATACATCATATAAGAAAGGACCATAGCAGTCACAACTGCTGCCTGAGGACTCCCGAGGGATGGATTCCCGTAAATGATTGGACCGAGGCTGTTTGTGCCGATCGCTGGGGATCTGTTGTAAGTAGCGCCCGCCCCCAAACAACCCAGATCAACGTTTGACAAGAGCATCAGGCGACACTTGATGGCGTTAAATGCATACAGAAGCCAGGCAACGTTATTAGCGGTGATGACTTCTATACCGCGTGCAAGCTCTATGGGTATACCCATGGTTATGGAGATGACTGGGATAAGGGCGCAGGATATCGCGGTACTTACTCTTAGGCTTGCAGGTCTCTGCCTCTGACAAGGGTTTCAACCGCTGATACAAGTTCCCCGAGGCACGTTAATAGAAGCACCGTTTCCAGATATATACAGTACACAGGAAAACCCAAGACAGTATCATGAAAGAAGTTGAACCTGAAATTAGGATACATAGTAGCCGCTGATTAGAGGCCTGACAACACGTAGCGCTGCAGATTGTCTGACCAGCCTTGTGACGTTTCGGCATCAAGATCTATTCATGCCGGAACTATGACCACGTGTAATTGGATTGGGAGTGAGCCAAGGTTCGCTTTTCGCAGATCATCGCTTTAGTGCGTCTTGTCCGCCACCCAGGTGATGCTCGCTACGCCACAACGGTAAGCAAGGCAGAAAACCTCCGAAAAGTCTCCGCAGGTAATATATCTGCCTCGCCGCGAACAAGTAGACTAAAAATATAACAAACGATCCAAAACATTCACAATTTCCATAACAATAATTAAAAATGACGCGAAATATTCTGATTGTCGGTGCTACTGGCCAACAAGGCAAAGCCACCATCGATGCCATATACAAGAGCCTTGACAGCTCGCCTCGATGTGAAGAAATCAGTATCCTTGCATTGACACGGTCAGTTTCGTCTCCAAAAGCCCAGGCTCTCCAGAAAGAGTATCCATCAATTACCCTTGTGCAAGGAGACACCCAAACGCCGCAGCCAACTTTCGAACAGCACCCAAGCATCTCATCAGTTTTCATCGTCACAGTTCCGCCAAATGATGAAGCGCAAGCACTCCCTCTCATTGAAGCAGCATCGTCGCATGCATCAGTAGACCACATAGTCTTCTCTAGCGTTGATCGTGGCGGTGACGAGGTCAGCTGGACGCAACCAACTGAGATTCCTCACTTCGCCGCCAAGCACCGCATTGAGCTCCGACTGCGAGAATTATGCAAAGAGAGCAACAAACGATGGACTATCCTGAGACCAACAGGCTTTATGGATAGCTATAACCCTGGTTTCTTCGGCCAGATGATGGCGTCCCTTTGGGCAGAAGGGATGCCCAAGGATCGAAAGATGCAGTTGATTAGTACGCATGATATTGGTGTGTTTGCAGCAAAAGCACTTTTGAACGCAGATACTTGGTCAGGGAAGGCATTAGCGTTGGCAGGTGATGAGCTGAGCTTTTCTGAGCTACAAGAGGTCTTCCGAGGAGTTGTTGGAGAAGAGCTACCCCAGACATATAAGGTTATAGCATATCCTATCCTATGGATGGTAAAGGATGCGTCCAAGAGTTTTGAGTGGTTTAGAGATGCGGGTTGGAAGGCGGATATACAGATTTTGAGGGCACAGGAACCTGGTCTCCAGGACTTTGCGTCTTGGCTTAAAGAATCGAGTAAATGGGAATGAGTTAATATAAAGGGATTTATTTTAAAAGGAGAATATTAAAAACAAATCATTGCCGCTATATAGATAGGAGCTCAGGCTTGCCTTAGACATAGCTTAGGGAGTGCTTAGTATAATAGTTAGGTCTAACCGTCGTGTAAGCGCGACAAGGGCTGTGTTATTGCACCGGGATAGAAATCAAGGCCTTTAGATCATTAGATAAGGGTGAGAGTTCTATGGTAGATTGACTATGGGGTTGGTACCAAGTAACTCACTTCCAAGAAATCTATCATTGCAGCGCAGAAGAAAGACTCATATTAAGTGTAAAGGACATGCTATGATACTCCCAAAACACAGCGAGTATTAGCTCTTGGGATACAGAGTGGTATTCTCTTTCTTTCGTTTATAAGACTGCACTATGTCAACCATATCTGACTCTAGCAGTGGTTCCCGTAAGTGAGGCTCACTGACCCCAGCGGCTGCTTCACCAATTAGCCCCTCCCATAGCAAAGAAAAATCCTAAATATAGTCCTGAATATCATTTCGAGCATCCCACTTCACCCTAGATCGGTGTTGTGCTTTGAAGTCTATTTCTATAGACTTTCGAATACCTTTCCATGGCGTATTCTGCATCAGTCAGGCCTGCAAGTCCCAGTCTAGGTTGAACTGTGTACGTCTCGAACTTGACGTAATCGAAGACAGATATAACGTTGCGAAGAAATGGGACTCCAATAATGGAATCAGCAAACGTCCTATCCCATACACCGAGTGCGGCATGACACCTTCAGGAATAATAAGTACATATCTCAGCAACGTCAAACAAATCTACTCACAGTTCTTTGCCGTCTTTCATACCGTGATCGCTCGGAATGATGAGATCCAGAGGGTCTACAGGAAACCAGCGATCGTGATACTTGAGTTCCAAAAGTTGCGGAATGGAACAGTCAAAATAAACTGCCGTCTCTGCTTGTACAATCGTCTTGCCTTTGAAGGCTGCCGCTATTGCAGAAAACTCCTGCCTCCGGAACATGAGTTGCTGTGATCCACTATCCATTAAGGACAAGTAGCGGCCTTTCGGATCAAGATCTGCGAGATGATCAGTCTGGGTTCAAATCAAATATTTGTTACACTAGGGGAGAGCATTATGTGTTTGAGATTACCTCCTCGCTGTACTGGAATGAGTTTTCCGTTCATGCGGACTGCTTGTAACTGAGCTGTCCAAGACTGCGGCTGAAGGGGAAACCCGTCATAGTTATAGCTGGAAGACTTTAGTTCACGATCCATGACTAGGGTCTATAACAAAAGGTGTAAGGCTTACTTTGGATTGTCTATAATGTCGTTGTACGTTATCGACACGTCTTTGTGGATCTCTTCTATACCTCCGAGCGTCAATTTCCCTTTGGGAGGAGACATGGGATCCCCGAGCCGTGGCAAGCTGAGAGAGAACACTGGTTTCTCAAGTAGACGGCGTTTGATCATCTCGTCTATAAGCGGCAGATGGCCGTTAAAATGGAGATTTCTCGAAACATTATTGGGCCCCAGCCCAAGGATGCCAGAAAAGGATCCATCCTGGAACTCATCTGCCACAGCCCAATTAATTAATGCTAATTTGCAAGATATGTCATTAGAAGGTAATACGAGTGATTCGGCAGGCGAGCTTACGTGTAGACATCTGCGGAACTCGAAGGCCACCGACCTCCACATTTAACGATGAGGTATTGCCTAAAGCACTCCCTTCACCAACAGTGGTCCCAAAGGGTTCCAACAACTTAACGCCCTGGTCCTGGGTCAGAAGATGAAGGGTAATAAGAGAAATATATCATCTCACCTTGGTTTTGAAAGTTTCGCAGAGATAACAGCCACTACTGACGTCCACGACATTACATGTATCAGCAGCGACCAGTATATCTCCCGATCCAGTGTCGACCAATACAGGTAATACCTGGTTGTTGAAACTTATATCAACCTAATAAATCTCAGCACGCGAGGTTCAGCGAGCGAATAAGACTGTGCGAAAGTCACTGATTGAAAAAGCAGTCAAATTGAGATCTTGGATCATTCAATGATTACCCGATTAGATCAGAAGCCACACCTACATTGTAAAACTGGTCATCATTCCGAACCTCCGGTATATACACATCGGCAACATAAACCTTGTTTTTGGGAACAACGACACAAAAAGAAGGTATGGCCAGTACAATAGATGGTCCGATAAGTCGTTGAAGTAACATTGTGGGGTGAATGTTCTGGGGAAAAAAGGGGAGGTTGAATGAGGATCTTAGTTGTACGGAAGTGATCCGTTGCAAATGACAGGGTTGTCCTTCCACTTATGTACTTGCTTCCCAAAGTATTCTGCAGACAGTGACTTCTTCAATACTAGCAACCATGTGACGCTAAAAGATACGAGCAAAGCTGCATAAGGTCTCGTATTTGGATCGAACTTTTGTATATTCTCTCATGACCCCGCTTCGGCAGTAACTAGCCGCAGCTTTCTCTACCAGCGGGCGCATGCCGTGATCTTACATTGAGATAAGGAATCGATCCGCGTGATATCAAGTCACACACACCGCTCAATCTATCGGCATGCAACTATGTGTTTTCAGCTTGGAGGTTTCTCGCATCACACAATAGAACAGATTATGTCAGTAAACTAGGGAATGATCAAGACGGAAAATTCATTGCGCTCATCAGAGGTTATAAGCAATCATATTATGGTATGTGATAGTCTAAACGTTGGCTTTGACTAGTTACATACTGGGCCTTTTGCGGCTTGGTGTCCCGCAGCCACGTCAAGGTCCGTGTAGAACCAGGTGGTGCCATTACCACTCATCGCGTTCCAAGCGAGTTTCTGGAGGAAGTTGGTACCACTAGCTATTCTATCCAACGACTCAAAATGTGTATCAAGTGTGCCTTATGCTAAATGAACCTTATCTAGTAGACTAGCACAGGGATCCGGTTGCAAACAGAAGGCTTTCGCCAACAAAGGTTCTTTTGACCTTCCTCTTTGAAGAGCTCATTCTCATTTCGCGCTGATTAGACCGGGTCGTACTTTCGTGTTCATGGTTGCAATAATACAAAAGATAGTCAGTAATGACAACACTATTGCACAGGACTCTTGTAGATAAGAAAGGAGTTTCTAATCTAGATCGAGGTTAGTAAGAATTTCTATAGTACTGTTTCGGATAGATCGGTAAGTATAGAGTTTTCTAATAATTCGCTTTGACCTTTTTTATTCTATGTCCTTCCTAAAGCAGTAATGATAATGCCATTATAGAGAACTTTTGTATAAGAGAAAAGGAGTTTTGAATGTAGATCAAAATTCACAAGGATTCTATAGTACTATCTCAAGTACTCCGTAAACTAATAGATATTGAGCTTTTTAATTATTAGCTTTGACCGCTTTTGTTCTATGCCCTTCCTGGAAAAAACAGATCAATCTTTGGAAACGAACAACGTGCCGTTCAATACGTAGATTATTTTACAAGTAAATAATACACATTCAGCTATAAGTAGAGCTTATATCTCGCTATAAGAAATATTTTTCATTCACTGATTGCTACGCCACATCTTCCTTACGACAATCTTGATTAAACCGATCGTTACTATGTTTCTTCCCGTTATATACCTTATACTTCCAGCAGTGGCAAGTCTTCGAGTGGATGGGCAACCGTCTCGATCGACCTTTTCTGTGTCTCAAGTTGCCAATCCAAACTATGTTGGATATGCCACTAGTGGACCGGCAGCGCTGGCGAGGACTTACGCAAAGGTAGATAAGATGACGCGACTACATATCTTGGCAATTACTAAACCTGTTGGACTTAGTATGGAAAAGCTTTGCCTAATTACATAAACGAAGCTGTGAATCATGCCAAAGCTGCTTTCAACGATAAAGGTTCGTCGTAACCCGTTGGTTCGAACGTCTCTATGTTTATCCTTTGCCACTTTAGTGCAGACTTGAATAGTTGAGAAATTTTGCTAATACAAGCAGGCTCTGTGACAAATCAGCCTCAAATTTATGATTCGGCCTACCTATGTGAAGTCAGTCTCGGCTCACCTCCACAAAGCTTGTTTCTGGATTTCGACACTGGCTCATCTGATCTGTACGTCTTCAATACCCTACCATACCACTGTCACAGCACATATATAGCGGCCAAGCAAACTGAACGGAAAATGCTAAGTAACTGACACGATTTGACATAACATAGTTGGGTTTTCTCGTCCATTACTGATCCTTATGCTGTCGGACGTCAGAAGCTCTATGCGCCTGAGAAAAGCAAGACAGCCCGGAAGATAAACGGTGCCAGTTGGGAAATCACGTATGGAGACGGCACCTCAGCCTATGGGGATGTTTATCTTGACCAAATTAATGTTGGTGGCATTGTCGTTAAGTCCCAGGCAATCGAGGCAGCAAAAAATGTGAGCGACCGTTTTACTGCCAATGCTGCGCAGTCAGGTCTCTTGGGTCTTGCTTTTGGCAGCATCAACACTATCAGGCCAGCCAAGCAGGCCACCTTTTTCGATAACGTAAAAGGCGTTCTGGCAGAACCCCTCTTCACTGCTGACTTGAAGAAAGATGCCTTTGGCACATACGACTTTGGCTACGTTGATCAGAAGAAGAAGACAAGTCCCATCACCTGGACCTCAGTGGATAATTCTCAAGGCTTTTGGGAGATCTCTTCAACAGGCTATGCCGTCGGAAACAAGAAGTTTGTCAAAACTTCTATAGACGGTATAGTTGATACCGGAACTACGCTCCTTTATCTACCAGATGAAATTGTACAGGACTATTATCGTAACGTCAATGGCAGTACTTTTTCAACTATTGAAGGAGGCTGGGTATTCCCTTGCGACAACGATAATAATCCTGACTTTATTTTTGGAATTGGAGCTCGCTATCGTGGCCGGGTACCTGGCTCCTTTATTAATTATGCAGACGCAGTCTCGCAGCCCGGATACTGTTTCGGTGGGATTCAATCTAATGTCGATCTTGGCTTCTCTATTCTTGGGGATATTTTACTTAAATCTCAATTTGTTGTCTTTGACGGAGGGAACGTTAGAGTTGGATTTGCCTCAAAAAACCTATAGATACGTTACCTAAGGCTGCTTAGAAGTCTTTTAATATATCTTATTAAAGTAAATCTTTTTAAGCAAGAGTATATATTAAATAAAAGAGTTAATAAGACTTATTTTATTTTAGTTTTTATTTTAATTATAACCTTTTAATCTTTGGCAATATTCCTTTTTATTTAAATTATTATTTATTAAATCGATATAATACTATATACTTTTATTATAACAACGCTTAAGGTAAGCCTAAGCTCCTACGTATAAAGTGACAATAATTAATTATTAATATTCCCCTTTTAAAACATTAAGATTAAACCTAAAAGCTCGCTATACATCCGTACACATATGGGCCAGTTAAGAGATAAATGTAATTGCTAGCGAATACGCGTGAGTATATAAAGGACTTGATAGCAGTTAGCTAACAAGTATACTGAGTTTTAAGAGTATACTATTTTAGCCTGGCTATTAGTTTGCAGGTTAAAAATTAATAGAAGAAGAGGAAATACTGCCAGTATTGTTTAAGCATGGTAATCTATTAGTAGTACTAGATAAAGGTACCTTAGTGTAAATAGCACTGTTTTAATTTTGTTAATTTCTAGGGGCTGAAAAGTGACACTAGAATATTGGCTTAGCTGAGACTTAGGTTAGGCTTAGGGACGCCTTAGGTCGGAACGGTGACTACTTCAAATAGTAGGTGAAAAAGGAAAGGCTGCAAGCTGATATTTACATTGCCTATTAGGCTGTATTGGATATAAGATATTAGCGACAGATGTTTAACAAAATACCATCCACCTCTGACCTAATCTTTGTGAAAACCTCCCTCGAGTCTTGGGAACAACTTCAAAGCTGATCCGTAATAGACATCCCTCTTCTTCCCATCTTCCAACGAGAAATCGTCAACAAACTTTGTAAAGCCCTTACTCAGTTCCTGAGGGGCATGCGGAAAATCACTACCAAAAAGCAAATATCCCGGCTTGGCGAAGCCCAGAATCATAGGAAACACCTCCTGACTTCCTGAAAGCGCCGTATCGAAGTAGAATTGCTTTGCTTGTCTAATAATGTCCTCAGCACTCATGATCTCCCCAAATTCAGGGAGAGCTATCATGGTCGCTCGCTGGACAAGCGCGGCCAGTGTTCCACCAGCATGTGACAAAATGACCTTGACATCGGGAAACTGCTCGAGGCGTCTGTTGAGAATCATATCCATGGCTGTACGGCCTGTTTCGTGGGGCCAATCGAAAGCAGGCATTGGAAGGCGATCGTTAAAGTAGACAGCCGAGACATTATTGATGGGGTGGACAAAGACAACGGCCTGACGACGATTCAACTCTTTCCAGATCGGGACATACTCGGGATGTCCGAGATATCCCTGAGGAGTGGCATAGCTCGTGAACAAGGTAACTCCATCTGCCTTGAGAGTATCGAAAGCGTAGCGCAGCTCGTCGAGTACGAGATCTGTATGCTGCAGAGACGGAACTGTCGCAAAGAATCCATTCTTCGGGTTTGCATCGCGGAGACTGGCGGAGTACTCATTCATGGCGCGAGCAACTCTGGCGCTCTCTTCAGGGTCAGTGATGTGGGTGACTCCAGGAGTGCTGACAGAGGATATGGCAGAAGTGATGTTGTAAGTCTTGTTGAACGCCCTGTCACTTTTGACACTCCATGACGGGACTTTCATGCCCTTGAGACCAGCCCCGACTCCTAAATTGACTTCATTAAAGGATTCGTCTTAAGAAGTGACGGATACAGAAGCTTGCCTTCTATCTGGGGAGGAATGATGTGGTGGTGAACATCGATGCGCGGAATGTTGGACATATTGGATGATCTTAGAGTTTCAGTTGTTTGGAATAAAAAGGTGAAGAGTTATGTGATATGCGATATTTAGACAAAGAGCACAAACTCATTTTATAGATTTCCAGACCATAGGCAAATTGATCCTAGAGTATTGCCATGGACATACATCATCGACAACTATAGCTCGGCGTCGCGGCCCGTACGGAGGTGGCTTACGCACTGGACAAGAGGCAAACTGGTCCCACCACTCAGCGGCACTTACGGAAGCCAAATGCATTAGGAGTAGAGGAGATTTCCAATGCTGACAGAACCAGCTAAAAGCTCCCTTTCATCAGTTAGTCAGTGATGGCTAACCCGGCCCATTCGTATTACATCATAAATTCCCTTCTTAGCCTCCCACCATTTCTCGGCGCGAATCAAAAGCAGGCGCGATTGTCGGAGGCTCGCGACGAATATTCGCCGACCAAAACACTGTCGATCTTCGAGCTGCAAGTTTTGCCGATCGCAAAAGAGTCGATGCGGCAGCCAATGTCTGACGCATCTACGTTCTTTACAAGTACATTATTTGCGAATAGCACAAGAGCGATATACTGATGATCAGTCAGGATCGCGTATCTTAAAGGAACAGTAAAAACGTGTGAATACCAATCCGTGATTAGACGGCATCTTTCCTTCGACTCAAGCTCGACAGTTGTAATTATTCTCCTCGGTTTATGCAGGTCCAAGCTACTTCGGGCTCACCCCTGAACCTGAGGATGAACGGCGTCGATATATGCAAATTTTCAAACCACGAGTTTCATCTTGTATGTCACATGTGACATAGAACTCACCTGCTCAGCACGACCAGGCACTTTCCGATGAATTTGAATAATGTTTACGACAAACTAACTTCAAGTCGGTATGCCCATGTCCTTGGTAAAGGGCACACCAGGTTTTTAATGATTACTGCCCTCTTTTGTTCTTATGTCACCATGTAACTCAAGTTCAGCTCAGCAATTAATCAGCCCATTTATTATCCCACAACTATATAATGTCTGTACTTCAGTGAACAAGAACGATATTTAAAGGTGACTCTCACGTACTGCTGCAGATGCTGCATATAGTATTACATTGTTTGGAGTATTACAGTATAAAAGATGCTGTGAAGGTTTGGGTATGCCACTATTCCTTATGCCTTGCACGGGCTTTTGCCTTTGGCACCCCACGCACCGCCATTATTATCGAGAGCCCAAAACACAGCGCCGCCCAAGCACAATCCATCAGCCCAGGCTATCTTCAGTGCCAGCGTATCAGCGTCGTCATAGCCTATCCACTGATCACTCCCCCAGGTCGCATACTTCTGCATAGCCTCACCGTCAAGCTCGACGGTTGCTTGGTTGTCTGCTATGGCCTTTTTGATGTCACTCAGCACCATGACGCCTGTCGAATCTTTGACACAAGAACCCTCTTCGCTGGGTCCGGAGGCAGCACAACCAACCTCTTTGCAACTAGAGGAAGAGAGTGTATATCCGCGGCCGTACAAGGGGATACCGAGGTTGATAAGCGAAGGGTTGGTCTGGTTCGCCCAGAGCGGCATGAGGTCGTTGGCGATGTCAACTATGCTGGCTTGGTAGGTCACAGTGCTCTTGGCTGGTTCTTGGTCGATACCCCAGCCGTGTAAATCGTAGGCCATGAAGTTGAAGAAGTCGACGTATTTGCCCATGCCGGCAGCGTTGAAGCCCTGAATGCTGCCCCAGTCCGCTGGCACCGCCGCTGAGATACCATAATCCTTCCCAAAGGCAGCTCGGAGCTCCTGGACGAGAGAGACCAGGTTTGCTGCATCGGCGGTCGCTGGAAATTCCCAATCAAGGTCAACACCCTGGAAGGAGTAAGTCTCCATGAAGGACTTGAGAGACGAGATGAACGCAGATCGAGAGTCCGATGAAGCCGCCATGGAAGACCAAGTCTCGGTAGAAAAACTACCGCCACCAATGGCAATCCACGTCTGCAGCGAGCTGCTCTGCAAAGCGGTAAACTGCTTATAGTATTCGACGTCTTGGGAGTTCTGAGCGCCCACAGCGAAACTACTAGAGTCGAAATCGGCAAACGCCAAGATCAGATGAGTCAATCCATTGGTCTGGATCTGGGACGGAAGGACGACATCGCAAGATCGGTCCCAAGCCTGCTGTACGCGCCAGTATCCAACGCGACGTCCATTGGTCGCCGTCTTACCGTCAGAAGAGCAAGACGGAACTGTAGGTACAGAGCAACTCCCGTAAGCAGACTGACAACCATCACCACAGTACACGGAACTTGTTCCGCAGTATCCGGCTGACGAACAGCAGACATTCAGCGGGCAGCGTGCTCCATCGTTGTCAGGACCGCATTGGGCGAGGACAAGATTGGGTAGAAGTCCAAGAACTAGGGCCAAATGGCCGACGGCTTGAGGGAAAGAAACAAACATGGTCGAAGAGACTTGAATCAGGGACAGAAAATACGAGCGCCAGGCTCGAATCTTCTTCAGCCTGTTATATGCCCCATTCTCCATAGTCCGTCGGAGACATTTAACCGTCTCAACACTAAGCCCTGTTAATAAATAGCGATCTCCACAGCTAAAATAACGCTGACGCCAAGGTCTCCAAGTTCATGTGCCGCGGGACCAAAAGCACCGGTCTAGCCAGACGTGAGAAAACTTGGATCTTGACCCAAAGCGACGAAAATACTTAGTCAAGTCTAGCCAAAGTTCAGGGTGCCCTTTGCTGAATTTATTTGATCATCCTCTTCTTAGGTCCTAAGCTCCCTGTCGGTAAGGCGATCGCTTCCGTTAAAGAACCAACCGTGCCGCGCTTAAAGCGGTCAAACCGCGCTTGGGGTCCAAAGCTTCCACCACACCATTTGCTTTGATTGGTAGTCAAACGAGCTCGAACAGCGATCCCTTCTCCACAGTAAGCCTGCGCCAAACCTTCAGGGCCCATCCCAGACAACGGCTTTCGACGCAATTGGTCTCCTTTAGGTCTCTCCTGAATTCTAAAACGGAGCGTTGGCAAAGAAGAGCAAGGCGTCTTTTGAACCCTGGATCATAAACCATGCATGACCTTGCTGCTGACATGAGTGTCCCCTGTTGAAGGGACACTCAGAAGAGAGAGAAGCAAAGGGCACAATTATTCACGCTACAGCATCATTTGGACTTCCAGTGGGCTACATAATAAGGTGAGTAACTTGAAGGCAGCATCTTGCTTTGAAGAATGAAAAGACTTGAATGGACGCCATGTCGGGCCGACCCGCTCACGTTGTCCTCTCTTGGGGGCCATGTCTATTGTTAGGTACTTTTGTCTAGCCCTATGGGGCAAATGAAGCTTTGGGGGGAGTGGACTCGGCGGAGCAGGGAGATTATCAAACTAACCTCGGCGGATTTACCAGGGTCTTTTCCAAGAGTGAGCCCACATAAAGGCATTGTGCCCTGCTAGGACGCCGAGGGTGAATTCCTTCTGCGTCGTTTGCCTTTGCCCAAGCCAAACCAGCGATCATGGAGCTCTCCCTGGTGTACTTTCTCTGTATCCTTTCTCTAGCCTCAGCCTCGTTCCCTTTCAACTTTGGACTGTAAGCTACACGGACCTCCTGCTTTAAACTCATACCTAACTAGTCCCAGTTCATCCTCTCCCGTTCTGCTACCGCGCGCAAAAAACCCCACTAGCAAAGACGGCAACTGTGGTTCCAATTCGGAGACTAACGCGACATGTCTCACATCCACCTTCGGTAACTGCTGTTCTGAAAAAGGATTCTGCGGCAAGACGAGCGCATATTGTTCGGAAGGATGTCAAGAAGCCTTTGGTAGCTGCTCGTCGAGTGATGATGGACAGCTTGTGAGCACGTCGGGGTCATGCGGTGCGACGTCGACCAGCAACATCACTTGTGAGGGCAGCTCGTATGGAGACTGCTGCTCTGAGAAGGGATACTGTGGCAAGAATGCAACATATTGTGGTACTGGGTAAGTTCAATCTCCTGTTTGTTCTGATAGCATTCCGACAAGAACGGGATTGCACTTGGCTTCTAGCCAGGCGATCGTGTCATCAAGCCAGACGGCATCGCCAGCCTCAGGCTCCCCAACACGTTGTTAGACATGACTGACATCGAGATATCAACAGGTGCCAAAGCATGTTCGGTAGCTGTTCATCAAGTGACGAGTCCTCCACGACAACCGCAACATCTGACAAGACTTCGACCTCGACGACAGCGGCGTCAACGAGCCTTGGTGCCATATCCATTGACGGAAACTGCGGATCTAATTCGGATACCAATGCCACCTGCCAAGACAGCACGTTTGGCGATTGTTGCTCGGCAAAGGGCTACTGTGGCAAGACCTCTGGTAAGTGACCCCACGAAAAGGACGTGTGTCTCAGAGTTCAACAATGCTAACTCGGCTCTCTAAGATTATTGCGCATCTGGCTGCCAAAGCGACTTCGGTTCCTGCGATTCGACAACCTCATCTGCCTCTGAGTCTGCATCCTCGTCAACATCCTCATCCGAATCCTCCTCGTCAACCCCGTCCACAAGTCCGTCGACAGCCGGCCTCAGCACCGGTGCCAAAGCCGGAATCGCGGTCGGATCTGTCATTGGCGGGCTCGGAGCAATAGCCCTTGTGGGCTTTCTTGTACTACGAGGCAAGAAGAGGAAGTCTTCGCAGCAACTGACGGATAGCGACGCGGGAAAGCCTAATGAAGAGACGAGATACGAGTTACATGACGAGAGGACGCATGAGATGCATGCACAGAATCTGGTTGAGTTGCCTGCTGATTATGGGAGGGTTGATGATCGGGCTGCGGCAGGGTATGATGGGGCATACAGAGGACATTAAGTTCTGCTTCTAGGTTGTACGCTCGCTGTCCAAACTACAATCTCTTATAATTGGTGTAAGACTGGGTATTTATGAGCTGATTGGCTGCTACTCCTTATTTAATAGACATTAATCATGGAACTCTTCTCAACGACCATGGAAGTCTACCTAAGTCTACATACGCACCAATCCCCCTATGCGAGCTAAATGTATAGAGTATATCTAAAAGTTCTTCTTCGTAGAATTGGATCGTGGTGGTGACCTTGGGGCTCACATTGAGGATTGTTTAGGGATAGACTGATGTGTAGCAACAGAGTATTTATTTCCTTCTGGATCACTAAGTAGCAGAAATTTAAATACACCCCAGGCAATAACCAAATCCTGCACTCGAGTCTTGAAGAGGCTTCCGTTCCCAAACAACCTTCTGCCGGAAATATGAGTGAATCTTGGGTGATCGGATCTCCCTTCTGAAATGCGAGATGAACACCGTCACTTCTTCTTCAGTCCAGCCAAGAGCAGTAGCCATATGAAGCATAGTTCCCTGGGCATCTTGCTCAAACGTAGCTTGCATAAACTGCCCTACGCTTCGCTGCTTTGGACCCTTTGGCCATCCTCCAACTGGATTCTATCACAATGTTAATCAGTACTAACTGTTACATGGAGTAGCGACATACCTTGAAGCCACGCTCTTAGATATCACTAAACCCTGCTTCTTTCATTCCCTCCCTCTGGATGTTTTCTTTAAAGATCGTAAACGGCTGTCCTGTCCTACGTCCACCTTCGACGAAGAACTTCTCCCATTGGCTTAAAGCACTGCCTGGCTGAACTGTATCGTCATCACTTTCTACACGTGATGATGTCTCGTAGCTTACGATGTAGCCCCCTGGTATGAAGTACTTATAACCTTCCTTCAACAGAGACTTCTAAGCTGCGATACTGCTGACGATCCAGCGCATGTGAATGTAGTCGAATGTATTAGGCTGGAAGGCCCATTTTCGAGTGCAGTCTTCTATCTGGCTGTTTAAGGCGATTTTAGTACCAGACTCATGAATATTATGTGCACTAATCGCAAGGCTTACAACTCCAGATTAGAAGGGATCCAACCAGGCTGGATTGGTGCAAGGTCAGTTCCAATAAAGGAAGCATTCGGGAACTTATCCGCGAACTCTCTTTGTTTCATGTCAGCCTCAGATTATCTTCAGTTTTGGATTAGTGTAGGCTTACATGGCCCAAATCCCTATCAGCTTGTTAATCACACTACTCACTACACTTATAGACTACTTACCAGTTACCGTTCCAATATCTACGTCAATCTGGAATGACCTGTTTTTCAGCATACCTCCTTATATTCGGCCAGTTACACTTTACCTGAATGTTGCCTGGCACGGGTGCTAAGTACAGCTTGTCACCCAGCAATAGAGAGAGGACATGGTGACTAGAGTGGGCGATCATAAGCGATATTCCAATGTGTGACTCTAAACTTACTTGATATCCATTGCGTCCTGGCCGGTGTCGTCGATAGGTCCCCTTCTCAAAGTCAGTCATGATAACCACGCCTCACCGTTATAACGTACCAGTACTCGGGATTTCCCCGCTCACTCTGGTATGCCCTCTCATGGATTATCCTATACTGAAGAACACTAGATGTCAAAGTGGCTGTTGAGCTAGCGTTGTTAAACACAGCTGAGTCTTCATCACCTGGCGCAGTTTCCTCCTTTGACACACCATAAGCAAACGAAGGAAGGTGAACCTTATTTTTGATCTCACATCTGGCAACTGTGACCAGTGCTCTGGTGGTAGAAGACCGCTCTCTGCGAGATCTCTGCGCGGCGGCGAGGAACCAACCGAACTCGAATCCGTAAACTTTTCCGAGCAGGCGACGACATCTTGGTTGTTGAATGTCGAGGAGTCAAGAGATTTGAGAGATAAATGGTGGTATGAGTGACTGACCATGATATTTGAACTCGGACTGTGGAGTCAAACGTGACAATCCATGTTTGTTTATGTATCAATATGTGTTCAACCAACAACAGTGGAGTACTGGCCAATTGTTTGGCCTTGATCCTTGCAACACATATGCACATGTCGGGAAAATTGGCCCGATATACAGCAAATACATAATGTTATATGCTGCTGAGTTATTTTACCTGCGTATATGTAACATGTGACGACTGCCCTTTGCTACGGACGGAGGCGTCGAGTAGTCAATTTACTACTGCCGAAGGCGGATTGATTGAAATAGATATAACCAGTAGCCAGATAGCTTTCTAGCATTCACTGGCAGTATCCATCTCAATTACTATATATGTTCATGTATAGGGATATATAATAAGGTGGTATCGAATGAGGACAGTGTTTGTGGACACGGGGAGACGCCTGTAACAAGAGTAACAGCGTCGGGTGATGCGGTATCAATAAAATATTTGCTGCGCAGACTGATACTATCTATTCCTAGACATGAATTCTATTAACCACGGGATACTATGTTCTTCGTTTCAATTGACGCCTGGATATAGAGAGCGAGTCAAGAAATCCACTACCCTCTGCGGGACGTGAGGAGGGGTTTTCGATCATGGGGAGGAGCGTTGAAGTCGGCCTTAAGAAACCTATCTCTGAGTATTCTCTTGTAAATGAGAATTTACATATAACTCAAGAGTACCTTCACGGCATTAAAACTAGAGTGGTTGACAAGGTGAAAGCTTTCCGATCATGAATCACAAGGAACCTTGATATATGTGATAGGTACAATGTTAATGGTGCATATTTCTTCCGAGATATTAATCATCACGGACAAAATTATTCAGTCAATGCTCTCTATTTAGTCAGATCATTAGACTAGGAACCCGGAGTTAGTGGCCATATACGAACAGTGGGTTTACATCACGTCCTCGGCAGGGCCTCGGCATGGCCCTGGCAATCCCGAAATCCCATCTATGAGCCTGGCATGGAACAGGGGCCGCATCACACAGAGCCATAGACGCTTCATCGAGGGGGGTTCCTTATTCTGCTTCCAGCTAGGTGAACTGTGATTGTTTCTGGGTGGCTTAGGTGTAGGGCTTAGTGAAGCATTGGGAGACAATGCAACTTGAGTCAAGCTGAAAATTCGAAACTCAGGGGTGGATTCATAGACCGAGATACTCAATGAAATTCTTTGATCACGTAATAACAAAAGAGACCTATCTAACTAAATAACTATGCTAGTGGTTGCTTTATAGAAACCTTGGAAAACCCACCACCATGCTTGACAAAACGCTTGATCTCTTCCAATGCATCCTCAGCAGTACCTTCCACGACACGGACAGGTGGCAAGCGGAATTTCTCCCCATAGTTCTCAATAGCCCAATTGAAGGCCTCCCAAGCTCTAGCGTAGTCCGCTGGTCGCGCGGGAATGGAAATCGGATGAGAAGCACCGGGAGGTTGCACCACGAAGTCGATTTTGGGTTGTGCAAAGGGCATCTTGAAGCGTTTATCATCCCGTAACACTGTCGATGCAATTACAGTGTCCTCTGCTACAGCCTTTAGCACCTGCTCGGCCGAATCAGGAGCCCCAGCTGCATCAAATGCGTATAAGAACTTGTCAAAGCCCAAGTCACGCAGAGTTTTGGCAATAGACTCGTGGACTTTCTCGTCCTTGTAGTCAAATAGGTATTCGACTCCGAGAGAGCGTAGGTGCTCAAATTGCGCTGGGTTTGCAGTGACAAAAATGGGAGACACGCCACTTGCGATGGCGAACTGAAGGGTGCAGTACCCAACTGAAGCTGTCGCTCCCCAGAGAAGAAACGGAACCTTGTAGGCGAGCTTTTCGTTCTCTGTGGGGAGAGGGAAATTAAACAGATTGCATGCCGCATCAGCGGCTGTCATGGCAACAACAGTCAAGCTCGCTGCATCGGGCAAAGGTAGGTTATCGGGAACTTTGAATAGCATGTCTTCCAGGCATGTGATATAAGCTTGATGAGTTCCGTAGTGAAGAGGCTGGTGAAGGCCTGCGGGCGTGTATCCCGCTACAATATCCCCAGGCTTATAAACAGAGTTGGGCTTTGTTGTTTCTAAGACTTGACCGCTAAAGTCATGGCCCATGACGGTATTGTTTATTCCTAGGAAATTCGCATGCTTAATGTCAGCGGGATTAACGCCCGAGTATAGAACTTTGATAAGCAAATTTCCATTGCTTGGTTTCGGGAGGCCTTGTCGTTCGATGACCTTGGGATTGTTCTCTGAGTCGATGAAGAGTGCTTTGGTAGTATTTGCAGTAGCCATTTTCACAACACGTTAGGTGGGGTTCGGAGGCATAAGGTCCTGGACTGGGACTATTCGGGTGTCTATGAATTGAAGTTTCATGATGGAAGGCATTATTTATAAGGGAAATCGAGGGAACTGACCTCGGCGTTTCCAGATCCCCAACTCCCGATTATATAATCGGATCAGCAGAGGCTGTAAGTCCATTTGTGGAACTGGGAGTCGGTTTCGAACGCCAGCTTGGATATAACTGGCAGGATGAACATTGAACCCTTGTATCTGTTTTCCTTGGCACAATCCTTCGAAAACAAAACCTCCTGTGCCTCGTAGCATAATTTATCTTTACAGTCTGTTCACGATATTGGTAAATTTAAAGAAATGCCTACTGGTCCAGATCCATGATGGACCCGGCACTGAAGAACATCAGTCGTTCAGGCTCATCAACCAACATGACTGGTCTCACGAGTAGCTCTGGCCATTATATAAGCAACCTTTTCAATAGTAATTCTGTGAACCTTGAAGGTTAGCAAAGCGCCTTATCACCTTTTTGTCTCCACGGAAACTTTGCGGAGACATACTATCCGGAGACTTTTCCTCCAGCCGCATACATCGGCATATATAAGCTTGTTAGCCAAAGTCCAATGTCTCTCTATTCAAACTTCAATCGTTCCTTATTCTCTTTACTTCTTTCCACTTGCATCACTTCCACCTTGACTCTGGGAGATATATTGCCAGTCATGGGCGACAAGATCAACAATATCAGGGACGAGGCCAAGGCTCTGGGAGAGAAGAACAAAGAGCATTTCGAGTAAGAGTCCCCGAACGCATATTAATTATGATCTAATATGAGCAGCCAAGTCGCCGCTGAAGTGTTCAAGCACCCATGGATCGAGCGGTTATGTAATCAGATATCTGACGAGTTACGCCAGAACCTGGACTGGATCGGCATTACTGAGAGACCTGACGGTTTGAAGATGCTTGATTATGCCTGCGGTAACGGCGTCGCTTCTCGTGTCAGTTATCCCGTCTTTGGTACTACCAGTAGTGGCTAATTTTCTTAGGCACTCGCTCCATATGTCTCCACCGTCCGTGGCATTGACATCTCATCCAAGATGGTTGAGCAATACAACATGCTTACAGAAGCTGCTGGATTCAATCCAGAGAGAATGAGAGCCATACACGGGGACTTGATGGATCCGGAAGCATCGCCCTCTTCCGAGCTTGACACTCCAGAGTTTAACGACTTTGACCTCATCGTCATGTGCATGGCTCTCCATCACGTACAGGACTATACAGCTATGATTCAGAAACTGAGCGAAAGGCTCCGTCCTGGGGGTGTGCTTCTAATCATTGACTTGGTTGCGTCGTCAGAGAGCGGCTGCCCTGAAGCGACTATGTCTAAAGAATTGTCTAACCATACAATGTCCAAAATGGGGTTTACTGCGATGGAGGTCAAAACTGCATTTGAGAAAGCCGGTCTGGAGGATTGGTCCTGGAGATGGTGCTCTGAGAGATCCCAGGTCCCTGCAGAGATAGGCGGCGAACAGCAAGGCTTTTTCGCCCGAGGTTGCAAGGGCGTTGGGGGTAGTGAGATTAAGCAGCTTTAAGGGGTACACAGTTAGATATAGGAAAAAATCAGCCTAGAAATAATAGGAATCAAATATGCTTACTGGGCACTGGCCATTTTGTGGAGGAGCTGTCCGTAAGCCTTTTAGCTATCAACCTTGGAGTGGGGAAATCTGTCTTGTAATTTTCAGGTTTTGTTTGTTCCTATGGTTTTTCCAGTACAACCAATGTCAGCGACCTTACTCCTCGCCACTCTGACATCACATGATGATGTCAGAAACCAATATCTTCCAGGCTTTCAACAGCCAGCCATTGATGTTTCATTCTCACAGCCATAATCCATAACTGTCTACCTCAAAAGTGCCATAAATAGTCACCATGGGTATGCCATATTCAAAACAAGTCCACGCGGCATTCGATCAAGTCACGCCGCTTGTGGCCGCTGGCTTCGAAGTCCTCCGCACGACCAAAAACATCGCAGTCTTTCTGGCCTTCCTCCAAGCATTTGTGGCCCTCATATTGACTCTCACGCTATTCGCGATCCTTGCGGTGATATACTCTGTCAATCCAGATCTGGAAGACGAACGGCGTGCGTTGGTCACACCGTGTATGCAGTGGATAGCGAGTTGGGTGATGGAGTATGGATCTTTGACGGCGTGGATTTTAAAGGTTCTTGTAGTTCTAGGTACTGCTGGTCTAGGGGTCTTTCTCTGGCAAGGGTCTACTGCGGATGTTGTTACGGAGGTTGAAGGCGAGGAAGATGCTCCTGAGGATATCGAGTGAGGTAAGTTACACCTGTCTCAACAGGAGTATTTCATCAGTAAATAAAACTCTTAGGCCACGATTTAGATATTACATACCGTCTCAACAGTTATAGCAACAATCAAGGCCAAGGATCCGTTGCAATACAACTGTCTACAGAATTACAAACTTCAATTTACAGCTACTTCATCCCTGACACTTGAGGCCTGAGTTTTAATGATTCAATGCATAACCCGTACATGTCACTAAGAGCAGTAACTGATACAGCGAAATGAATGTATTCAGAACATAAAGCATGGGTGTCCATCTCGTAAGCAACCTCCCTCTCTTCACTACCCACTAAGAAATCTTTCACATCCTTTCACAACCTAAACATCAACACCTAGTGCTTCAAAATCTTGAACTTCTGGTTCGATCCGTTATTGCCATCCCAGGTAAGAAAAGGCGTATAGTTCGAGGTGTTGCCCTGTTGTAAATCCAAATACATGCCATACTTCAAGTTTCGGATCCTGTTTCGAAAGTAAGCCAAGGTTCCGAAATCAAAAGTGACAATGACTTACTTGAACACGGTGTTGTTATTGATTGAATCAATGGTCGTACCCTCTAGTTCCCATTGCGTTGCCTGGTCCGATGTATCTTTACCGGGGTCGCATCGAGCCTTTTGATTACGTCCTATTCAGCTATAAGTAAATACTCCGTGGTGAGGACTAATGTGTACATACCAGCAGACCAGAGAACATAGTTGTTACGCGTGTTCTTGATGATTACGACATTGTTGCGGCCAGTGACAGAATAAATGTCCCAGATCTGATTGTTGTTGTTCACAAGGGAGCTGTGTGACAATAGTTAGACGATCATGTTTCTCTGTTGGTATAATGGGACACTTACTAGCATTGAACAGGCGTACCAGCTCCTCCTCCATTAGTTAGATCAACGGCGATCTCCCTGTTGCTGGGAACCTGACACTTGATGTTGCACTTGAACTTGAAGATTGGCGTCGCCTGTAGATTTCGGATCTGCTGCTGTAGGTCATTGATCTGCGACTGCAGATTGTTGATAGTGATCGACTTTGTATTGGATTCCTTGGTAAGGTTGTCAATGCGAGTAGATTGATCACGAATGGTTGAGTCCTTGGCGTTGATCTGGTCTTGCTTGTTCTTGACGTCTTGGAGGGCTCCGTTAAGCTTGGACTGTAGATCAGCGTTGTTCTTCTCGAGCTGCGAGATTCGGCCTGTCTTGTCCTTATTCTCCTTCTGCAACTTGTCAACATCCTTCTTCTCAACTTCGAGCTCAGCTTCAAGAAAGGCAACGAGGGTGGTGAGATTCGCGATGGTAGCGCCGGCAGTAGTTAAACTAGCCTCTGCCGCAGTAAGTTCTGTTTTGGTCAGGTCGAGGTTCTTCTGCACCTCGGCCTTCGAAGCTCGTTCGTATTCAAGCTGGGCTGCCAGTCTGTCAATGGTCTTATGGTCGTCAATATCATGGCCCTTGTCTTTCTTGATCTGGTCCTCGTCCTTCTTGATCACCTCGTCTTTCTCCTTCAACTTGGCTTCGTAGGCAACTCGGGCTTCATCGAGTCTCTTGGTTAAGTCGGCGACTTTTGCCTTCTCAACAGTGAGGCCATCTCCAATCTGCTTGACCTCTTGTTTGAGTTGGGCGATTGCAGCGTTACGTTCCTCGAGCGCCTTGCCTTGAAGATGGAAATCTTTGTCCAATTGATTGAATCGCTTACTTATTAGCCAATACCCAACTCAAAGGGTTAGTTATTGCTCCTCACCTCATGCGCGTAGTTGACAAGGTACCCAGCTTGATCGGCGTAGGCGACAACATGCTTCAAATTCTCGATGATTCCGGTGGGGAAAGGAAGAGGTTCGAGGACACGGGCGAGTGAGGGCTCGGGCTGGGGCAGGCGGACTTGAAGCTCGGCATTTTGAGAGGGAGGGAGTGGGGCGTCCCAGTCACTAAATCGTGGTTAATATTGACGGACGGACTGCGATAAGGTTGAGAGAGGTATCTTGGACTTACTGTGTATGAGGATCAACAACTGTAACTGGCATGTTGGCTTGGATAAGTTTTGGAGAATATAGGAAGAAGAAGTGTGTGTTTGTTTCTAGCTCAGAAAAGAACAATTGGTATAGATAGGAATGAGGATTATATAGCCGATAGCAAAGAGTGCATTTATAGAGTCTCTGTGCAAAGCCATGATAACCAATATTCTATATTACCCTCATTCACCGAATGCAGCACTTTTGACAACAATATTCTGCATGATTCTACTAGACGATAGCTGAAATCAATCTGTGGCTTGCTGAAGCCAAGTTGGGAGACCCTCTACCGGTCAGCAGCAACAAATCATATTTTCGCTCCATCTCTGACAGGGATGCACGCTTTGACAATGCTGACAGACCAGATCAGAATTTTACCCCGCTTGTTACTCGTAGCTTTCATTATCGTATCATGACTGCAGGTAACAAATATTTCGACCTTGCTGTAAGTCCCAGAAGGGACGGATTCCTCGGTAGTGGCGAGCTGACAACTCGATGATCACCAACCAGTTGGACGTGACAAGGATATGATACGGCCCCGCCAGCCACATTTTACCACGATTGACAGGGGATGTCTCAGCCCAAGGTCTTCAGCAGCCCTAAAATGGCTATCAGCTCCCACTTGGCAGTCTTACGCGGAAAGGATGGGCCTGAAGGGTCATGCATGCCGGCGCTCCCGGCACTTGTACTGAGACTTGTATTGACAACGTCAAATACACTCTTCATCGACATCGTGACAAGAGGAAAAGAACTCAGAACAATAGTTGAGAAGGAATGGCCGAGCTGAGATAGTTTTTATTTCCACAATGTAAATCATGAGTAAAATATAACTGTAGACAAAGCAAACGGCCTGTACAGATGCGCTACATCAGTTGTATCATGACTACGATAAGAACTACTACGTGCTTCTATTTTGAAGGCAAAAGTAGTTGACAACCCTCTCCTCCTTGTGTTAAATCGGTAAAAGACACGATGCAACCCATGAAGCGGACTGCATTCAATAGTCGATTCGTATATGCCTCGTCCTGGTATTTCAGCCACTCTACAACGGCGGTCATCAGCTATCCACTTTGCTGAATATTGTCTCTGCAGGAAAAGATCGGCTAGAAGGGTCCTGCAAGATGACCCTTCCGAGGCGAATCAAATACGATTACAGACGCGTCAGCTACGTCGACTAGGGAAAATACGACGTCAAAGTGCAGGGTTGCATATTCGAACTAATAATACATGTGATTGAATATGGTTTGCTACTGGATGCAGTTGAACTTTTTCAGCTATGATCAAGCGGAAACTTGGAGAAGATGCCAAGAAAAATGTTGGATCAGGTGGACATGTGACAAACAAAACATGACTGATTCTTGAGTGAGGGTTGTCTGGCTCAGCCTATATAATCCCTTTTTCATTTATGCCAAACCCGTATCACCTAGATAAAGCCACAACTGTTCAACTTCTTCATTATCCATCTGTATTCTTATTCCTATTGAATCACTCATCTTTAGTATGTTTGTCTACGAAGGCAGACTCAATTGGGGCAGTTCCGCCCACGATGAGACAGCTGCCATTATTTTACCCTCCGGCACGATGCGTGCCGGAGACCCTGTCTTCATCCTGTCTCAATGGTCCCGTGATTCCGGAGGGAACAAGAAGGCTCCCCTATCCCAGAAAATAACTATCGACAAGGTCACCAAGACTGCTAACGGTAATGACACCTTTACAGTCAAGCCAGGCTACTACAGATGGAACATGACCTCTCGTGACAACTATGACAAGCTTGACTTTGTCCTATCTACAGACACCACTACATCCACGAGCCGTATGGAGTTTAAGCGCGTCTGGAAGCCCGCAAACCCAAAATCAAAAGAGGCCGGCAAGATCTGGGTCAGCAAGCTCAACTGGCCCGTCATGGCTGATAATGAGTTTTGTTTATTTATTGCTCCTGAAGTGTTTGGCGAGGGAAAGCCTTTCCTTTCAATGTGGCAGTGGTCCTATGATAAAGATCTCAGGGAAAGAGTACCAATCTTCCGGGTTGGGAAACAGAGCATCGGCGCTCTTGACAACAACTCTGCCATGTTCACTTGTCAACTGGACTCCGACTACTTGGTTACTTGCGCCTGGGAAAAGACAAATGATGTCCTGAATGTCTTTATGAAAGGGCCAGAAGGCAACGAAGGGGTTGGCGAGTTTAAGCTATTTGCAAACACCAAGCCTCACGACGAGGCTCCAGATTGCAAAGACGAAGTTGCAGAGCTCAAGAGAAAGATCAAAGAGTTAACTGGTGATCTCGCTGCTGAAAAAGCAAAGACTGCCAACTTGACGGCACAGCTTGCTCAAGCTCAGACTGCCTGCCAAGCTGAGAAGACGCAGAAAGACAACGATATCAAGAGCTTGAAAGACAAAGTCGCACAGCTCGAGAGTGACAAGACTGATCTTCAGACCAAACTCGACCAAGCTCTTCGTAATAAGGGCGATATAGGTCAGAAAGATGCAAAGATCGCTGAACAGGCTTCTCACATCGCCGAACTCCAGAAGAAGCTTCAAACCCGACCTGAACTCTTGTTTCGGACTTGGTTCAGGAGTTTGATCACACATGGTTACGACAATGTCAAGCAGTACTTGCTCCAAACGACTAATGCAGGAAATTATCAGGGCAAGCCTCCTGTTTCAATCAGGTAAGTGTCACAATCTTCACACTAGTGGGCAAGTATCTAATCGCCTATATCCAGAGAAAAGGATGCTCGGTACATAACCCCAACCTGGGAGATTTATGCCGTTGATAGCTCCAATGAGGCTGTCATCCTTATGAACGCGTTTAACGGCTATATTATTTGGTCTAAGGGTGTGTATCTGTACTATCTAAATCATCAAACACTCACTGATAGCTACTTGTTTTAGGACATCAAAAGAATGCCCAAGCCTCCAAGCATGACCTCTCAGACCCTGCAGCGCATTGGGTCCTGGAGGGCATTAAAAGAGATAGCCCTAGCATGAACAACAAAATTAAGTTCGTAAACTTAACTACTATTCTTTATAGAAAGCTTAGCTAACTGCAACTAGGATACGAAATGTAAAAGACGGTACATATCTCGATGTAAAGAATGCACATGCGGCAGACGAAACTGCTATCATTACACATACCGGTAATAGTGGATCGAGCCAGAAGTGGGAGATCTACTTGACTTGGCATTGAAGGATATAAAGTAGTGAAGGTGGGTTAATTACTATAGTGATCAAAATGATTTCGAAACTTGAATAACAATTCTTTCCCTTGAGCTGTTTCTAGCCTCAAGTTCGAGATCAACAACCTCAATGATAGATGGTCAGGTGAACGATGGAAAAGGTATATTTGCGTAGGTTCATGTTACCGATTTCCATTCGTTGGAGTCGGTTGAGAACGAACTGCGTAAGAAACGCCAATGTCTTAGCGGGAACGTCTTCTTCCGGTTACTTTACAGTTATTCTTTTCAGACAAAGTCGACCAAGACCAATCGGTAGTCTCAGTAGATGTTGGGCAGTATCATCACAGGATGTATCTTCTGTGTCGCATTCTGGAGAAGCCTGGGGATTAATCAGTCTCAACTACGGATGTTTCAACGGCCACGGCACTACTACCAACAAGACCGCTATGAGCACCACTGATGCCATATCTTACACTATCCGCTGTTGGTGTGATGATGTATCTTTGCGATGGCCGCGTCTCCCAGAATACCACGGTATTATGAGACAAAACTCAAGCGACAAGTGACCTGCCAAAGACTGCCGCTTTTGGGGCGAGTTGTCATCCTCCTCAGCCCGCGCTGACCCTGCTTACCCCTTGGCCCCTGATCTCATTTTGGACCATCACTTCAAGTTCTTCCTCCTGTTCCAAGCCCTGTACTCACAATAGCAAACCCAAATGAGGCCAGTTACAAGCCCATTTTTGAGCCAGGATACGTATGTTCGTTAGGATATGGTTCGCAAGTACCTGACAACTTCACGCAAAGCCAGGATAGTAGATAAAGATATTTACTGACTTCCCGCACAATAGGAAAGAACTCAAAGCTGTCTATGCATAATCCTCTCTTGAGGCACAAGAATTATGAATAATGACGAACCATTGAAGTAGGCTTTCCGTGTTCTCCAGAACTATTTACTAGATAGCAAACCAAAATAGACCGGGCTACCAAGTTTCTAAGGAACTTGTTACTTTCTCCCGTATTATTACGCTGTGGTCCTCTATCTATATTAAAAATATATCAGCTTATATTATGCGGTAATAGGGTAATGTGTGGCCTTTCCTCTTTAGACTTTAGTCTAGCTACAGGGCTGATAGTCAAGCCTTTAAGTAAGGCCACCTACCTTATCAATTCCCCTAGCAGCCTTTTAAATACATTTTCGCTAATTGAGGTAAACTTGACCACTGCAGACTGCTTTGCGTGAAGACTAAAGGCACTGTATCATTTAAGTAAGGCTGATTCTTTGGTGGTAATTATACCAAAGCTTCTCCTTTGAATAAGCAGACTATATATAAGGTTTGCCCGGTTTTGCAAAGCTCTTTTAGTATTGAGATAAGATTGACTTAGCTGAACTTAAGATATTAATTTACATTCGATAGAATATCTAATATGTTACGATTTATTGACTTAATTTGACCCACAGCCTAGGTAGGTCTATTGACCCAGTTAACTGCCTTAGACCCTCGGTGCGGAGTCTCTAAGGATGTAATGCCGGTGGTGCCTGGAGTTCGGTATTTCTGTTAAAGAATATTCAATCCGGTCCCGGGGTGCTTGAGCTGGTATCTTTGATTAATGCAAGACTTTTTTAAAACCGTTCATCTTTATAACTTTGAACTCATTTCAGCACATATAGAGATTGCCTTATTATGACCTGTCTAGCTAGCGTATTGCCTATTCTATTGCTTACGAATTCGAGTTATCTATGTCCTATACAAAATATCTTAAGAAGTAAGATTCTAGCCTTATAGGACCATCCATGTTGTGGCAAGTTTCGTGTTCTGGGGCCACGATCTGATCTTCGAGTCTTTGAGTTGCCCTCTACTGCTTCCTGACTATCTGCTACTCTTTGTCCATGGCCAGCGTTGATTCGCTTGATGTTTTCTTCTGTCAGTGGATCGCCTGGAGATACTTTACTTGTATACTCTCCAGGAAGACTCTGAACCAGGGTTTTGAGCCGCCGGCGTCTAGCAGAAGGTCCTTTATGATCTTTCAGTATCTTAAGTACCCCAATGAAATCATTGTCCCCTCTGCAAGCCATCGCGGTTGCAATTGAGTGTGCTGATCGTCCCCGGTGTAGTTGGTATGGATCGGCCCCTTTTTGTAGGAGAACTCGAACTGTACTCTTACTAGGCGAAGAGATGAAGTCGGCGCCAGCGTTATACTGGCTGAGGATCAAGTAGTCCTCAAGCACTGCGAACAACAATGGGGTCTTATTATCGCCATAATTCTGTAGCTCCGCATCATCATTCGCTAGCTCGGTCTCCAAAAAGTCAGACATGCCACACATGGCCATTATATAGGCAAATGAAGTCCCAATTGCCGCCGGTATGCGATCATTTGTCCAATGCTCTTGTTCTTCCGACCTGTATGCGTTGTCTTCAGCCCTGTCGATTGTTTTATAGCGTTGTGCTAGCGCCGTGGCAGTTCTGTCAAGCTGGTGCATCAACGCCATTTGCACCGATCCGTTATTTTGAACAGACCGTTTTGTATAGCTTATACAATATAATGCACATTCCCAAAAGTCATCTTCTTTGATCTGAATTGTGTCCATAACTTTCAGCTGGAGGAGGTACGATTTGGCAAGTGAAATGCATGGATCAAATGGCTCCTTATTCATGGCCATCAGCCGATCCCATGTGTCCGGCGTTTCGATGAAGTCCTTAACAGTTCGGTGCAGATACTGCACTTTGCAGTTTATGATAGGGTCGAAACAGCTCTTATATCCAGTTGATTCCCTATTAGTGCCTTTTTCATCCCTTTTGAATATTGGAGGCGACTCGACTTCTAACAAGCCCTTGCACCGGCTGGATAGCTTTCTCTTCATATGCTTGCATCGCGAAACGAGATCAAAAGGTTCGAGTGGCCACAGAACTGCCCGTAGTGCCTCGTCTTCATCTTCCAAGTCGGCGAATGCCATAGAAAGCAATGATAATGAGACCTTAGACGCCCGATGGATTTGGAATATTTGAGATGCATGCTGTCTGTACGAAGGTTCCATACCGTCTAGCATCTTCTGAAACATGTGTTCTAGATTTGAAGGGATTTCCTCTAGCCTCTGTCGTAATTCTCGGATTCCGTCGCCGTTTATCATACCCAGGAGCAAAGATTTGACCACAAGTTTGACCCATAAAAAGACTCCTTCGGCCTTCTGGGCGATTGCGGATATGAAGCCTTTCGCATGCCGAGAATCCCTTTGTTCGAGGTCCATGAAAGCAGGACTTTCTCTGAAGGATGATCGAACGTAGCATTCTATATCTTTCCTGGTGAGGTCTTGGAGCATTAAATGAGGTTTGTTGCGAAAGGCATCTTCGAAATTAACCCACGGACGACTCGCAGTGCAGATCTTGAGGTTGCAAGCGGACGTTGAGAGGTCCAGAAGAAAGTCTGTCAACAGACCGTGGTCACCAGAGAATTCGTCTAGGCCATCAATGAGAAAGAAAAACTTCCGATCGTGGCAGACGTTAAGGACCAGTTCCTGAAGTGCCAAGCTCAGCTCGTGCCATGTCCACGGGGTATCGTCTTCATTGAACAAAGTCAGTGCTTCCCATCTATTGGGAAATACTTGTTTAGTGATTTGTTTTGGGAGCTGCTGTAGAGACTTGGCCAGAAGGGTCCGAAGGAGTCCTTCGGCAGACATTTGCATGCTATCGCCACTGTTCCAAAAGTAAAAGGCGCTGGTAACAACTCCCTTGGGGGCCCATTGACACAGCATATCATACGTTCGGTCATTCTTCATAAGATACTTCATTAGTGTCGACTTCCCTGAGCCTGGCTTCCCAGTGATCCAGTACACTCCCGCTTCTTCCCTCTGGAGAAAGTCCCGGAGGCTGGCCCATGGTAGGGCATCTGGTGTTGGAGACTCGTAGATCCATTTGAAAGTCTCTTTGCTAGCTTCAGTAATGCGTATCTCTCGACCATTCATATCTTGGAACTCGATACTTCTGATAAGTCGTCTGCGGATAAGTCGTCTCCCTCGCGGTTGAGTCGTCTTCGGAAGTCTTGGGCGGGATCCGTTGTGAATGGCGCCGAGCAGGTCTTTACGCCAACGTTCCCCATCGGCATTGCCAACATGCTTCTTTATTTCCATCAAGAATTGACGACCGAAATCAACCTGAGTTTCCTCCAATTTCAGTTGTCCATGTTGCAAACCCTTGATGCTCTGAATAATGTCTGATTGTTGGGCGGCCGAGGCCTCCGTCTGCGTCCTACAAACTATGCGATTAGCGAAACCATACATATAAATGCCGTGACAAAGATGATCTTCAGACCTTAAAGTTTCAAGAATATACTGAATCATTTGTTGCCTATACCGGTCCAGTCTTGTTTCTAAACTTGCGATCTTTTCCTCGTTCCAGACAATTTTCAGTCCCTTTCGTAGCGACGACCACCTACCATGGTGGCCGCGATTCTTGAGCCTCTCAAGAGCCTTCAACAATTCATTTGCAACATTCTGGCAATCGGTGGCAAGCCGAAGCTGCTCTACCTCAGTATCATTTCTAGGAGCGCGGTTGTCGCCAATAGATTCGCGAATTTGATGGGCACTGCTAGAAAGCGCACGTGTGATATGATCGATTTCCCGGTGCTCGATGAGCTGGTGATCGGTCGACTGGTAGATCTCGATACTCTTAGAGACGACTCTGCTAGAGATATCAATGATTTGGATGATACTGGCAGCCAGGCTGATTCCGTCCATTGCAACAAATGTCGAGTGTAGACGGACAGCGGGGTAGAAGACAGGTTACTTTTGCAGTAGCCGAGCTGAAAGAGAAAAACACTTTATGTACCTGTGTAGACACATTGAGTCACATGAAAGGCGCAGCGGATCTCTTGTCTGGTTGGACAGTATCTTGAAAGCCTGATCGGGCTATGCTTGCATTTTATGGAAAAATCGAATTACAATTTGATTTTTAATTTCAAATCGTAAGCTAAGAATAAATTATTTAACTTTTATTACTTACTGTAGTTTCTTGGCCCTACCCCTTACTAATTATAATAACTTCATGTTGAGGTAATCGGCGAGGCTAAGTTAATGTAGACTAACACCAATTGGCAATTCTGCCTTGCCTAGACTCGAGCGTTTCTTAGCTCTCTATGATAATCTGGGTGATGCTTAGAATGTGGTCGCTCTTGTTTGCTGTGCTGTCCTCAAGATAGCAAGGGCTTTGAAAAGAACCACCAATTCGCCCAATCGTGCCGCAGTCAGCCAATATAACAAGTCGCTATCGACGCCACATGTGTCGCGGCTTGGAGGTAGTCATCTTTTTCGACGCTAATTGGCTCTCTTGCCGCTTAAGTTGGGGATCTTTTGCCCCATTAGTCCATATGCAGTGTTATTGTTTCACAAACCATGAACTTTAGGTGGCTATGTCCGTCACAGCCACCACAAATGTTTTGGACTTTTCATCTACAGCCCGGCCCTTCTTTTTCTTTTGAGGGCTATATATCTCAAATACTTCGACCATTGCCAGATTCTTTCATCGGCGATATGGCGGCGTTTGGAAAATTGCAAGCTGCTCTCGCAGCCGCTACCAACGAAGTCACTGTCGCGGCAGCCAATATCAGTTTCGACTTCACGCTCGTCAAGTACGAGGCTCCAAAGGAGTTTCGCCCTCTCGAGGGGTATCTAATGACAACCAGGAAGCAGGATGCAGAAACCGGAAAATCGCACGTCGTAGCTCGTCGGCTAGGTGCACTCTTCAGTGGGATCTGTTCCGATTCACCGAACCTCATTCGGGCGTACGGTGCCAGGGTTTCCGAAATCTCAAAAACAGCAACCCAAAAAGAATCTCATGAATACTCCAAGTCTCTCTTTGCTTCCTACGTCGGCGTTGATGCAACTTCCATCTGGGCCGCTGCTACATCCTCGACAACAGCCATTCACGTCCATCTACTGAGCCTGTATGCTAGCAGAGTTTTGGGATGCATCTGATGCCACTTCAATATGGGCAGAGCTTGTTGCAGAGCGACGACAAGAAATTGTTCGCCGACTTGAGCAGGGAGAAACAATGCATTTTGGTCTCGCATCAGCTGCGGCGCAACAAGAAATCACGAGAGATCAGCTTACGTCTTGGGACGCCAGTGCTTGGGCCTGGATCCAGACCGGCAAGTCTGTTATGAGCAAGAATGATGCCCAACTGCGACTCATTCTAAAAAACGTCTATTTTTACATAAATCCAAGCGAAGCGTTATTCCGCAGTGTCATTGACTCCTGGAAGCTGGCAGTTGAAACTACAGAAAAGCTGATCCTGGGGATACCTCAAGAGGCGCAAAATGGCGCCGCCATTCTTGGTCTCTCGGCTTGGCACATCTACCCTGATATTCATGTTTACGGAAATAAAAATATCAAAGTCACCATGAACGATGAGCTTGTTGGGGCTGGTGGTATACTGTCGCTTGCATCATGCCCTCACAGCGAACTGAGTCACGAGGAGTCTATTGGTCTCTTTGCTTGAGTCATCTAACATTCTATGGCCCTCCTGTGAAATGCAATCAATCGTTAGAAAAGGATCCTCCTCGGATCCCATTTGATCATCTTCTTCATGCGACCGTGGGTGCTATCTTGAGTCGATGGAGAGTTCATTCTAGCGATCTGGTAGAGGGTATCAATATGCTCATAGCCATTATGGACACCATAGGTGTCGCAAACCGCGGTCTTTATTCGATCATGGCTTTGTTTAGTAATTCTGCCAAACAGTGCTTGGATAACGAGCAAGCATGGAGCTACATGTTATATGGAAAACGTCGATCTGGATTCATCAAGGACCCGGACCTGCAAGTAACGGGAGCTATCAAAGCATTCTTTGGACTGTCCGATATTACATTGCTTCTTTCTTGTATGCAGAAGTCAGAGGACAAGATCTCACTATTACAACGGCAAGCGAAGAGGATCGATTTGTCAGAGCAAGAGGTGATCATATTTGATGTGCAGTCTCTCACAGCACACGAGGTTGAGTCGGAGCACACTCACCCCTCCAACACGAGACCAAAGCGCCGCAAAACGACGGCAATGAAAATGGAGTACAAGATCATTGGCGCACAAATCTTTCGGGGAAAAGGGAATAATATCTCAGTGTTTGACTTCTGGATTGGCGATGCCTCTTCCACCGCGGTCTACAAGAAACAGGTTCAGAATGCAGTCCAGATCGAGCCTCCGACTACAACTCTTGATGATCTCAGGTGGTGTTTCGACAATTCCTTGAGCTGTCGAAATAAATTGCTAAAGCTTCTCCACCGCCAAGACACAATAATGAACACTCTGGTGCTTCTATGTCACTCTTACGAGATGTTCAAAACTCTTCCACGCTTGTTTGTCCGGATACAATGTCTTGACAAGTCTCTACTTGATGCACACTGGGCAAAGCATCACAACCTTTATCATCGGGATGTCTCAAAGACTTCATTCGAGGAGTTTTACTACGAGGACCTCGCGCATCATAACAGTCCTATATACTTTCAGATCTTGGCCCATCTCATGTGTGGGCATGATATACACGGCAGTGTCATTCCGCCACATACCATGGGCCTTTCTTTCGAAGATTCAATCATAGTCCCTTCCACGGTAAATATCTTCTGGTTCCCTCCTCGACTGCCCAGCTAATGTATCACCTCAGCTTGTGCATGACCCTGGAGAAAAAGTGCCATATTTGACAAGAATTCTTGGTAATATTGGCCGTCCGGGACTGACATTTTTAACTGCGCCGGGAAACCCTATGCTCGCCCCTTTGGATGAAGGCACCTGGAGAATCTCGAATCTGAACAGCTTCAACGGACTTGGCCTTACATGAGTTGTCACAGCACGACAGCTTGTACATACGACCATACCTATCAGAGAACTCGGGATCCCGTCCGCTCTCCCATAGATAAGCTGATGATAAGGGGCGGATTAGTAGTTGGGTCGGTGACGACCAGCGAATCCCCGCTGTTGTATGTTGTTTTTTGGACGATATCTGCAATTGTGGTTTTTGCTCCGCATACTGCCTTGCGACTCGGTATGACCTGCGAGCAGCGTGTATAGGATAGTTAACACATTTTCTTAAATCAGTAACACAATCTTTAATTCTATAAAGTTGAATTGGCATTTATTACCTATTCTTAAGCTTCGTTAGTGCGTGATCTATATCTTATCAGATCTGGTGGATCCTCGCTGACGAAGTTATACACTAACGCCGATTTCTCCACTTTCGTCATCGGCGACCGTTTTTTCTCTCATTCTCACCCGCCACTTTAATCTTGGCATGAACGGCCTACAAATTCATATTCCATCATGACTCCAAAACCATCCTCAAAGCCTCAGAGCCCTCAACACTACGAATCAGACGAAGCACCTCTCCTCTCCCGCAGTCCCTCACCTCACTCTCCCCCTCCCCCAAAACCACCCGTATCATGGTCCTCCCTCCCAAACAAAGGCCAACTCGCCGTGATCCTCCTCGCGCGTCTCGCAGAACCCCTAAGCGAGCGATCCCTAGCTTCATATCTCTTCTTCCAGCTCCAATGGTTCAATCCTGATATTGATCCCTCGGAAATTCCGAAGCAGATGGGTTACATCACAGCGACGTTTGCCGCGGCACAGTGTCTTACGTCTATGTGGTGGGGGAGAGCGGCTGATCATCCGAGACTGGGGAGGAAGCGGGTTTTGCTGATTGGACTTGGGGGGTCGTCTTTGTCGGCGTTGGGTATGGGGTTTTCGAGATCGCTTGGGATGGCGTTCTTTTTTCGTTTTTGTGCGGGTGCGTTGAATGGGAATATTGGCGTTTTGAGGACCATGGTTTCTGAAATCGTTCCTGAGAAACGGTAAGTGGAAAATACTTATGGGACCAACATTTGGCTAACTCTGTACCTCAAGACACAAAACAAGGGCTTTCCTCCTACTGCCCATGTGCTTCAACGTCGGAGTCATCATAGGACCTCTCCTGACAGGTTTCATGGCTGATCCTGTTCACACTCTCCCTGGAATCTTTGGTCCAGGCTCTCTATTTGGTGGAGAGAAGGGTGTACAGTGGCTCGAAAAGTTCCCTTACGCACTGCCAAACCTCTTCTGCTTCTCGGTCCTAATGTCAGCTTTTTTTCTGGTCATTCTTGGTCTTGATGAAACGCACTCGCAGCTTCGACATCGCCCTGATCCTGGACGCAGACTTGGGAAGCTTCTCCTACGAATCATTCTCCGCCGAAAGAAGAATGAGCATTTTTACAGCTCTATCAATACCGAGGATCCGTCTGAAGAGCTGATGGATCATGATGCTGATCAAGAATCTGGGCAAAGTTCAAGACCAGCTAAAGCATACAGCAAAACGCGTCCTCCCTTCCGAGACGTGTTGACCAAGAACGTCTGTCTGAACATGCTTCAGCGCTTTCTACAATCTCTCCACGTCTCAGCGTTCAACTCCATCCTATTCAGTCTTCTGCCCACTCCTAAATCAGACTCCGCAGACTTCCATCTACCCTTTCGCTTCACCGGTGGTCTGGGTCTGTCAAGCGAGAGAATGGGTTTAGCCAACACAATCATCGGGACGATCGGCATCCCGCTTCAGCTTTTCATATACCCTCGACTCATTGGAAGACTTGGCGTAAAGACTTCATACAGTGCCTTTCTTCCACTGAGTATTATTGCATACTTCCTCATACCGTACCTGGTTCTGTTGCCAGAGAACAACGCTCTGGTATGGACTTGTCTATCTGCCGTTCTGAGTCTGCAGGTATTGTCTCGAACATTTGTGAACCCTGCCACTATGATGCTCGTCAATGATTCGGCGCCGAGTCCGAATTTGCTGGGTACGGTGCATGGTTTGGCATCGAGTATTTCGAGTGCTGCTCGGATTATGGGACCTACTGTTGGTGGAACATTGCTTGGATGGGGTCTTGCTCATAATCTTGTTGGACTACCTTTATGGGTGCTGACGATCTTAGCATCGGCAAATTGGGTTATTTTGTGGTGGATTGAGGATGTGAATATGTCCGAATAAGTTCTGAATCTAGTCCTTTCATGAGATGGCTGATTTGGCTTCTTTTGACAATAGCTCTTTTTTAATATGTCGTGATTGTTTCTGAGACTACGGCTATGTCTTCGTAGTCCTGCTCGGCTTCTTATGGAGAGCTAGTAATTAGATCTCCGATGTCATTCCTGACCCTTTCCTCCGCCTTTTCCAATCTCTCAGCATACTGAACACAAGTTCTCGTCAGCGTGAAAGCTTCCCCAGAGTCTTGAACCAAAAGCGCCATGCTGCTATGAGCTAATCTCACAGACATTCGATGAGAGCATGTTCGGCAAGTGCCTATACCAGTTATCCGAGCAATCTTTGCCTTGGGCTCATCTCTAACTCCTCTTGAATGATCGCATGCTCTCGCTCAAGCATCCGAATCCTCATCACTATCCTCCTCCGCGACAAGATCGATTACCAAGGCCGCTTTATCACTCAGCTTATCAAGCTGGAACCCCGCCGCAAGCGCATCCGTCGCATCATGTATACAGCCCGCAACATCGAGTCCAATATCATGCTCTTTAAGCGCAAGACAAATCACCCTAAAATGCTCATGATGAAGATCATCATCGGCGCCTCCGTCAAAGATGAGCACAGCGTTGCGGTGGATAAGATAGAAATCGTCCTGCACGCCGGGATATTTCTTGATGGCTGCTAGTTTGGCGGGCGTGCAGGATGAGCTTGCGACAAGGCGGGTGAAGATGCCAGCGTTGAGAAGGGCGTCGACGGATGAAGGTGATTTCGGGTTGAAGATGATTACGTTAGGGGGGAGTGCTGGTGTTTCTGAGGGAGGCTTCTGTGCCGTCATTTTGAAAGTATGCTCCACGAGTTGGGCTTGGAGAGGCGTTGGTGATGAGCATGCATTGCGTGCAGAAAAAGTTGATGATGATAGCAAATTGGGTTAAGGCGTGATGAGTCATCCTGTTCAGGGTAGGTTCGTCCCATAGTAGTGATTCATTGCCCAACAATTAATACCAAGGGAGTCTCAATATCAAGAAAATAGATTTTAATTAGCTTGCAGAGGCTAAAAGACGTACATGTATTCCGACAGCGATATCAAATGATGAGGGATAACCAACAAACTCTGCACCACAACATCTCACTTTCTGCTCAGCTCAAGAGGTCAACACTTTGAGAATATTGCCTTCAACAGTCAATCATTGCAGCAGTATCACTTCAATTTGATATAGAGGTAACTGGAAATTTAGTTTCTTTAAATCATGAGATTGATTGGAATAGAATTCGTTTAGACAATAAGTCGAAATAAACATTCTCATCGAGTCGTACTCAGAATAGGGCAGTGCACAAGCTTATCCGACGCGTCTTATCGGACCAATCAAGGTCCACTATGAGAGGCAGTCAAAAGCTTAGTTATCTGCGCGATGAACCTTGATGAAATTGAGGCGCAAGCTGGAATACGTGAGGCGTAGTGACCAAATAAACGGCCCTGGACATGCAAAGAAAGTGGTCTGCACCGTTATTGCACGAGGCTATTGACTCTGATTGCTGCAAGGTTCCATCTCGCGGTGTATTGCAAGCACTTGTCTAATATATACGGGGTAAACACTAAAAATAGGCAATTCTCATGCGCTTCTACGGCGGCTGACAGACTTCTATCAAGTATTTGATACCCATTTTCGCAAGATACTTTAGTTGGAAATGACTCAAAGTCTTCATGTTGGAATTAAATTTCTTGATACATTAACGATTGGAATGCTCCATCGTAAATACAGTTCGCTCAGCCACGGAGAACCAACAGCCCTATGAGCCTTAGCGCCGTGTTGGTTTACCCCAGACATTCCTCACCACGGTCTGACTGCGCCCCCAACATGACTCACTTCCCATCTCAAGGCATATTCGGTACCTTCCAAATAGAGTGTCGCGAAAAAACTCTCCTATAACTCTCAGCCCTACATACCGTGTGACTCACGCGGTAGCATTTCCATCTTTATATAAGCTGTCTATCAACCCCAAACAATTTCCAGATCTTCATCAGTACTCATCATGGAAAAGGTACGCAAGACGTTCTTCGACCCTTTGGCTACGTCAAAGGGTCGGATAGCGGAATTATTACAGACTTTGCCTGTTGGCTCTGCACATCCTTATAGCCCTGAGGGCATTTTACTATGTCGAACCAAGAATGGCATCGAGGAGATTGATATCTCGAATTACAGTCAAGATTACTTCTTCAACTCCGTTGATCTAGGAGAGATGGGAGAGATTCTGCTAAGACGGATGAAAGGGTTCAGAGAACATCTACGTAAGAATGCATTGCACTTACAGAACCTGGTTCTTGCTAACAATTGATAGGCGTGTTTGAAGACTTTCAGATCATGCAGGCTCCAGCAGCCACCTTCAAGATCCCCATAGTATCAAACCAGATCACCATCCTTGCAGTATCAGAACGCACCCCTACGTACTACGACTTTTGCTTCGCTGATAAGGACTGTAACACGTGTTGTTGGCTAGAACGAACGACCTTTTCTGGAATCAAGCACAGCGGTGATATTCTGAACGGCCAGGATCTTCTGGACTATGTAAGGATAGATAATGATACACTCACGGAGAAGCCCATTTGTGTTTTCATCTCAGGATATACCAAGACGCGAATCACGAGATTCTTAGGAAGTCACCCAGCACTCATGGTTGCTGATCACGTTGATAAGGTAAGTCGCTAGACTGCGATGCGAAATTATCAGACTGATGCGGAGTAGATCCTTTACATCATCCCTGTCCCGTTGGACAAGGCGACTATTGGCGATGCCACAATCTGCTGCCCTCTGGTCATCAAGCGTGATGAAGATTCCATAATCTGCTCTATTCTTCCAAAGGCAACGACCGACAAGAACATGATGTGCGACAGCAAGAAGCTCATAAGTCCTTGCTTCCCTGAAGCTATCAACAGCGCCGACTTCACTATCTCTGAGACTCTGCCTGCTGTAGTTGCAGAAGAAAAGAGGACTGAGACGAGTGCTGAGGTTGAAAGTGAAGTGCAGGTCTCGGATAAGAGGCGTGCTGTATTAACCACTCATGTTTCAAGCCTCCCCTCTTTCTTGACTACTTCTGACGCACAGCTTATTCGCTTCAGCACTGGTATCGAGTTCCTTACTTCAGATGCAAACATCAGCCAGGATGAGTCGGCCGTTGTTCTTCCCTGTGTTTTCGGGTCTCAACTCCAGGGTCCAATGCTGCTCTCCACCGGTAGCACTCCTTCCAATGTTCCCTTCAAGGATGAGAAGGCTATTTGCGCTTACTATGAACAATTGGAGAGTATAGTCGTGGTGGTTGATGAGCACATGACTGATAACGCGCGAAATTTGGCTTCTGGTCTTCGGATGAATACCCTGTTCATCGTGCAGGTCAAGACCAAGGAAAAGCATGAAACTGAAGAACAAGTCTCGGCTGTGTTGAGTTCAGCGAACATCAATGCTGTCACGGCACTTGCTGGACCTCAGTCTTTGATTGTGGCCAGTATCGATGAGAAGTTTTACTTCTATCGGGGTATTGCGAACCACAAGATCTTGGATACGACCAAGTTGAACTTTGGAGCGGATATCACGGATATGATTACCTCGAATAGTGTGGAATCGCTTTTGGCTCCAAAGGTCCCTCGACTCGTGAATCTCAGCGATGCCAACACTATTTATCTTCCCTACTCGGCTCAAGCCGTTCGCCCTCAAGACTTATCCGGTATCTTTGAGGGTCTCAGCATCGCCGAGATCAACACCATGCACGACGACATCACCGCCGCAGTTCCCCAGCTCCAGTCCCTCCTCAGCCAAAGGGACCTCCAGCAACTCTCCAAGCAACTTGTAGACACGCTGTCCGCCAAGATCGACAGCAAGATGGCTCCTCTTCGAAGCGAGTACATAGCCTTCATCACCGCCAACCTCCGCACCGATGATCAAGCCATTCTCAACAAGAAGAACAAGATGCTCGGTGATATGAGAAAGGCCAACAAGGAGGTTCAAACTGTTCTTGAGCCTGTTATCAATAGTCTTGCGAATATGATCTCTGTTCAGACGACATCGAAGAGAACGCATGATATGAAGAGACTTATGAGACAGACGCAGATCCAGAATAATGTTGAGGCGACCAAGTCGATGACTTTTGAGAGCTTGACGGGTTTGTTGGAGAAGCATGCAGAGGAGATGGGGGTGATGTTGTTGAACATTGAGACGGTGCCTTATAAGGAGATGCTGGCCAAGTTGAAGGGTACTACAATTGATGCCAAGTAAGCTTACTATACACGCCCATTTGAGACTTTGGTTGTTAACATCACTAGACCTTGCTGTGCTCTTGACGATCGAATCCTTCATCTTGATGGCTTCGACGCCGGTATCATCATGGAACAGTCCCAAAGCCAACACGCCGGCCCTCTGGTCAGCCAAGCCGGACCCAACCATCCCATCCTCGCGCTTCCATACCTCAGCCAACAGCGCGGCGTCGGTTCAATGCTAGCATGGGTATGCTGGGACGAATTCGTCAACCTCAAGAGCCCATACGCAATCCGCTGGATGGAAAAGTGCAACGAATCCCATATTGCCGCACTACGAATCATGATGCGAGATACACTTAGTCAAGCAGTTGCTTCACGGGAGTATAACTTTGAAGCGGGGAGTCCCGAGATCGGCCATTTGATGAGTTCCTTGCTTATGGCGGCTATGTCGAAGCTTGCTGCGATGAGAACGAGTGCTCCTGTTGTGTTGGACAAGGCTGAAGATACGGTTACGAGGTTGATGAGAGGTCTTTTTGGGAATCTGATGACGATTGCGGGGTCGGGTGTTAGGCCTTTGAGTATGGTCTGGCAGCTCTTTGGGCTGAATCCTCAGTATGACGTTCCCGTCACGGATGCTGATTGGGTTTGGTACGAGAATGTCGTCGAGCTGTATCCCTACACTGGATGGCCTTTGAATACGTTCAACGACAATCTGCTCAAGCTTCTTGACAAAATCATCGTGCGGGTCATCACCAAGAACGAGAACGTCGCCGAGATCAAGCAGAGCAAGGCTTACGATATGGTGCAGTTCTGCAATCTTCGGAATATCCAGCTCGAACACTGCCGTACCATCATCACCGTCTTTGAACGAATGCTCACCACGGATGGTCTAGATATTGCAGCCATCGCGGGACGTCTTCAAGAGAATGTCCCAAGTGAGCTTGAGAAGCAGACCAAGGGCTACACGAGAATGATGCGATATCTCGGCCATCTCGCCAGAGGCGGCGCAAGGCGTCCTACAGATGATCTTGTCTACGGCAACGTGTACACCAAGCGCTCAGCTGCCTTCAATGATCTCAAGATCGCGGTCGCACTAGCATGTCAAGACAAGGAATGGGATGTTGCAAAGGAGAACTGCCAGGCTGTTCTTGAGTTGCATACGGAGATCGCTGCCAAGTGGCAGATTCAGCCAGACCAGCTAAAGGTACAGAACATCCACTACTACCGCGAACTCATCGACGCAGATGTCTCCGAGGACGCTGATCAAGAGGTCAAGAACCGCACGAGAAAGATCGTCGGGCGCATCATGGACGATGCAGAGAAGAGGCGTATCCCATGGCAAGTTGGCAGCGACGCAGCCAAGAACAACATCGAGCCTCTCGACGAGCAGTTCCTCGAGCAAGTCCTCACCGGAACACGTCCTGAAGCTGAGACCAAGGCTGTAGTCGAAGTTGCCAAGCAGGAAATTGTTCAAGAAGAGAGCTTTTCAACGTACAAGAGCTCTTTAGCGCCTGCGTTTGTTTCGACGATGGAGAGAGCGCTCTCAGCAGAGGATGTCTGCGCGATAACCAAGATTCCTGGGTCTTCAATGAGGGTGTTCATCAAGGCGCTTAACCCTGAGTTTGAGTGGGATGAGTTGGCGCAGCAGTTCAAGATTGTGATATTGAGTTTGTTGCGGGAACGTTCGGGGCGGGTAGAGAGCAGACCTGCTGCCAGGATGTTGAGATTACGATGGATGGATATGGATGATGTGATGGACATATAGTCTAGTGTTATTGGTAACTGAGGCTTTCTTATGTATAGCTCGCTCTAATGGAATGATATCTAAAGTTTCTCTGCTCGGGAGTTCCTAATTATCTTATCAACTATGCTCATTGCTCGAAGACATTCCTCGTCTCTGAATCTTGGTGCGATGATTTGGATAGCGGTGGGTGCACCGTCCGTGGCCTCGGGAATATCTTACATCTGTGAGCTACAGTGGAATATACTTTTTATATGGTAAAACTTACAGTCAGGGTCGAATGGGGCCTTGGCCTTGATGTGCTCGGGGTCTTCGGACTTGGAAGAGTTGCCAAAAGGAATAATGCCAGCAGGGAACTGGCATCTTGTTAGCAAGTACATCGTTGAGTGGTACGGTGATGTCAACCTACATCCAAGACATTCCACATAAGAGTATAGATAGGAACACCATAAGTATCATGAGGAATAGCCGTGGTTGCAGCTCCGGGAGCGAGGATAACATCAAGCTTGTTATCACGATACGTCTCCTGCCAAGCCTTGAGATACTCAAAACGAACCTCATTCAGACGAGACAACTTCGTAGGTGTGTCCAGATCCGGAGGAACAGGGAAGTTGCCGTTGGCAAAGGGATGGACGGCGATAGCCACAGAGTTAACAAGTGGCTCACCGATCTCTCGAGAGACGGTATCGAGATCAGGACCCATGAGACTGAACAGCTGGAATCCAATTCTTGCACCAAGACCGGCATTTCGCTTAGGGTCTTGGGAGAGATAAACGAGATTATGGCCTGCTTTCTCAAGCGCAGAAGCAGCCTTTGCTAAAGCGCGTCGAACCGGTGGATGAAGAGGATATTCGGGATCTTCAGCCATGACACCGATGGTAAGCTTAGTATCCGCCTCACCAAGCTCTCTCCAGGGAATATCTGCAACAGTAGGGTCATAGTTCCAAGGTCGCTGAGCAAGAGTAATCTTCATGAATAGCTCAAGATCCTCGATGGAGTTGGCCATAGGACCACCAACTGGTGCGACACCAGGGAGATGATCCTTGGGAAATGGATATTCTGATTGACCTCCAAATGGAACGCGTTCAGAGGTAGGCTTGAAACCGTAGATACCGCAGCACAAAGATGGAATGCGGATGGAGCCGGCGATGTCACTGCCGACGCCGAGGGGGGATCCTCTAAAGGCAATGAGAGCGCCTTCACCACCGGTCGAACCACCTGCTGTGAGACTGGTGTTGTGAGGGTTGAGGGTTCTTCCAAAGATGTTGTTCTCCGAATCTGCTGTCTATAGGGTGTCAGGGAGTACAGCTGATCGGTATATGATATAACCTACCATCATTGTCTGGGGCAGGTTTGTCTTGCAGTACAAAACAGCTCCAGCGTCGAGTAGCAAGTCAACGAGCGCAGAGTTATGATCAGGCATTGGTTGACGAAGAAACTCGACATATCCAACGGTGGCATGATGGCCTTTAACGCGGTATGAGTCCTGGTTTGTCAGTAGAGTTTCTGATTTTGGAGTTGCTGCTGCATACCTTGAGACTAATGGGCAGTCCGTGGAGTGGACCAGCCAACTTTCCCGTTGTCTTTAATTGCTCATCAAGCTCCTTAGCTCTTTGGATGCCCTCCTTGAACATAATCTCAGTCAAACACGATGTCTACTTCTGTTAGCACAGGTTCCAACGGCTGTCTCAGTGTCACATACCAATTGCTGAGCGAGACTTGCACGCTTGGAAAACGCCACAGTAACTTCCTCTGAAGAGAGTTCTTGAGAATGTATCTTGCTCAACAACTCAGCAGCAGTATACCGCTCTGTAATGACGATCTCCTTCCCCGTCAAGAGTCCAGATCTGTGAACGGCCTTTGACTCAATAAGCTTGCTCCCATTCCCATCTCCAGTATTCTTCAGTCCCTGGAGTTGTTTCTCTGGGATGAGCCATTCTGCCGGTACAGCATCATGCTGCTTCTCGCGGTGCTGAGCAGCAATGGTCTTCCAGTTGGTGGTAGTAGCAGGCATGATGAGTGATGTGAGGATGATGAGATGAGATTTGCTGGAGAGCCGTTTTTGGTCTCGGCATTGTTTATGAATGAGGAAAGAAAATAGGCAACGGAAGTCCGGAGTTCTAGATCGTCTAATCTCCCCCACAATACGGATAGACTACCCCATACTGCAAGCCGAGATAGCGTCGCCGCGAGATTTGGAGGGGGTTGTTTTAGCTCCGTGGCGCATGTAATGCCCTGTTTTGGCAGTTCGAGCCGCCGCTGTATCGGCAAATTCATGCGGCATGGAAACAGGGTCTGATCTGCAATGTTAATCCTTAGCATCATCGGTATCATTTCCGTAGCAGTCACCGTATCAATCAGCGTATCAAGTCAAAAAATGATTGTAAAGATAAAAGATGCCCTGGTCTTCCATATCAAGTACACTAGGTTTCAGCAAGATCCGATCTCAGATCTAACACTCCCTGTGCACTCCCCGGTCCATCACCTTCGGAATGACTTCTCACGTTCCATCCCCCGGAAACGACTTCTCTCCTTCCGAAGTCGATATTCCAACAATGCGCATGCCTTATCTTGAGTTCATCTACCGCATCGTTGCCGAAATGGACAAAGAGGGGGTCACCGAGATTGCAGGCATCGACGGCACCTCCAAGAGCAGAGTCGTCCTCCCCATCCAAGGAGGGCAAGTAAACGGTCCTCAGATCAAAGGAATTATCGTTGACAAGAGCGGTGCCGACTGGGCCGAAGTCATTAACCCCAATAAGGTGAATACTATGCAAAAAAAGAGAAAAGCTTATCGTCGATTAGCTAGCTAACAGGGGTATAGTCTCTTGTTCGGTTAAATGCCATGTACACCCTGCGGACTCATGATAACGTACATATCCTTGTTAAAGCACAGGGCATCTATCGTACTGGACCCGGAGTGGAGGAGCAGGTGGGAGAGCGGGATACCGTTACGCAAGATGAGATGGAGTATTTTACGCATATTAAGTTTGAGGCCCCTGGTGATAGTTCCTACGGCTGGTTGAACACCGTTGTTGCTATTGGAGTCATGATCATGTCAGAGGGGAGACCGATTATCGACTGTTATCGGTTGACCAACTTTCCTGGAAAGGGAGCTGCAAACTTGTAGACAGTTGGATCATTGATAAGAATAACATAAAGTTTTACATCATATCTTTGAGCTGAGGATTTCATGTGGGGCTGAATGACCCGGGAATAACTGCTTTTCGTATGTGGTATGCCTCAAGCACGTAATGATCTACCTGGGCTGGGTGAGGCTGAGTCTCAAACGCCGCCGAGTTTCTAAAGGTGTGACATGCCCCAGCAAAGTACGATACAGCCAATAGAACGTCGGCTGTTTGACTACAGAAAACTGCAATCTAAGCCTGTTCATCCCAAATGAAACTTGACAGAAACCTGAGTTTTGAGATGAAAGAGAGTATGAGTAAATTGATGATACCTAAACTAACAAGACTACAACATATCAAGTCCCAACATCGTCCACAGATTCTTATCCCCATGTCATTGATCCATCGTAAAGTCTTGTCAAATACGCGACCGCTTCTCGACCAGCTTCCAATAGCGGGGTGCCAAAGTAGTGCGAATCTTCTTGCCGTAGATAATCATAGGCACAAAGAGAGAGCCAATGGCGAATGCAATGCAGCCACTGATGACGAACATGTTGGTAAGACCCATAGATGTCATCCAAGGAACAATGGCAAAAGTGACACCAACAGAGACAGCGTTTCGCAAGAAAGCAATACCGATGAAGGCTTCAGCGACGAGCTCACGATAAGTATCGATGATGAGAGTGAAGGTGATATCGCCGTTGGCACCGAGTCCAAAGGCAAAGAATGCTCCACCGAGGGAGGGATAGATCCAGTGCATGCCCTAAAGAATGTTAGTGAAAGATACTAAGATCAAGGACGTCAACTTACGCGAGCAGCTGTAGCGCCAAACATGATGATTCCACCAGCCATGAAAAATGTAGGAATGACAAGAGGATACAGTCGCATCTCAGGCTCGTAGACACCACCATTGCGTCGTGCAAGTCGAACAACAGTCCAGTCTGCAAGAGGCCCTCCATAGATACTTCCAAAGATATTGCCAACAAAAGGACCAAGAGCCATGTATCCAATACCAGCGGTATTGAAGTTATAAGGAGGAGCCGAGAAGACAATGGATATGATTTGCATAAAGATGACAAGCCAGCAGACTCCAGAAGCAAACTGCAGAGCAGTGAACATGACGTGGGGAAGGGTGATGACATGGAACGGCATCATGAACAACCGAGGAAGGTTTTCGCCTGTCGTGGTGGTCAAACGCATACACTGGCGGTATGAGTTCATGGGAATGGTAGGATCCGTATGAGTGCCAACGGTGACAAGCTCACTGCCGACCTTGTTTTTGGAGTCAATGTCTTTCTCAGTGGGGTTCTGCTCTGAAAATGCTTCGTCGTGCTCTGCCTCGCCGACCGAGAGGGGAATGTACTTTGTCTCCTCGAATGCAAAGATGAAGACGACGAAGAGAACGGTGAGGCAGATGGACAAGGTGTAGTACGACCAGCGCCAGCCTTGGTTGGCAGCTTGTGTGCCGGAGGCCATGGGAGTGAGAAAAGAACCGACCATGACGGCGGTGAAGTAGACAGCATTAGCAGATCCACGATGATGAACAAAGAAGAGGTCAGAGATCTACAGCTATCAGTAAACGGCCTTGAAGTTGAGGAGATGGACTCACAGTCATCTGAACAGCAGTTTCATTGATAGCACCACCAAGACCAGTAATAACCATGGTGATGATCAACTCAGGATAGCTCTGCATTCTCGCCGTCCACCACGAGACACCAGCAAGAACAGCAGTGGAGAGGATATACGCAGAACGACGCCCATACTTGATAGAAGGGGGGATGAAGAACAAGCAACCCATGGCCAGACCAGCTAGCTGGGCGGATTGGGCATTGGTCAACTGCTGAATGGTGACACCCATGTCAACAGTCATCTGCTGCCAAAACACAGTCTGGATAGAGAGATTGGTAAAGGCAGCGATCGTGACGGCGATCGACAGTCCAAAGTTCAAGAACTTTCGCCATGTAGGCCAATTCCAAACGTATTAATTGAAGGTTTTACAAATGATGACAGGAGTATAGCTCACGAGAGGCTCATTGGGGTCCCTGGAGGGCGTTGGCTGAAGAACGAAGCGCGACGCGTCGGTAGCTGACTCTACTGTAAATCAATCAGTCAAATTGTCGATGGTGAAGCAGGTCATGGTGTTTTACCCAAGATCAGGCGGGCCTCTCCCGGGATGGGGACGCGATCGGTGGATGTCATGATGGGGCTTGGGCTCGCTTGGAGAATTGAAAATGGGGAAGAAAGTGGAGGTTGAAGCTGGATTCAATCATATGATGAGAGGCAAGCACAGGGACTATATATCCTTTTCAAATCTCAGCGATATCAAAAAAGGTAGTGCAGTGTACAGCCACCATCATGCAATGCACTGAGTCTTGTTCTGTACGAGACAGACTTGATACGGTGGCCGTCGGCCGTTGTCTCTCCAAACTCAACGCCGGCAGTGCGCGTCAAAAGTGAGCGTACGAGGTATAGGGGGCCAAGGGTCTGCGTGCGATTAGCTTGGATCTCCCGCTATCTACTGTAATCCCTGTCGAGGTGGTATCTGCAAATCACGAGCAGAGACCATTCCTCCGCATTCTGGCTGTTCCCACATACGAGACAAACAGACTTTGTGTGGTGATAAGAAAATGTCCCGCCCTTGGACGATCTAAACTGCTTTAGGGAGATACACGCGCGGCGCCTCTTTCACCCCTTTTCGTCTATAAACTTCCATCCCCAGCCCCGCAAAGTCAGAATATCGCCTCCTTTCGTACACGCACCAACAATCCCTGAGCCCCCAAGATCTTTAAGGCCCCAGAGATAGACAAGACACGCACTATGGCCCGATCTCGCGGAGGCTGCCTGAACTGTAAAGCCCGCAAGCGAAAATGCGACCAGGCTCGTCCGGAGTGCCACGCTTGCTCCCAAAGGGGCATGAGGTGCCAGGGTTACTCGACTCCCCTCCGCTGGGTCAATGGCGTCGCTTCTAGAGGCAGATTTGCCGGCGCTTCTGTCCCCGACGCGTCATTGGTCGCGAATCAAGGGCCTGAGAGCAATCAGGACCTCACGTGGATGGATTCCGAGACTTCCTCTGCTCCTAGGCACGATACGTCGAGTCCTGCGTCGGGCTCAATCTCGTCGTCTGCCTTTTCACCCCAGACCATTGGCGTGCCGTCAGCAGACGCTCAAGACCCAAGATTCCAGAGATGTATGTTGTCATCATTCATTCATTCACTTTACCTACTCCTCATTTGATACCGAGGTAGATACTTCATCGTAGTTGGTGCTAATTAATTGTCTCGCTAGTCATGAACAATGGCCTTAATCGGTTGTACTCCACGGAAGCCAGCTCTTGGATCAAGCCCTTCTTTGAGCAGATGGCTTATCAGAGCCCGGCGCTGGTCATGATCGCTGGTGCGATACAGCTCTACATGGATGATGGGAATCGCGGCATGTCTGTCAAGTCGATGGAATACACCGACCTGGCCCTGCAGACGTTCCGACAAGAGCTTTCCGCTCGGTATGAACGCATGCACCTCGCGACAATATGCGCTGGCTTGCTAGTCTGTTCGCTCTGTGTACGTGTTCCCCTTCCCTGCTTATTCCCGGCGTGCGTCTCGGAAATTAACACCGTCCAGCTACTGCAGACCCAACCGTGGACAATGTACCTCGAGCTCATTGTCGACGTCTACGATCTCAAGACCAAGCTCAGCACCGTTGGTCAAATTTCCAATGATCTCCATACCCAACATCTCCTCGAAGTTCTTGGTGTAATGGATCTTCCATCCAGCGTCATCGGTCGAGTAAATCCTTCCATCGGCGTCTGGAAACTCTTCCGTCGTCTTCAAGATGATCGCGACGAAGGCAGAGCTACCGGTGTAGAAGTCGTATCAGGCATTCCCCGCTCCCTTCTCGATATCTTTGCTAGCATCCTGGACAACGATCCAGAGTATACCGAGACGCGCTTCTGGGACTGGCCGGGACAGGTAGGTGAGTCGCTGCAGTGCCACTACTGGGAATGCTGGCGCCTGGCAGGCATACTAGAGATCCGTCGTCGGCGGAGAATGGAGCGGAAAGCGAGAGGGCTGCCCGACCGAGAGGACGGCACGTCGAGCAAAGGCCCAGATACAGAGGTCGTTCTATGCCGTCTCATCTCATCGATAGATGCCCTCCAAAAGGCCTTTGAAGAACCTCGCAACCAACACCTCCTCGTCCACAACGGCCTTCCATATGCAGTCGTCAACGCAGGTCTAGAAGTCCCCCTCCTCAAACAACATCCAACATGGAAAGCAACCCTCGACGATGTGAGGAAGTCATTGCTCGGCACAGATTCCTTTGATCTAATCAATACTATTTTCGAAATGCTCGATGAGGCGTGGGCGAACGGGACAAATACTTTTGACATTGAGAGCGCAGCACGCTCCAGGAATCTTGAACTTGCTATTTTTTAAAGGGCGTTGGGAATAATCGGCGCATGATGCACTCAAACTCATGACTCTCTTCTGTACTATGGACTACTATTTATCGCCTGAAATAAATGACGCAACTCGCTGGATGAGAGACTTTGTATACTCCGTGCTGGGCGCCGAGTAGTCAACCGTGTAGAAAGACACAGACGCCTTGCCATTCTCAACTACGTATGTCTCACCGGGGAGAGAGCAATCACCATTGATGCATGCATTCACACCAGCGGCATAAGGCTTGATGTTGGCCCAAGTAAAAGTTCCCTTTTCTTTATCGAGGACAGCTTCATTGACGTGAGCGTTTCCAGTGAATCGCGTCTGCACGAAATCCGGGTTCTGGTTCTTCTTTGTCAATACGGGGAGATTGACGTTGACGCCGTAGCCAAGTGGGAGAAGAGGACCGTTCTTGGGGGAGGTAGCGATGAAGTTCTCAACGAACTTGACAGAGGCTTGAGCGGCCCATGTAGCGGGGTTGGTTCGGTTCTTGACCTCAAAGTAGGGGACTTCTTGGTTGCTTGCGGAAATGGCAATAGCAGGAATTCCACGGTTAGTAGCAGCATATGCAGCACCCGCAGTTCCAGACAGAGTCCACACGAAGCCTCCCAAGTTGGTTCCGTAGTTAGGTCCAGTAACGACAAGATCAGGAACGCTAAAGTTGGCAAACTTGGGGAGAACATAGTCCAAAGCGACGAACGTGCAGGCAGCGGGTGTGCCGTTGTAGTACCAGATCTGGCTGTCCTTTGGATCGTGTCCAACCTACGTCATGTTAGGCCAATTCGGCGGCGGTTCTTGGAAGAAACATACTGAAGGTGCACCCTTGGGAATCAAGTCATACTGCGACGGGGCAGTCAAGTTTCCTTCAGTGGTGAAATCAGAGGTACCGCCTTTGCCGCTCTGCTTTGTCGCAGGGGCAACAACCCAAACTGCGAGCACGTTAGCATTGTATCTCGACATCATGAAGAGGTAGCTCACCATTGTGACCCTTCTCCTTGAAAATGCGATACATCTCGCGCAAGTTCCCAGAACCGAAGCCATCGTCATTACCCAGCAGAATATTCAATGCATTAGCGCCCGAAGAGAGCAGAGCTGCTCCAGCGATGAAGGAAGACAGACGCATAGTCACAAAGGTCCAGGGTATGCAGTTGATATCGTAGAAGCGGCCAGTGCCAAAACAAGAGAAGAAGTGCCCCAAAACAATCAATTGAGCGATGTCGACGATCTTTTATCTAAACAAAGTCAACGGAAAGCGGCCATGTCCGTTATCGCATTGCCAAGCCTTCAAAAGTTCCCTTGTCTATCATTATAGTATCTATCGCTCGCGTGCTCTCCTTCCAAAAGTGGACAAGGTGAGGAGACGATGAACATGACTCTTGATACTGCACTATCAATTCTTGTAGTGTTTTGCTGGGCATTGAGATAATCAGCTAGCATAGCTTATCTATCGCACGCGGGGTTGGGACCCAACCCTGTGATAGACAAGGCTACCCGGATATTACGGCGACAAAAGATCCTGGTTTCTCAGTAGAGGAACAATAATTGTCCGTTAAAGTTTGATATGCTTATTCGCTAGCTTGGTTACGCTACAGAAGACTCAAGATGATGGCGCTAACACAAAGAAAGATAGTCGCAGCCGCCAAACCTCCAGCTCGCGGCGCCGAGTTCTCCTCTTCCTCTTCCTCTCCATCGTCCTCATCCTCTTCATCATCCCCTTGCAACTTCAACTGGGGCTTTCGACTACCCGGAACAGCCTGGTCCGGGGCCATACATATCAGCCTATTCATACCAGCTGCTGAAAATAGCAACGGTATGGTCTGCTGAACCATCAAATCATACCTATCAAAGTTTTCCCGATCCTCATCACCGGTACGCCCAGTCAGCAACCCACTGCCAAAAGTTATATAACCTTCCGGCAAATCAAGATATGGCATCTTATTTACCGAACAACGCGCCGAGGAGAAATTTCGTGGGGTTGCTGAGAAAAATAGTTAGCGTATATACATAGTTAAACGTTCGAGACTGATCAAGAAAGACATACTTTGAGTTATAAAAACGTACTCCTTACATTCGTCGCTGAGGCCCAGAGAATACAAATTCGGACATCTAGCAGCACGCCCTATACCATCACGCGTTGAACTCTCGAACTCCCCGATGCATTTCTCGCTCATGACGCCTTTGCATGAGTGATTTGCGTACGGCGTGTTCTCAGGAGCATCCATATCTGGTGGGTTCTCGGAGGTCCTGTTTACAGCTTTCAACATGGATGAGCATACCAGTATATCTTGTCCGGCTAAAGTCGTCGGGCCTGCAAGTGTTTTAGGGACGCTTATAAAAACAGCGGTATCGACGCCTCCAAATACGCGGGCACCTATTGCGCGTTTGTCAGTTACAGCGGCGGTTATGTACCATGGCAAACCCTGTCCTGCGAATTTGGTGCGCGCTGTGCGCGTTGAGTTGTAGATCAAGCGGCCATCGTTAACGCGTCGGATCTCGGAAGGGCAGTCTTCGGGCAGCGAGTAATTCTGCGCGAGACATATTCCTGCCAAGTGTAGGAAGATAACCGCGAATATCCCAAACATTGCTTAGATTTTGGTAATAATGATGAACTTGCAACGATAAATCTGAGCATTGAGGAGCCCCCGTGGGAGGGGAATGGCGAGATACCTAGATATACCCTTCATAATTTTGGCCCCCATTTTACATGACTTCATTGCAGTCCTCGGCGTTTGCCTGTTTAGCTGTGCCAAGCAACTCAACAAGCTTATTCGCTAGCCTGATTGTCCTACAGCCTACAGAAGACTAAAGATCATGATGCCAACACTGAAGAAAACAGCCCCCAAACCTCCAACTCGCGAAGCCGTGTTCTCATCCTCATCCTCATTTTCTTCCAACTCCAGCTCGGGTTTTCGACTGCCCGGGACAACCTTGTTAGGAGCAATACACACCAACTTCCTGTCGCTGACACCACCGCCAGATACTACCGTGAATATTGGGACCGTCTGCTGAACTCTCACATCATAAGAGTCAAAATCATCGTAGTCGCCAACACCATATTCCCCTAACGAGGTAGAGCCACCATGTGTCCAATAGCCATCAGGAACATCGAGATATGGTATCTTGTCGATTGTGCAATTCTCTGTGGAAATATTCCGCGTCAGGACTAAGCGGAAGAAAAGAATTAGTCATATAGTCAACCCTCAGAGCAGGCTCCAAATTACCTAACTGGTACAACGTAAGGTGATTTTTGCATTCAACGCTGAGGTTAAAATCCGACAGAAGCGGACAGTCTCTATCAGTGTCTATCGGAAGAGTCGAAGTCTCGAGTTCCTCGATACACGTGTCTTTTACGACGCCTTTGCAAGACCCATCGGCATCGTTTGGATTCTCAGAGCTGCTATTAAATCCTTCGAACATGTATGAGCAAACCTCGATGGACTTGTCACCGATTGATGCAGCAAGTGGCCGAGGAACACTTATAAAACCCTTGATGAACTGCATGTTGACGGATGGGCGGCTTTGGTCGCGTTCGTCGCTTATAGCAGTGCTGATATACCATGGATCTTTCTGTTCCTTGAGTTTCAGGGGCAGGGTACCCGACGCGTTAAAGAAGATGGCGTGCTTGCTGCCATCATCTGTAAATAAGCTGTAGCTGCAGTTTTCCGGTAATGAGAAATTCTGGGCGAGGCATGTTCCCAAAAGGTATAACCATACAAGGGCGAACATTGTAAACATTTTATACATTTCACTAGTAATGCCAGACTGATAGTTAAAGTAAAGTCGTGCACCGTCGAGGGTAGAGGTGGCCTTATAAATACCCTTCATATTTTGGCCCCCAACTAAATGACTTCATTGCAGTCCTTGGCGTTTGCCTCTTTACCTGGCTTTAAGCTTATCCGATAGGCTGGTCATGCTACAGAAGGTTACAGATCATAACAACGCCAATACCAAGCAAAACAGCCCCCAATCCTTCAACTCGCGACGCCATGTTCTCATCTTCTTCTTGATCTCCTAGTTTCGACTCAGGTTTCCGACTGCCCTGAACAACCTGATCAGGAGCAATGCAAAACAGCTTGCTTTCACTACTATCATTGCCGTTTGCTACAGCCATCAACACAGGAATACTCCGCTGAACTCTTTCATCGTAGCGATTGAAATCCTCGCGATCACCATCACCATCAAATCCTGCCCAATCGGTGCCGAAAGTGGTGTAATTGGCTGGAAGGTCGAGATACGGCATCTTGTCGAGCGAACAGCGCGTCGAGGAAAAGTTCCGTGCTGTGCCTGGGGGGAAGAACACTTAGTTAGTGATACAGCCAGATGCCGGAGAATAGTTAGTACCTACTAATGCCGGCAAATACTTGTTCTCTACATTCCTCGCTCAGGTCAGGCCTTAATGAGGTAAAATCGGGACAAGGTTGGCCGAGCGCAGGGACAAGCAGAGTTGCATTCTCATATTCCTTGACACACTTGTCGCTAATGACCCCTTTGCAGGAGTATCGCGCATCAGTTGGATTGTCAGAGGTTTTGTTGACACTTCCCATCATGTGCGAGCAGACCCGGATGTCTCTCCCATCTGGACTTGCACCATATCCTTGCGGAACGCTAACAAAGACACTGAGCTCTTGACTCGAGTCGAGCTCAGAGCTGCGCCCAGCAACGAACTCGCCATTTGGGGGGCGCACGTCCGTTACAGCGGTGGTTATGTACCATGGCTTCGACTGTCCTTTGAATTTGTAGGACAGTGTGCGTGTCGAGTTGTAGATCAAATGGTCCTCGCCTACGCGCCGAAGTTCCATGGGGCAGTTAGAGAGCGAGGCGGCACATGTTCCTGATAAGTATAACAGGATGACTGAACAAAATTTGTATCTGTATAGGTTGTCCATCCTTAAAGAGACGGAAAATCAGTAGCACCACGGAACCAAACTCCTCGATGCTTTTTGGAGAGGAGCGCTAAATGAATGATTGAAATTATTGCTACTCAAGGGGCATAACTCTCGAGATAAATAGGCACTCTTCACATTTCGGCCCCCAACTACGTGACTTCATCGCAGCCCCGGAGTTTACCTAATTAAGAATCCTTCACAATGCAAATCCCCTGCTCAGCGCGTTGTCAAAGCGCCAAGGAGGCGCAAACTGGGCCAAGACGTGCTAATTGGTGATCATCGCTTAAAATCTCCGGTATTCAAAACGGATTGACATGTTGGTTGGGATAATGACGTATTACTACATATCAGTTTTGACGAATGGCTGTTTCTATGCTACTTATGACGGAAATAATTTGGGGGCCATCCATGCCTGGACTTTTCCTGTTTTAAAGTTGAATCTGATCATTGGGAATTGATATATTGGCGACTTGAAGACTTTACAGCTACGTACTCAAATCATCAAAGATTATATAAAGCTCAATGTGACGCCCTGTGTGCATGGGGGGGAGCAATGAAGTCAAATCTATATCTCCAACATCCATTTAATCGCCTTAATTAAGTCCTCGTCACTTTTCATAGCACTCCGTAAAGGAAAGTTCATAAACGCATGTGGGAAGCCTGCGTAAACACTCACTCTGACAGGTACTCTAAGTTGTAGTTAGCGAAGGTACTCCCCATCTAAAAGTTAGTATATTCACTCACCCTGCTTTCTGCAGTTTCTCAGCGTATGCGAAACCGTCGTCTCGAAGGGGGTCAGCTCCGGCAACCTGGATATAAGCTGGCGGCAGGCCCGAATGGTCTTTTGCTAGGAGTGGAGAGATGCGTATGTCCTCTGGAGGGGCACCGTAGTAGCCCAGACACTGGGTGACCGCCGCAGCCGGTAGTATAGGCGCTGTGGCGTTCTCAGCGTAGCTGGAGAAGTCCAGCTCAGGCGGTATGGCATCTGTGTGTACGACTAGAGGAACACGCAGTATCTGTCCGCGAAATGCAATATTTCTGACATTTCGGGCTCTCTGTGCGAGAACGGCTGCCTTGTAGGAGTTAGAAGTTCTGTAGCGGCACTGAAATGTAGAAGAGGACACATGCTATGTTTCCGCCGGCACTAAGGCCACCTATGATGATCTTATCACTGGCGCCTCCCAAGGATTCAATGTTATTGAAGACCTGTTGCCCATTAACAGTCTGTCATGGTTGTAGCATGGGAGACTTGCCCAGAGCACTCCTTGCCAAGCATCCTCCAGGCCAATCGGAAAGGGGTTCTCGGGTGCTCTTGAGAAGTGTTATTATAAAGCTGACTGTAAGTGAAGCCGATGGAAGACTTACTTGCGGTAGTCCACACTGGCGACAATAACGCCTGCAGAGTTACACATGGTTCGACAGACCTTATCCTCTGAGTCCAAGTCTCCAACTGTCCACCCTCCGCCATGGACGCTGATTCTCGATCAGCATGATGATAAAAGTATCATATTCTTCTTTCTTACTATATGACGACTGGAAAAGGCTCGGAGCTATCGTTCGGGGTGTAAAGGCGCAACTGGTTGGTGGCGCCCAGGTAACCTGGGACCTCGACATCTCTGATGAATACCCAACAGGAGGGCTGTTGGTCTTTGGGAATTTCAGGCGAAGGCGAAGTTGCTGGGGGGTTCCAAGTAGCGGAGGAACTGGAAACTGTTTCTCGAACTAGCATTGTGTTTAGTGATATGTAGAGATAGCGTAGAGCTGAAAGTGCATACTGCTTCCCATTCGGGATCAATTTTTGCAAGTCCCGGCTCGCGGATAATAGATTCCGACATGGTTGAAGTGTATAGCTAGGTTCAAGATTTGCAGAATAAGAGCACTGTATAGAGTGCAAGTTTATGTATGGAATTATAACCTGGTTCTGGAGGGAACGATGGGGCAAGTCAACGCTGATATATTCAACGGCTCCGTCTCGGATAACAAGCCGCGGAACGAGCACGGCATTCATAATAAATCATTGTTTCGGGCACTGGTGGTCGTGTCGTGTCGTGTGACACGCTCCAAAATACGTTAGCTGGTGTGGAGATTCGTATGCCGAGGTATACTACTCCGTAGGGGGTCTAGCTTTCCCCGGGTCGAGTCAAAAAACAATGAGGTCAGTGTGCACAACACATGTCATTGGTCTTGTTGGAGATCGTGAAAAGAATAGCCGTGTCCTGTGTACCGGTCCATCTGCCAGGTCAAAATATGATCTTTCATCGGTAATTGGCATCTCCCTGAGTCAGATAATTCGTGTCGTTGCTAGCAAGGCCCAGCTGTGTTTAAGTCTTGACAGGGCTCATCTCTAATAACAAGTGAAATGAAACATCTTAAATAACCCCTCTATGTATCTTCATCTATGTACTAGCCATACTATTAAGTCGCCAGACAACAACTACAACTATTTTACAATTTTCATCTCATCCACTATGTGCAGCACCGAAGAACCCAAGGGCGAATCCAACTCACCCTTCTTGATTCCAGGACTCAAGTTCTTCACGGACCCCGAGTCGAACAGTCGTCCTGGAAACCTGTTTTCGGAGAAACTTCACCCTGACTACCATAACAATCCAGAGACTGGATACCATATCCCTTTCGCTCCTATTGGGGACCCTGGAAACAGGAGACTAAAAGTCATCGCGATCGGGGCCGGTCTGGCTGGTGTTATGCTAGCTTATAACATCGAGAAGCATTGCCCTAATGAGGAACATGTAATATACGAGAAGAACCCAGCAGTTGGCGGAACTTGGGTAAGGCTTTTCCCTTTTTTTATACTTCCCTTGTTGAATTCACTGGTTAGCTGACAAGGAGTCACTAGTACCAAAACCGATATCCCAATGCCGCATGCGACTCCCCGACCTGTACATATCAGTTCAACTTTGCTATCGATCCTGGTAAGATATCCCCATATATCTTCTGATGGATCATTTAACAAGCAAGTCATCAAAAACTAGCGACACTAACATTTCCATAGAGTGGGAGGAGTTTCTGTCAGGATCTGACTACCTACGCCATTATGTGGCTAAAGTTGTAAAGAAGCTCGACCTCGAGAAGTATATGACGTTCAACTCGAGAGTGATCGAAGCCCGTTTCGACGATAAGAAAGGTATATGGGATGTCAAGATTGAGCAGACGGCGAGTGACGGGACCAAAAAGACCTTCACCGACGACTGCGACCTCCTCCTAGGCGCAGTGGGCATCCTGGATCGCTGGGAGTACCCAAAGATCCCTGGCCTCGAGTCGTTCAAGGGTCAAGTGGTTCACTCGGCCGACAGGACAAAGTGAGACGCCCAGTCTTTTCCTTCTTCCGGAATATGTCTTACTAACGCGTCGGGTACTTCATAGGTGGGAACAGTACACCAAAGATAAATGGGCAAATGATAAAATCGCTGTCATCGGGTCAGGAGCAAGCGCGTATCAGGTCGTACCAGGCATGCAGCCTTACGCCAAAAAAGTACACAGCTTTCTCCGCACACCGGCGTGGTTTTTTGCACAGATGTCTTCTTTTGGTGGAGACCCTCGACCACAGGATTATACATGTCAGTGCCGTAGGATATCGAACCCAACTGCTGGATTTACGAAGCTGACAGTTGGTCTTTGGAGCCAGATACCGAAGAGGAGAAGTCCCTCTTCAGAAAGGACCACGGCGCTATGCTCAAGCACGCAAAGGCTAATGAGAGTGTTTTGATGATGGTTTGTTCACTTCTACCTTGAGTTTGCGAATATGACTGAAAGAGTGCAGCTGCAGCATATGATGGTGAAGCACGGCCCTGCGTATCACCAGGCCCGAAAGGTACGTCACAGTTGTTTATTTGCTAGAGCCATCTTCTGATCATGTTTTCCTGTTGCAGACTTTGACGGAGAGGACTCGCAAGTGGATCAAAGATGACGAGCTGTTTGAAAAGCTCATTCCTTCTTGGAGTCCAGGCTGCCGCCGAATCACTCCTGGCGACCCATTCATGGTAGCGTGAGTTCACTCCACCAACGACATACTGTGAATGCATCTTATAGAAATGATCTAGTATCCAAGAGCCCAACCTCGATGTTCATTTCACGGGTGTCTCACGAGTTGACGAGAATGGAGTCTTTGGTGACGATGGCACCTACACCGCGTGCGACACCATCGTGTGTGCGACTGGCTTTGGTACGTGACGATTTCTGATCGACGGTATGACCTCTAAATATCTGAGAAACAGATGTGTCCTACCGACCTCCCTTCCCCTTGATCGGGTTGGATGACTACGACCTTCGCAAAGAGTGGCATACCGTCCCAGCGAGCTATATGGGTGTAGGTATTCGAGAGTTCCAACCTGGAGACGCATACCTGACTGTCCTAGCTGATGGCGCCCAACATACCAAATTACATGAGTAAGCCTACGGTGTAATCAAGACCAAGTACTGTCTCTAACGTACGCGTCAGTGTATCTCGGTCCAAACTGTCCAGTAGAGAATGGAAGCATTACTGGTTTGTAGAATTACCCTCACTAGACGACATGCACTCAAACCGTCATAGGTCTCCTGGAAGCAATCGTCAGCTACACCGTCAAGGTAATCAAGAAGATGCAGCGAGATAACATCAAGTATTTTGTCCCCCGCCAGGACGCTACCGATGAGTTCAATGACCACGCTCAGTCGTGGTTCAAAGGCACTGTATGGGAGGAGAACTGCAACGCCTGGTGTAGGTTACATAGTATCCACGATGCATTAGATGCTGACTCCTGGGTAGATAAGAACAGGAAAACCGGACGCGTGGATGCTATTTGGCCAGGAAGTGCTCTCCACTTCCGAGACGCCATCGAAGATCCTCGCTGGGAGGACATGGAGATCAAGTATCATTCGGTAATAACTTGGACCTGGTACTGCTTATTGATGACGCTCGCTAACTTTTGCTGTTTTATAAGCGTAATCGATTCCAGTATCTTGGATATGGGTTCGCCCCGGTCGACCTTAGCACTTCTCCCGAGGCAGACCGTAGCCCATACCTCAAGCTAGAGAACCTCGATCCGCGATTTTACGAATAGGTATTAAGCGCAGGTTGACGACCTTGAAATAGAAGGAAGTCGGCCTGCAAGAGGCCTGTTTTCTATAGTTAAGGTAGCCAAATTGAAGTCATTACAATGATAAAATAGTACCAAGGACATATGAACATGAATTCTAGCCAACTCCATGAGCGCTGGATAACTGATATCAATTGCAAAACCAGCACGTAGCAATCAAGCCCAACATCCGCATCTTCGGGTATGACCAACCGAAGACGAATAGACCAAGTTATGCCGGAAGTTCCGTGATCCACACACTTGCCTAGGCACAATTTGTGCGGGGGAAGCGGAGGTTTCGGCACCGACTGACCCCCAGATTTCTCCAGGTTCTCCAGATTTCCCACTTCTTCCTCGTATACTGACTCCCCTCATTTTCGCTCCCATCTGCCAGGTCGCAAGATCTCAATCTTTCATTCTAAACAAACCAACTCTCATTTCCTTGCATAAACAATGACAAGCAGAACCTCGATAAATGATCGCAAGTCTAGAAAACGAGAGCTGGATCGTAAATCCCAGCGGTTAGCCCGTCAACGAACAAGAAGTCGTATGGCACATCTCGAAACATTAGTGGCCAGTTTCCAAGAGGCAGACGAGGATGTTCGCTTCTCTTCTCTGATCGAACAGCTCTCCGAGTTGACCAGTGAGCGAGATAGACTAAAAGGGCTTCTGCAGTCTCTTGACTTTACTATCCGTAGTCACCTTGACCAAGCCCCAGCAGCAAGGCTCGTTCCATCCTCTGTGGTCCCCAAAGATAGTTCCGCACAGCCTCAGCAGAGGGGGCCAGTTATTCCAGACTCTCGACAAACAGACTTCTTTCCATTACGCTCTTCTGGAATTGAGAATGCCGACAGTGCTCCATCAATGAACAGTAGCGATGAGGCCCAGACCCGGCATAACCCTGAGTCCCTGGAGATAGATCATCTTCTGTTCCAGCTACCTCCTCTATCCCAGGACTTCTTCCACGCTGCTCTTCCACAAGCTGCCCCACTAGAATGTGAATGCATGCTCGGGACATCGTACGACACAGGTTCGACGCTCAGCATCTGGCGCCAACTCAATGATCTCTACCAGCCATTGGCCCACGCAGACCTCGCAGTGGAGGACAGAGAAAGCGAAGATTCAATTATCCGTGCCGTGCTATATGGGTGGAATAGTGTCGGTGCAGCGGGACGAGCGCTAACCACTTACCGTACGCTCCGCACCGTAGATGAGCTTCACGGTATGAAGCCCAACCCCACCGACCGACTGGCTCTACTGGGCGTGATGCGTCTGATGCTGGTAAGCCAGAGCAGCACAAGAAAAGCCGAGCTACCACGTTGGCTCCAAGCCAGGTCAGTGCCCTTCAGCGAGCTTGACGTCCAACACTAACTTTGCCCCAGGCCATCTCAGAAACTTCCCCATGCAGCCGCTATCGACTTTGTTTTCTGGTAAGAGAGCACTGCCTTGCTTTAGCTATAGCTAATAGAAACCCCAGGCCGGGTGTGCGAGAGCGGATGGTTTTCTCGGAGCATGAATACTGCAGCGACTCTTTTTGGCGCGGTGCGTTTTCGAGCACGAGGCTCATGTGGCCTCTCAGACTGTCTGATGCCTATGTACAGAACTCGGTGACTGGTAAATTTCACTTTTCGCCGTCCTTCCGCATGTTTATTCGGGATCTGGGGAACTGGACTGTCTCACCTGAGTTTTTAAAACAATATCCAGAGCTACACAATGATATCAAAGGATACTGAGCCCTGTTAAGAATACAATAATATTATTAAGCAGGACATTGAGTAGGGTTTAGATCTTGGTTAAATTAAAGCTGAGAGTTATCTATGAAGACCTTAAATGTACCTAGTGAATAGAAACAGGTAGAGGTCCAAGTGTGACTCTAGCCACTGTTTGGGGAAAAATATTCAGTTAGACCACTTGGTACTGTTGAATATAAGTAGTAAGAAGCTCTGTATTGTTGATCTAAGCTGATTTAGCATCTAGAATGAGTCTAGAATAACACTACGACGGAATAAATATAACGCTTAGCCAATCCAGAATCCACTCCCTTATGAGTATATTTAGTTCTTAAAATATCGTTCTCATATTCTCATTCCCAGTCACTAATACGCATCTAACATAAAGACACACACTGGATACTTCTACCTAGGCCGCGTTGATGGGACTGTTGGTAGATACCCTTAAGCACTGCACCGATCAATGGCAAACCAATGGCCATCGAGACTCCAAGTGCCGTAATGATAACCTCCACCATTCTGATGATTGAAACATTGGTTGATGATATTCTCATACGCGTCCCAGCACATCTGCTGGGGCATTCCTGGGCCTTGGTACTCGAAATGACATTTCCCAGAGTTACGACCGTTCTGGCAGGTTCGCTTCCAGTTCCCCTGTCCAACTAGAGTAGTGCAGAAGATCTCGCGATCTTTGTAGTTTCCAGTTCTGTCGGTACAAGCTCCAATGCTGTCGCTGCCTACTCCATAGCCGCCGCACTCTGCAGCCTCGATTGCGTAAAGGTTTGCAGCCAGGCTAAGGGCGCTAAGGAAGAAGTTTACGGCCTTCATTATGACGATAACAATTGAACTTGATGACTTGTCAGTCGTGGAAATCTTCAAACACGTTAGGAGTTGCTACTCACGATGCTAGGGAAGCGAAGTTAGAGTATTATTGGAGATTAAGACTTGAAGACTTGTACTAATCTTTAAAGGTTCTTCTGGACTGGATATCAGGCTTTATAGCTGTATTTATCTGCCCTACACGAGTCTTGCAGGCTTGAAATGTCTCGGAAAGTTTGCCGTGGTCCGTCATAAGCGGGCTTGGCAGAGTCGGTCTCTGTTACTGTGGAGACTTGCTGGGTCTTTCGATTTGCCAATGGCCTCAAAATGCCGATCCCAGTTCAGCTTTCATGCAGAGTTACTCTTGGCATTGTAACTACTACGTATTCCAGTGATCCTTCTCAAGGTAAGCAGTTCTGAAGCCATTCACCATCGGCGGCCGCTCCATGCTAAGATGTTTAGTGTGACTATGTTTGTCACAGGCTCTTGTCAAGTATAAACATAAATGGTGGGTAGGCTCGGTCTTATAATGATACGTGGATCGCCAAGACTTCTGTATCATACACTCTTAGCCGAGGTAAAATCCAGCAGCATTTGATCTTCAAGAGTAGCTGGAAAGGAGAGAAGTATGTAGAAGTTCAATATTACTACGTAAATAACTATAGGAAAATACCAGACTAGGGGTCTATGGGGATCACTGCGGCATATAAGGTTAAGCTTTAGGCTGCGAACACAGATAATGAATTGGTCGGTCAGAAACTCTGAGGCTGGTTGAATATGTTAAAGTTGGTATATCGGCCCTGTTGCAAGAGCTCATTCGTCCTTGTTGTAAGATCTTCTGACTCGATGTCCAATGTTTGTGGCATGATGGGCAAATTCCTCTTCATTAGTCCAAGAGAATGTTCGAGCAAGAACCTAACCATCCATCCATCCAATTTGTGACTTTCCGTCGACAAAAGGCAAAGCTTTTGGAAAGTTATCAGTCTATTTATCTAGAACATGTCAGTATCATGTATAGCACGGCAGAGCTTGTGCTTACCATTGCTTCCGTAGCTGGCCAGTACTGTCCAAGTTCAATCAGCGCCTCGAAATTCGTGTTCAGTTCCTGTCGCGCTTTTGGGATATCCTCTGGTTCTCCTAACAAAAGCGTATGCAGAAGAACAGCCGACGCCACGGTTGTCATGTGTCCAACAGTCGGGTAGTTCTGCTGACATCCAGTCATCTGTCGGGAGGTGTGCAACAGACTGCTGAAAGACGAAGCATGGGATTTGCACAGCGCGACGTGATCTTGTTGCCCTATGTATGATTGCTCTTTGGTCTCGAGGGAGTTGAAGTATACCAGTGCGGAGAGGTGGTGGAATACGAGATGAAGACCGATAAAATGTCCTCCGAGGTCGTTTTGTTGGTGGCTATAGATATTCTGGATCGTCATCTGCATATTTCCTGGCAGGCTGGCCTTCCATGATTCGAGCTTCTGGCCGATGAGTTTGATAGCATCACATTTGACCTTCGGTGCCATATCTCCCTTGGCCATAGCGCGGTTCACGCCTTGGATTTGACCAAAGTGTTGGATTAGGGTCACCATATGTGCAAATATGCCCGGAGTTCGATTCGAATTTTGATGCAGCGACGAATGGCCGAGGCGTTTGAGGGACGTTTCATCAATGGGCAGAGGAGATGAATCAGGGCATTGGGGATTGTCTAAGTGCCGGGGTATTCCAAGACCAGAAGAACACCAACGATCGAGTATATAAAGCGACCACCAAATTCTAAGAGCTGTCTCACTCTCAATACTTGGGTTATCCGCCGAGAAGTTGAGTTGAAGAACCTCAGCCATACCAATCGCAATTCCTGCAACGCATGAGTAAGACTCACAGCTTATACATTTACATCAGCACCAAATGAACTCACGTAGAAATAATGTCTCTGAAGAAGTATGGCAGTTCCCAGCACTAAGAAGTGACAAAAGAATACACGTCTGCACATTCTCAATACAAACATTCTCAAGATCTGCCTGCACTAGCCTCTTCGCCTCTTTTGTCAACGGACTCTCGAAGGCGCGATGATCAGTCTTGGTTGAGAACTTTGAGCCTAGAGCACATATAGAATAGAGCAAGGCATCTCTTATTTCTTTATCGCGAACTTGTCTCCGAAGCGTCTCTTGATGAAAAATGCTATGAGCCCGGCCGTCAAGATGCGTCAGATAAGACTCCACGAACTCAATAGCCAACTCATCGGTCAGTTCTAAGACAGATTTGTGGTTTCCTTTGGGTGCAGATGTGGTTTGTGAGATGACGTGCGAGGAGCAGGCTAGGTTCTTGCGCTGACAGGTGTTGCACGGCGAATCGATCGTCCGCTTTACACACCGCCTCTTGGCCTCTCGGCAATGAAGACAAGATGTTGCTTTCATCGCTGAATTGATTGATAATGTCTTTTTACGGAATTAAATGGTTGAGATTGGGTAGTTGAGCAGATGATAGGGATTATTAATGATGAGCCAATCGCATGTTTGGGTGCCCGAATGTCTCCGGACAGGATGCGGCCCCGCTTGCGGAGTGTTGAGGTTGTGATTCGTCAGAGATTTGGGAGTCGAGGACGTTTGAGCTCGGAGTTTGAGTACTGCTAGGTATCGTACTTTGTCTCTAATATCTGTAGAGCAGATACTTAACATCTAACATAGAATAAATACTCAGTTTATCTCACTCCTGGTCATAAAAGAACATGCTGCACTCAAGACAATACCAGAAAAGAGATCCTGCAGTATTTAAAGTCTCTGTTTTCTCTCCTGGACTGATTTTGTGCTTGGTTCAGCAGCAGTCACTTCAATTATCCCAAGCATTACTTCAAACCTATCTATATCAGCACATTCCACTCCATCATGACAAACCTTCTCGAGCCAATCACCATAGGCGGCAAACTCCCTCTCAGGAACCGTATCGTCATGGGTTCAATGACTCGTAACCGCTGCATAGACGATAATAAACCTGGCCCAGCCCAGATAAAGTACTACGTCGATAGAGCCAAGTACGGCGCGGGTCTCGTCGTCACTGAAGGCACTTTCGTCGATTGGACTGGCTGTGACTGGAAACACGCTCCTTTCATGATCACCCAAGAGCATGCAGATGCTTGGCGAAAGGTGGTTGACGCTATACATGGTGCTGGTGGAAAGATCTTCTTTCAGGCGTGGCATGCTGGGAGGTGTCAGCATGATCAGTTGCCTATTATGAAAGATAGGGGTGCCAAGGTTCTGGCTCCTTCTGCTATCAAAGCTCAGGGAGGGAAATATCGAGAATTGCCTGGGATGCCTGTAGGTTTGTTCTGAGTTCGATGAAAGAAGGCTGATCCAGATATAGGGGCATACGGACAACATCGAGGCCATTACAGATGTTCACGCTGTTATTGATACTTACAGGCGAAGCTGTGAGCTAGCTAAATCAGCTGGCTTTGATGGCGTTGAGCTCCTTGCTCAAGGGTAACACATGATATATCCGCTGGCATTTCTAGACTCGTTGCTAACTCACATCAAAGCGGCTATCTGCCTCAACAATTTCTCAGCAGGTCAGTCATGCCAATAACTTCTTATTTCCCAAGTGCTAATTATTTAGCCGTGCAAATCACCGTATGGACGAGTATGGCGGTTCAGTTGAGAATAGATGCCGCTTCATCCTCGAACTCGTCGATGCAATTACTGCCGTCTTCAGCGGACCCGAGTATATCTGCGTCAAGATTAACCCTACAGACCATCTCAACGATTCTATCGTTAGGTTTGATGAGATGAAAGAGACTTGTAAGTATCTCATCACCGAGCTTGTTAAACGAAAGGTCGGTATTATTAATCTCGGCCGTCGTGGTGCTGAAACGTCCCCCGGTTCAGGGGAATTCTTTGGACCTCTCCCTCGGCCAGAGGGCTACCCCCTGCCTCCTGGTTATGATCCAGTTCTTGACTTTGGGGAGCTCGTAAAGTTTCCTGGTAGTCCGACGTTGCTTATGGCCAACCATGATTATACTGTTGAAGCGGCTGATGCTCTTGTTGAAGCGGGCAAACTCGACATGATTGCATTTGCCAGAGCTTTCATTTGGAATCCGGTGAGTAGTACAAAGTTGAAGTATCCAAAGCTAACTAGTTGGAAAGGATCTTGTTCCTCGAATCACTCACGGAATACCTCTGGCCGAGAATACTAGAGGCCCTTGGGTTTTTTATGGGCTGGAAGAGACGCCAGACGAGGGTTACAATGATTGGCCAGTTGCCTCAACCGCATAGACGTCACTAGACTTTTCACACAATACCAGCCAGGGACAGATATATGAGCAATATGTGCATTGTTCCATTCAAATGAATGTGACTTGATAATATACGAGCAGATAACTATGTACAGATGAATGAGTGTGGATGAATCACCATGATAATCCCATTTGCAACGCAAAACTGGGTGTCCAGCATCCACGTCCGTGCAAAAGTGAGAGGAAAGAAGAGCAGTGCTAGCACATCTTCTCAATCCGCTTACTTCTTAAGGGTGAGCAGACCAGGGCGGTAAGGAAGAGCGTTGTAGTCGCCACCAGAGCTGGGGTTGCGGCCCTGGTAGAGGAACTGGAGGTTGCAAGGGTCGACAGGGAAGGTCTGGTCGTTGCTGGTTCGGATCAGCTCTCCGTGGCTGATGTCGTTGGTCCAGGTGGCACCACTGTTGGCCTTGCCGGCGAAGGGGCTGGACTCGGTACCGGCGTTGACGGTCCAGGCGCCGTCGAGGCTGTTGGCAGTAAAGGAGCGGAAGTATCGTCCGCCGCTACCCATAGCCTCCACAATCATGAGGTACTTGTTCAAGCCCTTGAGGGAGTAGACCTGCACGGCCTCGAAGAGCTTGGCCTGGGTGTCCTGGAGGATGACCTGCGAGGAGGAGCCGAAGCTACCGGGGAAGTTGCCAATGGGCATGCTGGCACGGTAGATGGAGCCGTTGTCGCCGGCGAAGAACAGGTACATGTTCTTGCTGTCGCCAATGATGGTCTGGTCGATAGGGCCAGTTCCAGAGTTGGCGATGTTGCCAGTGAAGAGAGGCTGGGGAGAAGACCAGCTGCTGACACTGGAAGGGTTGCTGGAAGTTCTGTACGAGAACTTGGTGGGACCCCACTGGTGAGCCAGAATCCAGATGTTCTTGGGCGCAAAGTAGAACAGAGTAGGGGCGACGGCGGCAAAAGGTGTAGCGGTCTGTGAGGCAGAGCCGAGCTGGCTGACGCTGGAGACGGGGCTGAAGGCCATGGATCCATAGGCAGTGCCATAGTTGGTGGCGTAGACGAGCTGGCCGCCGTTGTAGGGAGCGACAGTGAAGTCCTTGAGGGACTTCCAGCCGTTCTTAGGCTCGGCGAGGACACCGCTTGAGGTCCATTTGTAGGAGGTGGGAAGAGCGCACTGGGCTGAGACGTCGCCGACGTAGGCGAGGAGCAGCAGACCTGTAGAGGCCAGGCTGAGATCGTTGGGGAGGAACTTCATGGTGATGATTGTTTGAGGAGTCGAGATGAGAGTGAGATGGTGGTGATACAGAAAGAAGGAAGACTGATCGACGAGGAGGAAGTCAGTACATTATATATGAAATAGTAAACGGACTATGCATGGCGAGATGGCCCTTAATTTGTATGGGGATCATTCGTTGCTGGGGAATAATCGAGCTGGCATTGGAGGAGAAAATATGGTGTATCCACTGGAATACAACGATACAACCCAGTCTTGTTCTAGATCATCCGAACAATGACCCAAACAAGGATCGATCGAGGGGTGCTGAACGAGTCTGAACGAGCGTGCTTCCTTTTGGAACCACGGAGACGGATCCGAGTGTTTCTGCTTTGGGGTTAGCTGGATCGGGGGCCCAGGTACACTTGGCCTACGCTAGAAGGGAAAAGTACCTACCTTGGCTCCCCTTTGTCTGTTGCGAGTCAGCTCTACCGTGCGTGCGTTTGCCTGAAGCTGAAGCAGTGACGAATACACTAGATGCATGTTTACGTAGATTCGTTTCGAGAGTATAAACTTTCTTGTTCGTTGGGTCAACGGTAGACACGGCATGTTTCTCGGTTTCACCAAATCGATTTGCCAAGCTGAATCATAGTGGGTTTCATCTTGGCAGGCCTGGTTTCAGCCTCCACTTTGTCATTCCCGCGGGATACGAGAAAAAAACAAACCCAAGCCAAGCCTGACCACCACATGATGTCCATTCCCAAATGGACTGATGCAGTCATTACTATACACAGTCTAGTTCACGATGCCATGTGGCGACTGAAATGTGTATGCACCCCAGGGAAAGAATGCAGCAGGATATTGGCGCACCTATAGAATTGCACCGTTGATCGGTAAATCTAGTCAACACCCCAGATTCGTCCCTGAAAGAAAAACAACCCCGGCACGGCAAAGGACTGCAACTTCATTAGGCTAAAACGCATCGCGGTGAACGATTGTCATATATTACTAGCGTGCCAGTAGAATTTAACTACTGCTATGATGTTTCACACGCAGCGTGTTATTCCGCCTATCAGACCCAACCTGGTATTTAACAGTTGAATTTCACTTTGTATTTTAGCCAGATTTGGTGTAAGCGGGCGAATTAAACTATTGCGAGTCGCGGGAATAGCAACTACAGAATGCGGGGGGATGAAGAATGCGGAGTGCATACAGCCGTGTAAGTCAAGATATCACGAAGTTCAAGTGTTGCTGATGATGATGGGAGATTTCTGGCGGTGAGTGAGGGAGGGGAGGGGGATTGAGCAAGATGAACTTTTGGATAAGGCTGAATGTTTTTCCACGGGACTCGGCTTCTTTCATGTTTAATGTTAAATGTCAAAGCGAGAACAAAGTGGGTTTGTCATGTCATAGCGTGATGGACGTCCCCTTGAAACGCCAAGTAATATCCGTTTCCTGGATGCGATAAGATATGGAGACCAAAAGGGGGAATCGAGGCGAGATATGGTGCTACTTACTGATAAGATAAGCCAATGGAGTCATTGAAGCTTACCCTATACGTCGAGAATATCTTGAGTACCTTTATACAATGATTAGCACACTGCAATGGCATACCCTAAATACTAATAGAGAGTAATAATATAGCTCTGAGTAACTTATAGTTAAAGGGTATATTAAGCTTCTACAAAGACTCAAACCTTTTATTTCTAGCAACTAGCTAACTTCTCGTGTACCTCTTTCCAAAGCCATGATTGCAGACGATGTCACCCCAACTTGGCCGCTACAAATCGTCGACAAAACAGTACAGGTTTAGAAGAAGTGTATCTCTAGGACACATATATAATATACATCTATTCTAGCAATCTAAGCATTTGGCATATGATCCTTCATCCAATTCTCCTTTTCTATCCGCAACGATCTCTGCCCCCATTTAATAGTAACCCACGCCCCAATCGCTCCCCAAACCGATGGAACCGCCCATCCCAGCGTATATCCAACCTCAACCGGCAACACCCACGCCAACACAATCAAAACAATGCTCACAACCGACCCAGTAATCGCCCAAGCCCAGAGCATCTCAACAAGCATCCTTCTAAACCTCGGCGACGCGTTATACCGCGCCATGGCAGCCTCTCTATACTCTTTCCCGCCACCTCCATCACAAGCCGTGATATCCTCCATGATCGTGAACGTAAGAGGTGGATATTTATCGCCGATGACGTGGGAGCTTAGACGGTGAAGGCCAAGTCTCCAGCCGAAATGGTACGCTATGCCCGTCCAGATCATGTATGTTGTTACCATTAGTATACCGACCGGCATGATGATGCTCAGACCCCTCATCATCGGTGGATCGGGGATGCTGAACCCAATCATAAGCGCCGTCATGACAAAGTACGGTGGCCCGAGAACAAGATGCACCGTATCGAAGCTCCATCGTCCCGCGCCGTTGAGAGGCCGGTAAGTATCGCGCTTCAACGCAAGTCGTAAACCGCGAAGACCATACTCTCCACCCGATATAAACCCAAACATCGCCGTGATAATAGCAAACATAGCGCCCGGTCGCAAATCAGTGAGATTAGAGATTGTGAAGTAAAAGATAATCGGGATGAGTGTGCATTCCGTCAAGATGAGGAACCAGAACAGAAAGATCATGAGTTTGTGCTCGTGGAGGTTATACGGTAGTGGCGGCGGACCACGCGCGATAGGATCAGGCTGCTCATTCTTACTCGGCATAGACGGCGTGCTCGGAGCAGAAGAAAGCGTTATATTCTCCGTCGTCGTCGCCATTGTGAGAAGAAAACGGCGTGCATAAGCTTAAAAATAAGCTTATTTTACAAGAAGACGAAAAGCAGCGTTAAATCACTCAGGAGGGGCATTCAGTCTGTTTTATTCTAGTGGTTGTGGCGTACGTCAGTGGCAAAAAGGTTAGTGAATAGACGAGTGCGTCAGAACGGGCTTGGTATTTGGAGGATGGAGCGGGTGATGATGCTATTTTTGCTTGGCGTGAGCGCTGAAGGATGCAATGCCAAGGGAGGAGAAAACAAGATTGGTTGTTGGGGAGGCTTGGTTGGTGTTGGTGTTGGTGATAGGAGATTTAAATCCGGGGATGTAACGTCGAATGTGAGAGAATTGGACCGATGATGATTGCTTTGAGTCTTCGCTTTCGTTTTACTCGGGTGTTTCGTACTCGCTCTTGAGATACCTTCAGATAGTGATGAAGTGTTTGTCATTGTGGGATGATCTTCAAATTTATAGCGGGTGGTGTCCGTAGCCATCGCGTAGAGGCTAGGTATCCACAAAGCCAGAACAGGGTGTTGAATGCCACCGTAATGATTGTAGTGAAGAATGACAATATATGATACCGATAACGCATCGTTGGCACACGGCACACGGCACACGGCACACGGCACACGGCACACGTAACTACCGGCGCTGATCTACACTATCACCAGCATCTTATTACCGACCCGGACGTCCGTAGGCCAAGGATGACAATCAGGCCATTCCTCCGCATATTCCGGGCCGCAGTCACATCAATGCCAGACAAGCGACTTCACTGTGGACCTGAATCAGCATGTGAAGGGGATGCAATAAAATTTAGCAGCTTTATCATAGGTAATAAAAAGCCTTAGGTAAACTTAGGTAAATTTAATATGGATTTAGAGGATCTTAGACTAAATAATATTTTTAGCACCTCGATTTAACATCAGAAGTCTTCTTGCAGCCCAGGACATGTCCATCCGGACTAACCCACGGGAGCGCCATCTCATGCTATACTCGTACCAAAAGACTAGGCATAGCGCCGAACACAATAATTCCGTGAAGACATACAATAACGCCGCCCAAACGCGAGATCGGTAAGACCGAAAGTTTATTCGTTCGCGAGCTTGAATGCGATGCCATAGGTGGAGGAACAACTACGCGGCCTCTCTACACCGACATGTGGATAAAGTCAGCGCAGAGTTGTCTTCGGAATGAATTATCCATCGAGTGAGGACATGCCTAACGATGTAATCTAAGTGCGACAGAGATAGCCTAATTAAACACCGCATCGTGAACACATCAGACATAATGAACTCGCTGTATCTCCGAGTCAAAGCAAAACATGGGTATTCGTGTACTGTTCTAACCCAACTCCCCCTCAGAAGTCCAGTCCCTCTTCCTCTTCTAGCTCGTCACCAGATCCGTGAAATACCTCTTAAGACTACTATCCAGCATCCGTATCCCCACGGGCTTGACGAGATAATTATCCGCACCCGCCTTGCTCGCCGCCTCCCTGTCCATCTGGCTATCCTGCCCCGTCACGATAAACAGCACCGCCTTGCTCGTCTTCTCCAGCGCCCTGATCTGCCGCGTAGCGCTAATCCCGTCGCACACCGGCATCTGGAGATCCATGAGGATGAGGTCGATCGGCGACGACGTCTGCTGCTTCTTGAACAGCTCGACTGCCTGGTGCCCGTCTATGGCGCTTAGGTAGGGAAGCCCGCGCTTCTTGCAGTACATTTCTAGAATGCGAAGATTCACTGCGTTGTCGTCGACGATGAGGGTCATGGGCTTTGAGGTTGCGGGGGGGATGAGCGGGCGGATAGGAAGGTCGATGGTTGCTGCTTCGATTTGGGATACGGCTTTTGCGACCGAGTCGTTTAGAAGCGCTTTGGTTGTTCGTACAGCGACTGATGAGCCGGTGACGGAATCGTAGCCTTCGTCTGACGTGGACTTTTGATCGCTCTCGGTTGTTAGGTCAGGGGGCGAGAGGAGCGATTTTTGATCTTCGAGGGGTGCGGGAGATGGTTGTGGGGATGTTCTTGTTGGTGTGTATAGTCGTGCTAGTAGTTCATCTGCTTTCCGGAGTGCAGAGTCGAGTGCAGACGACGAGAAAGGTCCGTCGACGAACACGATGTTGGTACATGATTCGGGAACGCCAGGTTCATCCGAGTTGGGGACCAGACAGATAGCGACTTGTTCTTTCGGTAGTAGTGAGTGGTATTTCTCTCGTTCGTCTGGATCGCGTATATAGTCAATGATATTGAGACAATTTTGCGGGTCGTTCGATGATGTAAAGCCATTTCGGGCCAGGTATCTCGCTAGGTTCGAGGACAGGTGCGCGTGGGGTGAACCGGATGGAAGATGGAGGTAACTCAATGGCAAGTGCTTGAGCTGAAGGGCTGTTGTTTCGGGGGGAGTACTAGAGGGACGAACGTCGCGGAATGTCGCGCGGAAGTGAGAACCGTGATCGACCTCAGACGAGACCAATTCGATCGAACCATGAAGTAGTGCCGAGAACTTGGTTGCAAGGGTCAAGCCAAGTCCAGCGTCAGTCGAGTGCTCGCCCACCTTCTCGGACAGATCGAAAATACGACCCTGATCCTCAGCAGGAATACCGCAGCCTGTATCCTCAACATCCACCACGAGCGTCTTTGTATCTTGTGTATAGGACTGTGTGACAGTCACTATTCCTTCGGCCGTGTTTTGTAGAGCATTCACGATCAGAGGAAGGATACTGTCTCGGAAGAGGTTGATGTCGATTTGAAGGCCTTCGCTTTCGGTAGTTGGGCTGTGATGGAAAAAGACGGGGGCTCGTGTGCGCGTGTCCCTGAAGGTGAATCCGGCCAATGCCTCGACGAGTGATGTCTCGAGAGACCCGATGCCATGCGTAGCATATTGTCGTTTGGCAGCAGCGATATCAGCCCATCGGTTGAGGGTGATCATACTGTTGACTGTCGACATGAGTTCCCTGCCCGCAGTAGATATTGTATCGAGGTAGATGGACGACTTTCCCAGCTCAGCAAGCGGCTTCATTATCGCCTCCACGCCAGGCCGCAACGTCGAACTTCCAGGCACTGTCAATGCCCTTAGATCCTCTGCCAATAGCTCTGTGGCACCGAGGATGCCGTGGATTGGGGTTCGGAGCTGGTGCGATACACCGCGAAGGAACTTCTCTTTGGCTCGCATGGCTTCTGTGAGGAGACGTTTCTGCCATCGCTGGCTGAGCATGGTAGCGCAGGTGTGCACAAACCAGGAATCAACGTCGTCAAATATTCTTCGGAAATCTTTTGTCGCGACGACGAGGACCGATGGACCGAGTTTCGTGTCGCATTGTGCTGAGATGAAGCGTACTACTCGATCTTTTGGTGGCTCGTCGAAATTGGAGTTTGCGATGAAATCCTCAATGTATTCGTCATCCTCCCACAATCCATGCTTCAAATCCGAGGTCGTGGCGGGGTACGGGACCGTCGGTTGAGATTGATCGGTGCCCGTGGACTGCAAACTTATTGACTCGTCGGGAAAGGCTTGCCGGAGTATTCGGAGGATAGGTTCTTGGACATCTTCGCCATCGGGTTCTTTTTGGACTGCTGCGATGAGCTCAACAAAGCGGTGACGTTCTTGTTGGCGTCGCGCTCGTGCACATTGTATCATATCGTGGACGATCCAGTCGGCTAATCGAGCTAGTGCAAGCTGCTGTGTCTTGGATAATGGATCTCGACCAGTCGCTGACGCCACGCACAGCGAACCGAGTCCGACGCATTCACCTGACTCGTGTTGCATTCGCAGCGGGACACCGGCATATGCGACGAGTCCACCGTGTTCGACGTATGGCGATTCTCGGAATCTCCAGTCTTGGAGCATGTTTGGTAAGAGGAAGACATTCTATCGAGGCTTAGCGAAGGGCGTCAGAGAGACGGTGGTGACTATACCCCAGGCGGTTGAGTAACAGTATGTGCGCAGAGGGTTTCACCACGGGGAAGAATAGCAAGTTGAAGGCCTACTGTGGCCAGACGAATGTAGACATTGACATCCAGCACACCAACAACAGCATACTCCCAGCCCGACGACTCTTGAGCAAGACAGGCCTTCTCCTGTAGACCCGCGAGGAGTTCAGGCTCGTTGTCTAAATCCCTCGCATAGTACCACAGCATAGATAGCCTCAGCCTTTCATTCTTTGCCAAACGCGATCGCACATATTTCGAAGACGACGCACACTGCGCTTCTGGCGGTATCGATGACGGATCGAACGGATCTGGTTTCGGAGGGTAGAAGGACGAATGGTCGTCGGAAGCCCACGGCTCTATCGGGACCTTGAAGTTGTTGGCATCGAAGATGGGGCCGATTGCCTTTGGACGCGGAGGGAGGGAATGCTTGTCGACTGTTGAGGAGAGGAGCGCGGCGTCGGCCTTGGGAAAGAAATACATTTAGTGATGATGATGTAGGAAATGAAAATGTATTTGTCGAGACATTGGATGGGGAGGAGAAGCTTTTAGGGAAGGGATCGTCGAAAAAGTAATGAGAGGAATTGAACTGAATTGATGTGAATTGAATTTGATGGAGATGTGATGGAGATGGAGAAGACAGGGAGGGGCTCGTGATGCAAAATTAACTGAACGCGGCGGGAATGTCAGACATTTTTAGGGGCTGACAAAGATGTCGTCATAATTGTTCATGCCGAGACAAGCGCTATCTAAAACCGTTTTATTTCTTCAGTTCCTCGGATCAAAACACATTTTTATTTGGTAGAGTTTATGCACTCGATTCAACTAAAGAACCCCCGCCTGCAGTCATTCCTCAAAAGTCATGGGTCGTTTTTGCTAGCCTCTGAGCCCGCTGATCTTCCGCTGCTGCACTAACTAACTAGATACCAGAATCATCCTGAGTCGCGTTATTGTGCTTGTTAAACATGGTATAATATGCAGCCCAGTTCGCACACGTCTCGGAGTATGTAGGTAAGATACCCGAGTTTTTAAACATAGGTCCAATCACTTTAGGGGACTCAATGAACTGAAGCGCCAGACCTCCCGATGCGTGGAAGGCGATCTGAGGGGGGAGCATTAGTTCCGGGGATCGAGATCGAGGAATTAGGCGAACCGAAACTTACATGACAGTGCATTAGCCAAACACCAGGGTTGTTGACTAGAAAATTGTTAGTAGCCCCCCTGTATACCACTAAAATAAAAGGGATTACTTACTTTGGAAGGCGATGATGATGTAGCCATCCACTGGGAGGAGTACAACATCTCGACGTGGAGGATTGTCCAGCTGAAGAGTAAAGTTTTTCGGATTAAACTCTTCAGTACCGGAATCGAGAAGAACAAAGTCATGTCCGTGAACGTGAATGGGATGCGCGACGGGTGCTTGCGTCTTGTATACCTTGCGATGACCCTTTGTCGTAGAATTATGAATCGACTCTGTGAACTTGCCCTCGATGAGAAAAGCAACCCACGTTCCATTCTTGTAGTCAAGAGTCACAGGTTCATACCCAACAGGAAATTGAGGATTATCCCATCCCTTCTCAGAAGCAATCTTGACGAGACTCAGACTTGGTTCAGCCCAGTCAAGATAGAAGGAAGAATTGGCGAGGACCCATTTGTGCATCATGGAGTCCTTCTTGAATTCATTGGGATACCCAACGAGATGTACCTTAAACGAGTTCCTGATGTAGTCATCGTTGTGCTGTGTGATGTTACGCTTCACAATGGGCTTGAGCTTCTTACTAGGCTCGTCTTGACATCCGTAGCAGATATTGTCCTCTTTTGGTGGAGGTGTCCAAGGGATAGACGTAGAACTAGCGTTATAGCGAATGATGCCAAGATTGGACCTCGCACCGCCATTTTGACAATCGCGAGCGTGCATCCAAAAGTTGACATTTCTGCTATTCTTCCGCTTGACAGCTGTGGCATTGACAATAATGTCGTAGCGCTGACCAATGGCTATGTTGATCAGGTCTGTCTCGTAGGGCTCAATGGGGACAAAGTCAGTGGCCACGACCCAGAATTTATGGTCGTCAATCCAAAAGGTTGTGTGTGTCGAAGCAGCAGTGTTGACGAGACTCATTTTGTAAGTCTTGTTTGGTTCGAAGTGGAATGATGTGAGCTTGGAGTCACCCTTGCAGTTCTTGTCTAGAGAGGGACAACAGTAGTATTTACCATTACCGTTCATAAGCATGCTGTCTGGAGCTGGAGGGCGACCTATTGTCTGTTAGCACCAGTGGGATTCCGTTGGGAGAGGAGAAGTACCTAGATATTCGAGTTGGACTTGGGAGAAGGTGGTTTTGTGAAAGTTGTCAGTGATGAGAACTGGGCCAAGATCAACATCGTAGTTCATGCTAGTCGGCCCATTGATCTTGAGAGCGCCTGCCAGTCCATCGGCATCTAACCTAGCGTGAGTAGGAAATGGTGATAGAAGAGCTTAGATACTAACACTGTAGACTGAAGTGGCCTGGGATTGTTAGCTATTGCCGAATATTTGAGGACATGTGACTCACTGTGATACCACGATGTTCCATATTGTGTAGCTCTCCAACTGTAAGTGAAATTTTCCCCGGGCTGCTTTGATCAGTACATGAGCCAGGTGGTAGATGATATTACTTACAGGAATTGGGCACTCTGTCACGCCTGATACGCCGTCCATCCAGTTGGTGTTCAGCTGGCGGATACCATGCCAATGAATAGAAGTGCCGTTGAAGTTGGTCAATTGGTTCACGACGGTGATTTCTTGGAACGTTAGACAAGATAAGGATGTAACAAGGGACTCGAGCATCCAGACTTACCAAAAGTATCTCCCCAGTTTCCCTCAAGAGTAGGTCCAGGATATGTCCCATTGAACAGCATCCGATCAACCCAGTATCCATCAGGTGCAATCCTTTCATTAGTAACGTACAAAAGAAACTGCACCATTCAGTACCGGTCTCACAAGGCAAAAGATCAATCGCTTACCTTCCGAACTACACCCTTAGGGATGACCTCCTCATAATCAGTATGAATGTTAAAGTCAGTTGACCAACATCGCCTGTTCGTAGGCGAGTTGCAAGCCCCATCAATAGACTTGGCATCAAAAGCATCAACGAGAGAAAGATCTTGGACTGGAGAGTATGTATGAGAGAATTTTGTCTGGTCTGTGAAGCGGTGAATGAAGAGAAACTCTGTGAGTCTCTTCCAGAAACCCATCTTGAAAGGTACTTGGATGGTAACAGAGAGAAGAGGAGAGGTTTGGAACGACAGCTGGAAAGAAATGGAGGGTTACGCGGACCCCGATGGAGAAGAGATATTGATATAAACGCCCAACACAGCATCTCCTCACAACAGCGCATACCCCCCAAGCAGTTCACGATAAGCAATCCTGCAGCGGCTGAAAAAAAGCCATGAACTAAAATGTAAAAACCCGCATGGTGGCGTACAGGATACGAACGAAGTCATCGTCAACACGCACGTTATCCGCACAAACTCATTCGTCAATGCTACCCCCAACGTCGTAATATTTGCATCGGTCTAGATGCGAGTTTTTCCTACCGGCATATGTGTAGCATCGAACTAAGGAATTAGAAGAGCGCTGAAATGCAGGATTTCAATAATGCGATGCAGAGGGTAAGCCGAGCATGCAGCTGAGAGCGGGGAAACACCAAAACACGATGCTGGAGTGATAAGACGATGATAAGAGTATACCTCAATTTAAGATTTTGAGTCTCTGGGCTAATTTAGTAGAGAGCCGATTGATTAGGCATGTCTCAGTTCTCCACGCTACAAGTTCGCATCGATAGTCTTGAAACTATCGACCTAAAGCGGACGGACCGCTACCCAAATGGTTCTGGCACGAACTGCTGGCGGGGGAGCTGATTGGACGAGCAAGTATCCGCGCTGGGCGTCGTGCAGTTTTTGCGGGATAATTTATTGAGTGGTTAGGGAGGTTTGATACGACTTCGTGTAGAGGAAGGAAGGGTTGTGCAGATTGCTGACCGGTCTTGGCCGGGAGGATGCGGGTGAGATGCGTGGCTGGATGAGGTTGTATCGGTGGGCTAAGATGCGAGACAGCGTGGATTTGGGGTATGACAATGATATGATACTCGTTTGCTTAGGCCTGTTCACTCAGTATGGGCTTGGAACTGCCGATGTTGTGTTCTAGAGGAAGGATTGAGGTATTAAAGGTCCAATCCCGCATCTCATCTTGGATCATTGTCACGGACAATTATCGCCATCATGGCTACTCCCACGGACCCCCTCAACTTCATCCCCGCAGACATATTCTTCCCTACCGTTCCAAACTTCACCAAGCCCTCTGAGATCCTCACCGTTGAATCAACCACCTCAACATCCCCCAGCGATCCTCTTCGCTATGCTGCTCACATCACTCTAAAGGGTGAGCCCAACACTCACTGTCTAGTCCAGTTTGCATCACCGCAGATCTGGAGAGTCAGGTATAATCCAAAGTACACTGCTGTGGCGGACTATGATGATTTCAACTCGTGAGTTCCCTTGTGAGTTTATTAGGGCTTGGTGCTGACGAGATCAGGCGTACCATCGTTAGAGATACGTTCTCGAGCTTGGTAGATGATCTCCAGCAGGAGTATCGAGACTCTGAGGCTTGGAACTCGCCTATTGCTAAGGAGGGATGGTTTTGGAAGACAACCTTTGAGCAGAAGGATCCAGACCATTGGGTCCTTACAGTATGTCTACCAGCACCGTATGCTACTATCATCTAACTCTATTAGACCGTTGAGTACGAGACCAAGGAATCCACTGGTGTTCCAAACACGGCTCTTCACTTCTTCGCATCCCCATTCCGCATCGTCGTAAGTACCCCCCTCTCTCTAATGCTACTACGCTCATACATTTAGGCGACGAGAAAGCTCAAGCCTCTCGACGCAGACCCAGCGTTCTTGAAGACCGTCGGTATAGACACTGTGTCTGAGTACGAGGAGATCATCTGGCAGACTACAGAGGAGACTTTCTCGTATCAAGGTAATCGAAACATCGGCGCTGTGAACAATGTCGTTCTCAATATCAAGAAGCCTGGACCAGCGGCGTATCTTGGCTTTGGAGAGCAGGGTGGACGGACTGTTATCAAGAAGCCCACTTACCTCAACTTCTTCTGTAAGTTCAACCTGTATGCTTTGATTGGGTGGCCACTGATGAATCAGGTTATGACAACTTCAACTATTCCAAAGTCTATGGTCTTGGAGCCCTGGATACTCGAGAGCCGCTGTAAGTATCGTTTACAGTATGGCGATCGCATTCTAACCGAGGAGATAGGTACCACTCTACACCTTTCTTTCTGGAGATGAACGGTACTCCGGATCGGAAGAATGTCACGGGTGTCATGGTGGATAACTACTCCCAAGTTGCCATTGACCTTGGAAAGAATGATTCGCATACCATCAGTATTGCTACACGCTTCAACACCTTTGACGCATGGATTCTCACGGCCGACGATGTGCCAAGGATGATTTGGTGAGTATCCATCCGATTGGAGGAGCAGCCTTTGCTGACTGCTACAAGGCAATACACCTCAATTGTCGGACGACCTAAGCTCAAGCCTCGTTTCATTCTGGGACATCACCAAGCATGTGAGTTGCACGAAACAAAGCACCTTTCCGCAGAAATCACCTACTAATAAATCAAGGCTACGGTTACTCCAACGAAGTCACTGTGAACAACGTCGTACAGCGGTACAGAAATTCCGACATCCCATTAGATGGGATGCATCTCGATGTCGACTTTCAGGCACGTTCCCTTTTGAGATAGTTGAACTTGACTAACAGTACCAGGATAAATACCGTACCTTCACCAGTAGCGACTATGGCTTTCCCAACGTGGGAGCTTTCCTGAACGGTCTGAAGGCAAAGGGGGTGAAGAGCTGCACCAACATCACCCCCATCCTCACCATTCGTCCCTCTGACCAAGGTCCCTACAAAGCACTGGACAGCTTCTGGGATGTGAATGATAAGATGAATCCAGAGACCAAGTAAGTTTCAGCGGCGTCTCAGATGATAATGGCTAACAAGTGTAGTCTTCTGGTCGCTGATAAGCGATATTTGGATGGTCTGCCAAACAACCAACCTCTTTGCTGGCGCTATGACGGCGGTCTGCAGAACCTGGACCCCAATAACGTTAACCAGCGTGAGAGGTTTGCAGACTACATCGGTGCTACTGACTATAGAGATGACTACAACTTTTCTGAGAATTATAACAGTGGATATCCCTTCCATGGTGGTGTGAGCTATGGCACTAACCTCGGAACTGTAAGTCCATCCGTCCTAGGGTATGACAGTAGCGGACTAACATGGACAGCCCGGATTCTATCCCGATCTGAACAGAAAAGCTGCGAGGAAGAAGTGGGGAGAGCAGTATCAGTACCTCTTTGACAACGGTCTCGAATTCGTCTGGCAAGGTAAGACCTGCTACACGGCATATCTATAAACTCCAGCTGACACCTTCAACAGACATGACAACTCCCGCTGCCGCGAAATGCTACGGCGACTCCCTCGGGTACATCCCCTCCCCCCTCCATCACCCAATCCTTCTAACGACACCAGTTTCCCCTCCCGTCTCCTCATGACAGACGACTCCTACACCAACCCCCCCAAGACCAAAACCGCCATCGAGCTCTGGAGTCTATACTCCTACAATCTCCACAAAGCAACGTACCACGGCCTCAACAATCTCAAAGGCCGCGAGAACAAACGCAACTTTATCATCGGCCGCGGAAGCCAGACCGGCATGCACCGCTACGCTGGGCTGTGGACCGGCGATAACGGTAGCTCGTGGGACTTTTTCAGAATCTCTGTTGCGCAGGTTCTTGCGCTGGGGTATAGTGGTTTGAGTATCGCGGGTGTAGATATGGGTGGTTTCACGGCGGATCCTGCTAACAAGCTGCCGAATCCGAGGTGGTGCGATCCCGAGTTGTTGATTAGATGGTATGCGGGGGCGTTTTTGCTGCCGTGGTATAGGAATCATTATCTACAGCATCCGGAGGCGAGTTCGGGAGGTTGCAAAGCTTTTCAGGTAAGATTGGTGTGAGATGTACTCGCGAGATACTGACAAGAATAGGAACCCTGGGCTTATGACGATATCCTGCATAACTTCCCTGGTCCTCTTCCTCCTGACCAGGCTGCGTTGTATCGCTCCGTTGTACCTGTCTGTAGGTACTATGTGCAGCTTCGATACTCCCTCCTTCAAGTCCTGTACGACTACATGTTTGCCAACCTGATCAACGGTCTGCCAGTCGCACGTGCAATGGTAAGCTTCCATCTCTGTGCCACATGATTACTCTACTGACACATCCAGCTTGTCACGGATCCCTTTGACACAAGTCTGTTCAACTCTAACCAGGGATTTATCGATAACCAGTACCTTCTGGGCCATAACATCCTGGTCTGTCCTCAGGTTGAGGAAAAGGCAGGACGTCGCGATGTCTATCTTCCAAACTCGGACAAATGGTATCCCTCCAACCTTCGTGTCAACAACCAAGGTTTTGGACCGGATCCGATTCTAAAACATGCTGCTGTGTTGCAGAAAGCAGCTCCTGGTGGCAAGATCGTGGACTATGATTGCCATATCCCTGATGCCGTCGCCGCTCCGGAGCAGGTAGCCTATGTTACTCCTGTGTATATCCGAGGAGGTGAGTAGAAACTTCTGTTGACATGGAAAAAGCTGACAGTGTGAAGGTGCTATCATTCCCCAACTTGATGTTCGTCAGTGGGTGAAGGAGGGCGATCTGAACCCGCCTACCATTCACGTATACCCAGGTGGCAAAACTACCGAGCCTACTGTAAGTACCACCCAGACTCTCAAACATCTCACACTAAGTGTTCTTGCAGTCATACTCGATGTATCTGGATGACGGTGTCAGCCGCGACAGTGCACCCATCGAGCTGCCCCAGCACAAGTACAAAGATGCAGCAACGTACGCCAAAGCAAAGGGTATCTACCGCGAAGTCAAGATTACCCAGGTACATCTCCTCCACCTTTGTATTTCATACCATGGACTAACAAAGTTATAGGAAACCACCAAGACAAACCGTAAAATCACCATTCGGCACCAATGGGACGGCTACGATGCCAAAGCAACCGTCGGCGATACCTACAACTTCGCCGTGTGGACCGTTCAGGCAACTGCACCGCCTGAGTCACAGATCAGTGTTGGTTTTGAAGATGAGAATGGCATGACTGTTATTGACTCTGGATTGACGTCGACTTATATCGCAGGTCGTGGTGTTCTGACGGTTAGTGTACCGGTGCATCTGGTGCCATCGCTCAAGACACCCCAGAATTATACGCAGGGGTCTTTTGCGGATCGGTATTTGGCTATCAATGTCAGTGGACTGCCTTGAGAATGGCATGGGTTATTGGATGGGGACACTCTCTTTGCCTCGGATTTGTTGGCGATAGTGATTTAGAATTCAACATTAGTCAGAATGAATACTACGCCATTACTTGGACAGTATCTATCTTTGGTGGAGTGATGCGGCGAATAGTGTTAGCGTTAAAGTAGTATCAAGTACCATCTGGGCTATAGGATGACCTCGAAGTAGACCGCATTCTTACGATGAGATTATACTATTTTAGTCCAAGCTTGGGGCGAAGATCAGACATGTGATAATTCACATAGAACAGTTCGTCGCCATTGTTTATTTCAGGCTGCTGGTCACTGCCGTCGGGCCGTTTTACTTCAACGCCTGCTCATAACCACGGTCTGCGTAACATTGGGCAGCGAACAGTAACATCCGTTGCTACAATGATGACGTGCTCCTTTATGCCGTACTCCAAGTTCTTAGTGTATTTTACTGCTGATTTAGCCCATGCAACAGATGAACTATTTTAATAAGCATTGGTGAGAGATCATCTTGGCTCTTCTTAATTGGGGCCAGAAATAAAAGCCACCAGAACTGTAGTATACCTAGATGCCTTTATTAGCATAAACTCAGTCAAAACTAACGGAATCAGATCTTACGTGGCTGCTGCAACCGTCAGCTCAAGCATCTTTCCTCTTGTGAATAAGCTTAATAATAAAAGAAATAAGCTTGTAGATATAATCGTGATGCCAAGCCTGACTTTTTCGCTTTCTATCTGGTTACATATTGTAATTGGAACCATGACCATTGTGATGATCAATGGAGTAACAAGAGTACGCGTAATTACGGCCGTCCAGTTCTACGAGTAAAAGCGAACATGTCGGTCCCGGGAAACAGCAGAACGTCCGTACTATGTTTTGTCAGCACATCATTGCCGTCCAAAGTCTCGGTAGTCGACAACATAAAAAACTTACACCACTCATTCCCAGTAGCCTTTCGGTCACATACCGTTGCAGGAAAGAAAGGAGGTCATCGCTAGGGGCAGATAGACAGAGCAGATCCTTCTCGTGGCCTAGAAATGCAAGCTCTTGTCGAGATATGCATGGATTCGCTTTGCTCCAATTTCGAAGACTATTAATATCTTGCGGATGAGCATCCTGAAAGGCGGAAATGCGGACATGCCTGTCAATCTGTTGGTCTGTCAAATTATTCTTTAGTACTTCATCTTTACATCTAAATAATTGTAAATGACGTACCCAGTGACTCTAAAGCATCTTGGAGTTCTTTCATGGTCTTGTCTCGCTCATAGTTCTTGTCACGGCGCCTGCTTGAAAGGAACAAAGGCGACGTCTCGTCATTGTCGATTTTGTCTAGCCGCTCTTCTAGCTGGACTACTCGATCCTGGGCGTGCAGTAAAAGACGTATTCGAGCATTCGAGAATCTCCTCAATATATGGAATGTCTCGTGAGCTGCCATTAACGCAGAGAATCGGGGGTATCCTTTGCGGTAGTCCTCCACTAAAGCTTGTTAGCAGATAGTCTTTGGGTTGTCTCGTATCTACTCGCTTGTTTTTCTTGAAGGCCTGGTTATCTCATTTTGACTTGGCTGTTGCTTATTTAGAAGCATTCCGGTAAGCCAGGTCTTTAATCTGGTGAGTATCTGCCAGTTTGAACATTGCGCCGGTCGCAGGTTTGTTCCAGGACCATGCTCAATATCAACGTTGCTTTGGTGTTGGCGTGAAAAGAAGCTCATGTTAGAGGTACGGATAACAGTGACGCTAAATTTCGGATAGTGCTGTGCTCTCTATCTCTCTTTTCTCCCCTCCTTCTCCTTTCTTCTGTCCTTGGCTTTGCTTTTTTGTTTGCTCGCGAAACACAGCCCGCCTGTGATCATGCGACCGGTGTGACAATGCAGTACGCCATGGCGGGCGGTGGCGCACTGGCCTGCATATGGCTCGCTATGCCCCACTGTCTTGACCTTTTGACTGGATGAATTGGATGCTTGGATCCCTTTCTTGATCATGCGACCGGACGTAATATCAAGCATCCTCATAAGGTGTGGGCTACATGACTTGTGGATGCGCAGAGTTGAACATGGTGGCTGTGTTAGGCAGAAATGCATATGCCTAATGCGTTATGTTGTAAGTTTCTGAGACAAGTAATTCTGCCTCTGCTGCAAAGGACCAGTCTTGTCATCAAGAATGCGCCGGGAATTTGTCCTTTTACTCAACTTAGACGCAGCTGGTCTGGCCCCTCATCCTGCAAGTTTGTGATCACTACAGCCCAGGTAGTAGGTCACAAAAGAAGCACGTCTACAGCGCGAAGTACAAGAACAGGTTGAAATGGCAGAAAGATACCGCATGTGAGTGCTCCAATGAGCCTACTATTCGAGACTGGAGACTCAAATGGTCAGTTAGTGCAGAGAAAGAAGAAATATTGATCCTTCCGGAGGATGGTTCGAGACCGACCGTTGATGGTAATAGAGATCACAAATTCTTCCCAGGAGACGAAGTGCTTGTCATCGACCCTCAAACTCAACAGACGGATGGCCCGTTCCTCATTGAAGAGGCCGAGGATGGACGGTACAAATTGTGTGATGAGGCAGCGAACACTGTTGGGAATGGAAAGTGGTTTGAAGAATCAGAGCTTGTCTCTTACGATCCATTTGCTTGAGCATTGTCAAGAACGTGAATAATGTTCTTTATCATATCTATACATACTCAAGACGCCCTAAACATGGGTCCTGATCGAAAAGTTTCGGGTTATCCACTGTGCTGTTGTGCTTTGCCTTATGTCTCCGTTCCCTCGTTCCAAGCTTTCCAGGAATTTCGTCATTTCATTACGAGCTGCATGCTGGCGGTCTCCCCCTTCGCCAAGTTTTGGCAGCACCGAGAACGGGAAGTACGGCACTTGGTTAGTTATGAAGATCTTGATAATGTCCTCATTTTGTGTGCCTCCGTTTCTTCTCACCGCTTCTGGAATCTTTATAGGAAGTGGAAATCGAGAAACTCCGTCTTGGATTGGAATCTCGAAGAAGCTTCCTTCTCCAGCCTCCCTCATTATGTTGCAAACCTCCCAAGAAGACCGCAAATTAAAAATCGCCAGAAATAGAGTTCCTTTGTCTTTGTTGATTACAGAAAACTCAAATGTCGCTTTATCCTGAACTTCATACCATTGATCCGGTCCAGGCGTGGAGTGGGTTTCGATATCTAGAGACCCCCCAAAGCATTTATCAGGATGACTGTTCTCTATACCCTCGAAGAACTTGTATGTTGCTAGATGGCCTAAGGCATCTGAGAGTAGGTTGAGAGAGTCCTCCTCATTCCTGGGGAAGAGGGGCGTGTTTGGAGCGCGGCGTGAATCCCCTTCCCAAATCTCGTAGCTTTCGTCGTTATTTATGCTGATGTTGAATGTTGACACTTCAAGATCCCCATCTTCTTCTAAGAGCTTGACGTAAGGGTGATTTGAAAGATATTTTCGCAAACGATCCTTCTCTGCAACTCCTAAAGATTTCGAAGCATAGATCAGGGTTTTCCGATCCGATTTAGATGTGATAAGTTGGGCTTTCCAAGTCACCACTTCTTTAAAGCGTTCCAACTGATCGTCATCGACTGGCAGAACCTTGGAGTGGAGGTCCTCAACCTCCTTTACTACTAAGAGTACTGATTCTTTTCGTAACGCCTTTGAGTTGACTTCTGGGGCGTAGTATGGATATGCTTCGTACTGATCCCCCTTGTGGACTCCATGGACCTCCCCCGCTTTGAGGATGAAGTCCTCTTGTTGTGGAACCTTTACCGTTGTTACCAAGTAGCGACTAGATTCGCATGATAGATTCTGAAAGAAAGACTCTCGCATGTTTCCATAATGCCTCGGTGTTTGTTGGGGAAATTTCACGTGGAACTTTGCTTGAAGTCGGTTGTACAAGGTCTCGAAAGAGACCTGATCCTCCGATCTTCTGAGCAACATCAGAGCGTCGTGAAGAAAGTAACTGAGTGCTCCATGTCTTTTTCCATTCTCCAGCTTGACTTCTCGTGCCTTTTCGCTCGGCCCACAGGCCGCGATCACAACATACCCGTTCGGATCAAGGAGACGTGGCAGGTTTAGATAGGCCTGGCGAGAGCCTTCCATATCTGCTTCAAGAAACGGGTTATCCGTTTCCATGGGTTCTTCTGATGGGTCATGCTCAATAAATCGAACATGAGAAGCAGAAACGTCAGAGGAACGTTTCATTGAGCCAGAAAAACAACAATCGAGGACAACTGTAACACGTATACCTTGCCTTGTAATTCTTTGCAGCGCAGTTGCCAAATGATCAGTCAAGAATCTAACTCTGCCCAGCGGTCCCGGATCAAATAGAGATATAGCGAAGGTACCGCCGGGCGAGTCTGTACCGTGTCCAGAAAAGTGAATGTAAACGTGATGGATATGCCGACTCAGCCCTTCATTGATAACTGTTTTCAGGAACATTTTTGTCCATCCCATGTGTTGGCTTTGTTGCTGTGAGTTTGCTAATCTTTACACGAGGATCATCCTTGAGATACCGTTCCATCATATGGATATCAGCAACGGCCCCCTCGAGTGATTGATCCCGCCCCCAGGCCTGTTTCTCATCAACCGGTTCAGCCCGGCGATCAATCGACATTCCGACGCCGATCAATATTGCCCAATGTGTGGCTGCGGGGTCAGCAGGCGCATGGCTCATTGCGTTGGCCAAGATGAAAAGCAAGAGGGAGAGGGGTTGAATGATCAATAGGACAGCACGAGGGACGGTGATCTGCTAAAAAAATTGTTTTTATGACATCTGTATTATTAGAATCAAACCGCTTAGGAGTGCTTCACAGAAATCCGTGCATATGTTTTCCCTGACTCGCTTGTTGCTCTCTTATATTTGACGATTGGCAGCGGGATGGAGACCAGGCTTTGGAAATGCCACATTAAGGCTGTGGGGACATCGGTCAGTAAGGGTTGTCAGGTCGACGTGGCATGTCGGCTGAGCCTGACATTTATGCAAAAGCTGTGACACAGGGCGGTGGCGGTGTAGAATCGCCAAGTACGATTATTCAAAGATACACATTTGTACGCCACATGACATCACAACGTAGTATCAGGTGCTGTAAGGCAAACGTCGTCTCACGAGGCGTACAAATCAGGCTCGGCATTGTGGTCCGCCAAACTCCTTCTCTAAGCAGATATAAAGTCAAGCCTGATTGTTTCCCGGTACGTCGGAGCTGTGAGACGGCATTGGCTATAAGCGTAGCCCTAGCTTCGCAAATTCGACAAACACCTTCGGAGCATTCACTGACAAATATATTTCCAAACGTTACATGCACTGACCAGCCATGGAGAATTTCACTATTGAGGAAGAGACTTACTCGCTACTTACGGAGCTCAGTGGAAGAGAGCTCGTGTCCTTTGCCCTATCCATCCAAGAACCCGTCAGCGATTACCAGATCGAGCTTTACATCTTTACTTCCTTGATGTTGGTGCAGAAATTTGGGCATCCACCATTTGAAAAAGCAGCTGAGCATTGGAGCCGGGTTTGGTCAAACAAGCCCTCAAACGATGTACACGAGCAAGGTCGAAGGGTAGCTATTCATTCTCTTGCTAAAGATCGTCTCCAGTGAGTGAGAACATGTATAGCTTGTTGTTGCTTGTTAATTAAGCCTTCGGCTTTTGATCTTGAGCCGTCTACAAGTCGCTAATAGATGCACAGTGAATTCGAAGCTTTCTTGATGAAGCTAATTGAGGGTCGTGACTTAATGAAGTTGTTCCACGACGCTTACTCAGAGGAGAAAGACCTCGATCACTTGCAGTGTGCCATCGACGGTACTCGAGCTCTTTTAGAGATTACGCCAAAACAATACATGCCTTGGGTTGATGTCGCAGAGGCATTTTATTACTCACTCATGGAGAAGTACATGGCAACAGGGGAAGAACAGGACTTGAAGCGCGCGCAAGAGTACATGGATGAGGCAGTTCACGATATGCGGGGCCATATTAGGGAAGACGAGCTGCTGTTCAGGTTTGCCAACCACACGCTGAAAGGCTTTGCCGAGAGGGGCAAGCCTATCCTTCTTGATCTCGCCATAGACTTGTGTCGAGACTCTATCCGAGCCACCGAAAAAGACAGTACACAGCTCTCCCGTCGAATGAGCTTTCTGGGAGAGCAACTCGCGAGAAGATCTAGAAAGACGGGCTCCGAGGCTGACCTAAACGGCGCTATCCATGTCTTGAAAGAAGATCAAGAGAATGACCCCGAGCCAGAGTCTGACCATTTTGACTTTCGATTTATACTCAGTTCCTGCCTTATGGAGAGAGCGCAGAAGAATGGAAGTGACCTCGATCTTGAAGACGCGATTGCTGTCATAACGAGGCTGCTGGATTTGACAGACAACGCTCACTCTGACCTACCCTGGTACATCGAAATATCAGCCCATCTCCTGTACTCCAGATACCTGAGAAAGGGCGATGCTACCGACCTTGATCTTACTATAGACCTTCTTTACGGAGCGGTCAATATACAGCCTGCTGAGGCTATTTTGAAAGGTACTCTGGGCCTGTGGCTTGGGGAGCGGTTCACCCTCACAGGATCATTGCCTGACCTTGACAGTGGGATCAGTCTTGCCAAGATGGCGCTTGAATCTGCTTCTGATGACTCTGCATACAAAATTGGCTTAGCTAATTTACTCAGAGACCGGTCTGAGGCAACCGGGTGTGATGAAGACCTGGAACAGGCTATCAAGCTTACTATAAGCTGCCTTAAATCTAAAGACAACGAAGACGAATGGGAATCTAGCTTCTATCACAGCAGCCTCTCGGTTATGCTACACGATAGATATAAGCGATTTGGGGAACTTGGTGACCTTAATCAGGCTATCGATCTTGCTAAAACAGCAACTGACCTGCAACCCCGGGAAGGCAACTATTTCAACAGACTTGGTGGATTCCTCGCCGAAAGATACGCCAGGACCTGGGACACGGAGGACGTTGACCTTGCGACTCAAGTAGTCGAAACAGCAATAAGTCTAGAGCCTCAAAAAAAGAGCTATAGGGCAAAGGTTCAATGGACGAATACTCTGAGCAACATTCTTCTACGGAGACATGTGAAAACACAGTCAAAAGCAGATTTTGATCGCAGCATGAAACTTGCTATAGAAACAGCTAGATCCAGCGGCCTCGATTCTATTCAGCAGGGCTTATACTGGCACTCGCTCGGTTCCAAGACATTATACCGAGCACGCCAAGAAGGCGGCACTATCCAAGATGTTGACCTTGCTACTCAATTACTAGGAAAGGCGTTAACGCTCATCCCTTCGGGTCACCCTTATCGCGCCAGTACCCTTCTTGCAATTGCTGGAGCGCGTAAAGATAAATACAGGAAAACGACATCGAAAGATGATTTAAGACCTTTACTGTCGGATTTGATGGAATGCTGGAATTGCCAGGCGGCCCCTCTTCGCGTTCGAATGAGTGCTGTCAGAGACGCGGCCGTAGTTCGCTCAAGGGAGAACATGCAAGAAAGCTGTGATTTACTCCGAGAGGCTATTGAACTCATTCCGCGATTGTGTCCCCGATCACTGCCAAATAGCGACAAACAAAGCATACTCGAAAGTGTCGCAAGGATAGCCTCGGATGCTGCCTACTATGCCTTGCGGTCGGGAGAGACACCTGAGTCAGCATTGGGACTTCTTGAATCTGGTCGCAGTATCATCACAAATATTCTCATGGATATGCGAATCGATACCTCAGTTCTGCAAGATAGACACCCCGACCTTGCAGATCAATTCAGTTCGCTGACAGATACATTGGACTCCGTTGCTAATGCAACGGAATCGTATGGTCTCATGGATGATCTCCAGCCCGAGCAATGGGAGTCGCGTGTTGCACGACGTCGCGAAGCGGATGTTGAGTTCACAAAACTCATCAATATTATCCGCTCAAAACCTGGGTTTGAATCTTTTCTCTTGCCAATGATGGCAGAAAGCTTCAAGGCCATTGCGAATCCTGACCCTATTATTGTTATTAATCTGAACGTTGACAGTTCTGACGCGTTTCTGATTGAATCTCATCAGCTCAGATCGTTGAATTTACCTGATCTTACAAGATCAGAAACTCAAAGGCGGGTCGGTGAGCTGAGACGCTCGCTTCATTCTGACTCCTATGACATACGACCGCTACTAGAGTGGCTTTGGACAGTTGTTTGCTCCCCTTGTTTAGAGGAGCTTGGATTCACCCGCCCAGTATCAGATGGGAACTGGCCTCGAGTATGGTGGGTTCCTACAGGAGAGCTATGCCAGCTTCCGTTACATGCAGCAGGTATACATCTGCGCGGCTCAATGGAAACGGTGTTGGATAGAGTCATGAGCTCTTACGCTGTATCAGTACAGGCTCTGAGACACGGTAGACAGCTTCGCATTCGACCAGCAAGCAAGGACAGAGCCGTTGAACAAGCACTCCTCGTTGCTATGCGCGATACCCCGGAACAGATCAGTCTTCCATCGGCTGAAACGGAAGTAAATGCTCTCTCCACGCTTTGTCCATCACTCAAACTAGCCCCCACTACGCCAGAACGCACAAAGAAGAGTATTCTGAATCATATTCGTCAGTGCTTTCTGTTCCATTTTGCTGGGCATGGAGAATCGGATTCACAGGACCCCTCAAAAAGCTGTTTACTCCTGGAGGATTGGCAAAGTGATCGCTTAACTGTATCTGATGTCCGGGATTTGAAGCTTCAAAAAAGTCCGCCTTTCCTAGCCTATCTCTCTGCTTGTTCTACAAGCTCTAATGAGAAGAGCAGACTCCTTGATGAGGGTATCCACCTTGTTAGTGCTTTCCAGCTGGCTGGCTTTCGTCATTCTGTGGGCACGCTCTGGTCGGTTGCTGATAAGGAATCTGCTGACATAGCTCGAATTCTTTATGAAACTTTAAGGCGAGATGGAATGACGGATCGGGCAGTCTGCCAGGGCCTACACGAAGCTGTACGAGAGTTAAGACATCAGCAGATTGAAGGGGAACACTATTCAAGAGATACGGAATGGCCGTTTAAGCCAAGGGTTGTGCTGAACCGACCAAAGCAGCTTTGGGTTCCCTATGTACATTTTGGAGTTTAGTTTATACTATTATCTAATAAAGAAACTATCAGCAATTAAGCTATTTAATATTATTTAATATACTTTCTTTTAAATATTATTATTATTATTAATTTATTATATTAAAAATTATTAAAAAGCTTTAAATACTTTTATTATAATTATAAAAAAAAGATTTAAAATTTACTAAACTTAATTATTAAAGAAAAGTTTAATTATATTTTTATATAAATTACTTTTATTATTTTATAAAATACCTTATTATAGTACTATTTACCTAGTGTAACAGTTAGGTCTAACTGTATTAAACTAAGCCATGCTTAGGTTTATTATTAGCAGATTGCGTAGGGCATATACTAAGTATTATTAAAGTATTACGTCTCTTAATAGTAGATTTAATATATATTAGGCTTAATTAATATAAAGAAATGTTATTAATAGCTAGTAAGCTAAGTTCTATCTAATACTAAATAAATATCTTTATATACTGGTTAAGTAATATATTAGTATATTAAGGTTTAAGGACTAAGATATATAAGCTTTAGTCCTGGACTGTAATAGTAGGTCCTTGGTCTATATATAATTAGTGCTTCTGTTATAGACTAAGATATAAATTATTAGTCTATAATAATTAGTAAGAAATTTTACAGGTAACACGTAACGTAACCGCTGGGGTTATAATACTTAGTGTAACAGTTGGGGTTTTAAACAGGGAAACTAGTCCATACTAGGTTTATGTTTATAGATTGTGTAGGGCGTTTATACTAAGTACATTAGTTTAAAGTTTTACGTCTCTTAATAGTAGATTTAATATATATTAGGCTTAATTAATATAAAGAAATGTTATTAATAGCTAGTAAGCTAAGTTCTATCTAATACTAAATAAATATATATATATATACTTAGGTAATCTAAGTTAATTAGTAAGGTTACTTGTTAAATTAGTAGTAATCCTATTAGATTAGTACTGATTATATTGGATTATTTATAATTATAAAGTCTTAGTGCTGATTGTCTTTAGCGGGTAATGTATTAATTAGTAGAAAATGTGGGGTATATGTAACGGAACTGCTAGGGTTATAATACAATCTCCTCCCTTTCCTGGGCCTTATCCTTAAGGCCTAGTTAATATACTTATCTATTAGTTATTCCTAGTAAGTTTAATCTTGACTTTATAATCCCCTTAAGATATCTAACTGTATATCTAAAAATAAGAAAACTTTTACTAAAAACTGCAAATTACTTTATATTCTTATTATAGCATTTAGAAACCTAATTATACCTTATTCTAACTATATTTGCCGTAAGATAGAAGAATCTTATATCCTTAATCCTATAAAATCAAATCGTTATAAGCCTTGCATAAAGTCCAGGACTTTATGTAATAGTTATAGTTTATCTGTAGCTACTGGTAAGTCCTTATAAAGTATAAAAAGGGTCTTTTATAGATATACTAATATAATATTAGCTTAAAAAATTATTAATAAGAAGCATTATCTTAAGCATAAGGAGAAGACTGCTAAGGATAAACTTATTGCTCTTTAAGCTAAGTCTTTTTATATTTATTAGGCAATAACTGCTTAGTTTGCTAAGATTACCTGCTTATAGCGTTAGCATTACTAGGTAAAGGTAAAGGGTCTTAATATAATTTAGTATAGTCTTAATTCTATAGATAAACTTAAGCGTGCTAAGTAGGATAAATAGGCTACTTTAGAGGGTACTATAATTAATAGTTCCTTTTAAGACTAGTCTGTAATTACAAAACAGTCTAAGTAGGACTCTTTAGGTTTAGGTACTTTCCTTAATTCTTCTGGTAGAAGTTTGTTAGGAGTTATTAGGTATTAGTAAGGTGTTTTAGTAGTTCCTATATATTTTTGCTTTCTAGATAGTCTTTCTATTTTACTAAATATTCTTATTTACCGTTTTTTACCTGTATTTCTTTAATTGCCTTTGCTTTATAGAGTTCTAGTCTATTAATTTCTTCTGGTTTATTACTAATCTTAATATAGATTGTATTAGCTGCTGATTTAAGTAGTACTATATAGAAGACTTTGTAAAGCCTGACTTTTATAAGTAGGTCTAGCTTATAGTTATTCTTTAAGATCTTCCTGACTATCTTATAGGGTCTAATATATTTAAAATCTAGCTTATAGCTTAGTTATTTTATAGTAATATTTTTTATAGATAGGTATACTATATCTTTTTCCTTAAAGGTTAGTCCTTCTAGCCTTTTAGAATTATAGTACTATTATATCTATTTATTAATAAATTCTCATTTTATTTAGAGTTTATTATATATATTCTTTAGGTCCTTGCTTTTAATTATTACTATAGGGTTAATAATTTTAGTTTCTTATGTATTATAGTACGCTTTAGGTATATAGCTAAAGTTAGTATCTAAAGGTATAAGTTTAGTACTTTTATTATAGGCAGTATTATAGGCTAGCTAGGTATATATTAGCTTCTTAATCTAGTTATCTTATTTATAGTTAATATAATACTATAGGTACTGCTTTACTACTTAATTTATTTATTCTATCTATTTATTTACTTAAGGTCTAAATACTATTATAAGTTTATAATTAACTCCTATATAGGCTATTAGTACTTACTAAAACTTACTAGTAAATATTATGCCTTTATTAGTAAGGATTTCCCTAGGTAATCCTTATTCTTATACTATCCTATTATAGAAAATATAAGCTATTTTCTTAGTATCTATATCTTCCCTATAGGGTATATAGATTAAAAACTTTATAAGTCTTTTAATAATAACCATAATACTATTATAAAAAATTCTAGTTAAAGGTTCTTCTAATTATAGTAATTTAGTAATAAAATCTATTATAAGTAAGCTTTATAGTGCCTTTGCTACTCTAAGAGGTTATAGTTCTTTATAAGGCTTATATTGTCTTGCCTTTATCCTTACGTAGATATTATACTATCTAATAACCTTTTTTACTATAGGTTACTTAACCTGGTATCTATATTATAAAAGCCTCTTTAGGGTCTTTATAACCCCTTAGTGTCCGTATACTAAATATCTGTAGAATTTATATATAAATTCTTTAGGTTTACCTAGGATTTCCTTAGTAATTACTATCTATATCTATCCCAGCGTCTATATTTATTAGGTAAATCTGTATTTTCCTTTCTTATTCTTTTCTAGTACTTATTCTTTTGCTTTTATAGTACTAGTATTATAGTCTAATTGTGACGGTGGGGGTTTCAAACAGGGAAACTAGT
>JAAOAW010000172.1:0-15410 GCA_013186925.1 Fusarium succisae | reverse complement strand
TCTTTGTGACGCAGGCAGAAGAGGCCGCGTCACAAAGAGATTCTGGACCCACAATTTTGGATTCGTCTTGGTTAGCACTCATTTTTGGGAAAAACTAGACCAAGCGTGAAAGTTCACATTGTGATCAAAAACAGCATGAGCAGAGTCATGGTGGTGAAGCAGCTTTAATATTGCTCCTGTACTGTACATTTAATGGCCTCTGTTCTATCGAGGCGATAGAGTCAGATTTTGGCCACTCTCAAAACAATAATGTAAGGCCCATTATTGGATGATGTGGGAAATGGTAAGCATATGGAGGTACAGTGAAGGATGGGCTTGATTATCTGTCGTGGAGTAATTGCGTCTGGCTTTTGATCATGCATGTAAGCTGTCAGCAGGTACATTCATACTGTATGAATAAGGAAACGCGACTGTGTAATCAACACCCCCTTGGCTAAAATGTCCGTGCGGTATAAACCAAAGACAGAGAAAAAGGGACAACCAATTTCGATCTTTACTGTACTAATGCACCTATTGTTTAGCTTCACCTTCCATTCGATCAAGTAACGTATACAAGTCGGAGGCTGTTCATCGTAGGCAAGCGTCTCGTCCCATTCGGCGAGTTGCAACAAGGGTAAGCTGGAGGGACCGTTTCGGATCTGGCTAAGCGGGGTTGCATTACGGATCGCTGCTGACTGTGACGTCAGCTCGTGATTGGCATCTTCGTCATCCGTCGCCCAGCTGAAAAGATCGCTATCGTCGTCGTTCATCGTGCCGTACTACCTAACCTTACTGCAGCAGTCTACTGACCGCAAAAAAAGAAGAAGGAGGAGAATGGGGAAGGAAAATGCCCCCGTAGGGTGCGAAACAGTGACCTTTTCCTTTGACGAGGGGCAGTCAAAGAGAACCGCCCTTGCTAAATGACCCCACAAAAAGCCCTTTGTGACGCGGCAGTGCTCCACTACTTTCAGTCCAGTAGCATGGTTTGTGGGCCCTTTGATGGATCGCGATATCCATCTCCACCTAGATGAGATTACATCACAGCATCTCTAGAAGACCTGGTGAATGTAACTTTATCGTCTTCACATGCTACGTTTTGGCTGTAGCTCAATATCGGGATCTATGATCATCGGCAAATGACGCTAGGAGCGGGCCGTGTGCTAGTTTGACTTATCTGTTTGATGAGAAGCTAAAATGGCTCATGATCTTGTGCTGGATTCTTATGTAATATGATATATCGCAAGGACGTACTACGTAGTGAGAATTCATAAAAAACTTCCATCTAATCATGTATTGTGTTATATACAGTATGAATGGAAGTTCAGAGAATTTTATGCTGATCCACGCTGTCAAGTCTATCGCAAACGCGCAAAGACTTAGAGGAACACAGACGATGCATTGTCCAAACCCTTACTTACCCTAGGACTGCCGGCATCGTAGAGAGTCATTATATTGTTGGTCTTCGACTTTTCATTATTTTGTTTAACTTCCTCAGTGATACAATTCTATTCTCGAACGCAGATGCCTCTACACTTTTCGTGTTTATTCCGACATACGTCATTCCGGTTTATGCGATATTAGGGCGGACCTCAGCTCTCTAACATATTTAGCACGGCCATATTGTCCCCCAATTAAGCCTGGCGGAACGACTGAACTTCGATCAAGAATCTTAGATAATACGAAAACTCAGTCTAGCGTCTCACTCCATGATCAGCCAACTATAGCATCCAAGAGGCATCCTCGACCTAGGACGGTAGGTCGCATTGATCAGGACTGGATTGGTAATAGATAGTCCCTTCCGCAGAACCCCCTGCATCCCACTCCCCATTAAACTCTTCCACATCCCCCAAGTCCACCTCTATGGTGTCCTCGTCTTCTTCATCACTGTCATCTTCATATGTGTCACGCTTGTCACCCTCCATGCATGACCACTGGCGCGTCTTCGAGAGTTGGAGTGGTTCGATCAATCGACTAGATAGCCACCTAGTTTTGACTTCGCGGTACTGCAGAGAACACACCTGCTCGCCAGGGGCGAGAAGCCATAGTTGATCGCTCTCGGCATTCTGATGTTCTCCGTGAATAGCAGGATCAACAAGCTCGGCGAGAGGCATGACAGCGGTGGCAGCTGTGAGAAAAAGGCTAACCGGCACGTTGGCTTGACCTCCAGTTCGTTGTTCCCGGGCTGACTTCTGGACGATGCGAGTATCGGTAAAAGTTTGAATACCGACAATAATGTAAATCTTGTGGCCGCGGAGAGCAGCGTTTTCGATCCACCTTCTCGTGTCTGGAAGGCTAACTGCCTTGTCAAACCATGCATCGGAGTTATCAAGTGAGTAATTGCTGCCAGACGCTGGTGCTAGATGGACCTCTGATTGAAGACGTTTGGAGAACCAAGCGGACATCAATGACGTCAATGGTGACTCGAATCGCGACTTGCGGTTCTGTTGATTCGAACTGGAAAACGAGAACTTAGACACAATCGCCTCCGGCACGTCGATGGTCGGAGGTTCATGGTAGCCCTCGTGTGGATGGCCGATATTTTTAATGAATCTTCCCAATCTAACGGACTTGAGTGGGAGGAAGAATGCAGAGGGAATAACTGGCGCGACCATCGTGGTAAGGTTTTCCGAGGGATTGTGGGTATAGAGTAGCTTCGTATTGCAACAGTGTGTTGATAGATAAATAAATAAGCGTAGTTGTAATCCGCGATCATGTGTGTTCCAGTAAGGTTGGGCTTCGGGAGGCCGCCAGCTTGGGCATCTGCAAGGAGGCAGTGCGTTGCATGGTTCAGTGAGGCACAGTGGATGAGCCACCGCCACAACAATGAATTTCAGTTTGCTGCTCCATTGGGGGTGTGACACGTGTCGCAGGTAGCAGGGTCATATGTTGTGAGGCCCAACACATCATGTGCACGAAGTGTCAGTTAGGCAGCGAAATAGTAGGGACAAAATTCGGGAGAATATCCTAATGAACGACCCTATCTAGCCAGTGACAAAACTCGACAACCGACAAGCCTTAATCCTGTGTTTACCCAGATGGATATCGAGGCATTCGCAACAGAAAATGGCATTGATACGGAAGATATCCCTGATCTTCTCTCGGAGCTTGCAATCGACGCATATGAAAGATATACGCAAACAGGACGCAGAGATGACATCAGCAAAGCCATAGACTGGGCTAAACAGGGTATAGATCTAGCAAACGACAGTAATCCATTGCTTGCCGGATGGTTGAACAACATCGGAGTCTTTCATCAGAGCCAGTATGAACGGAAGGGAGAGATGAGAGATCTAGAGGAGGCGATCAAGGCAACAAGGAAAGCTATTGAGTCGACGCCTGACGACCATCCACATCTGGCAGGCAGGTTAAATAGCCTTGGAAACCAGCTTAGTCTCCGGTATGAACGGATGGGAAACATAAAGGATCTAGAGGAGGCGATTGAGGCAGCGAGAAAAGCTATCGAATCGACGCCTGACGACCATCCAGACCTGGCAGCCAGGTTGAATAACCTTGGAAACCAGCTTAGGATCCGGTCTGAACGTACAGGAGAGATGAAAGACCTAGAGGAGGGGATCGAGACAGCGAGAAAAGCTATCGAATCGACGCCTGACGACCATCCAGACCTGGCAGCCAGGTTGAATAACCTTGGAAACCAGCTTAGGATCCGGTCTGAACGTACAGGAGAGATGAAAGACCTAGAGGAGGGGATCGAGACAGCGAGAAAAGCTATCGAATCGACGCCTGACGACCATCCAGACCTGGCAACCTTATTAAATAACCTTGGAAACCACCTTAGCATCCGGTATGAACGGACAGGAGAGATGAAAGACCTAGAGGAGGCGATTGAGACAGTGAGAAAAGCTATTGAATCGACGCCTGACGACCATCCAGCCCTGGCAACCTTATTCAATAACCTTGGAACAAAGCTTGAGAGCCGGTATGAACGGACAGGAGAGATGAAAGACCTAGAGGAGGCGATCGAGACAGCGAGAAAAGCTATCGAATCGACGCCTGACGACCATCCAGTCCTGGCAGGCTTGTTGAATAACCTTGGAAACCACCTTGGGAGCCGGTATGAACGGATGGGAGAGATGAAGGATCTAGAGGAGGCGATCGAGACAGCGAGAAAAGCTATCGAATCGACGCCTGACGACCATCCAGGCCTGGCAGCCAGGTTTAATAACCTTGGAAACCAGCTTAGGATCCGTTATGAACGGACAGGAGAGATGAAAGACCTAGAGGAGGCGTCAGCCTATCTCCTCAAAGCTTGGTCCTGTTTGAATGCTGTGCCCTTCCATCGTGTCCAGGCTGCCGCTAAATGTCTGGAATTACTCGCTACACAGAACAGAGTCGACCAAGGCATCAACCTTGGACGAAAGATCCTTGATCTTCTTCCTTCAGTCCATACACGAGCTCTTGATCGCAATGACCAGCAGTTCGTCGTGTCAACCTTCGCAGGCGTCGCTTCCAACCTATGCTCTTTCCTCTTATCAGAAAATCGACTAAGCGCGGCGCTAGAATGTCTTGAGGAGGGCCGCGCTATTATCATTAGTCAACTGCTAGATGATCGCAGCGATCTATCCTCACTTCGTCAGGATCACTCCCAGCTAGCCAATCGATATCAGAGTCTCGTGGACGAAGTAAATACTCCGACCCGTCAGACCACTGCCGGTGCGGTTGAAGCCTTGTTACGAAAGCGTCGACAAGAAGCTGCAGCCGAGCTAGATATGTGCTTGACGGAAATCAGATGTATCCCTGGGCATGAGCGGTTTATGCTTGGACAGACTGTTGCTGAGATGCAGGAGTGCATCACTGAGGGTAGCATTGTGGTTGTTAACATCACCGACTTCCGAAGCGATGCCATTATCATCTCAAGCAATTCACTAACAACAGTCGCACTTCCCGAGTTGTCGGCATCTAAAGCGAGGCCGTGGGTAAGCAACGATTGGTCGACAAAAAAGAAGTCTGAGCAGAGAGAGAAAAACAATCAGTTCTTAGACTACCTGTCCTGGCTTTGGCATGTCTGTGTCAAGCACATCGTCGCTGAGATCTCTGCTTCACAGACACACCCAAGCGAAGGCCTTCCACGAGTATGGTGGATAGGTTCTGGTCTGGCGAGCTCGATGCCCTTCCACGCGGCAGGGGTACATACAAGAGGATCAAAGGAGAACGCCTATTGTAGGATGATATCTTCCTACACACCATCGATCAAGGCACTTGGCTATGCACAGAACCAGGCGAAGCGCGCCCTGGAAGCATTGGTGGCACAAGAGGCAAACACAATGCTCATTGCAGCCATGCCGACATCTCCAAAAGGACCGGGCGATAAGAAAGCGCCGAAGAAGCTTCCTGGAGTAGAAGAAGAGATGCGAGAGATTCTTATCTTGGCTCACTCTCAAGCCAGTCCAACAGTTCTTACGCACCCCAGTGCAGATCAAGTCCTAGAGGTCCTCAAAGCCTGTCGTATCGCACACTTCGCGTGCCACGGAACGTCAGACTATTCAGACCCTTCCAACAGTGGTCTGATTTTGTAGAAGAGTACTGGGCCTGATGAGTCCTTGATGCAAGACCGACTCACTGTCCAACAGGTTTCGGACCTACGGCTTAGATATGCCCAGATTGCGTACCTCTCGGCGTGCTCTACAGCGGAGAACAAGGCGGCGCGGTTATCGGATGAAGTATTACACATCGTGAGCGGGTTCCAGGTGGCAGGATTTCCTCATGTTGTGGGGTGCTTATGGCCCGCTGGGGACTCGGAGTGTGTAGAGGTATCGAAGCGGTTCTACTCTTTGGTGTTGAAGTGTGACCAGTCGGTTATCAACAACGAGGTGGCATCGGCGCTGCAGGAGGCGGTGATGGCCGTACGTGCAGAGGATCTCAGTATGCCGCTGAACTGGGCACAGTTTGTGCATTACGGGGTATAAGTTGGCGTTCATATGTAGCTCTATATCTAATATAAGGTTTTGAACTAGTAATAGCCCATAACTCGTCGTCATTACGAATGTTCCTGATTATATCCTTCGGGATTTAGTCAGACGTCATCCTGTCATTTTGCCAATGCTGGCCGCTTAGCCAATATTCGGCCCTTGACAAAGTTACACCATCCACAAGGCAACTTACGACGGGCTTGCGGTCATGCTATTCTTACATGTGGGTCATCAATTAAGGTTTCACCACTAAAAGGCTTTGTATACATCGGGGACAGTGTCCAACGGTCATTACTATATACACACCCACGTGGAAGTCCGTGCGCTGAAAACTAAAGAGAGGATTGATGGACAACCGATTTCCATCATTACAGTACTATTACATACTACTTCTCAATTCTAATACTTACTAACAGCATGCCTAACCTCAAACTTGGCCATTTCTGAACAATCTCCTCAACCTATCTAGAAGTCCATAAGTGCGTTCCAGAATCTCGTCTCTATGGTGGACTAGACGAATGTAGTCATCAGTAGCTCAGACCATTTTTGGAAGTGCTCACTTGCCGAACAACGGAATATATCTTTCTCACAATTGCCTGCAAAATGTTCCTCAGGAACGCCTGGAAGTTAGGTCAACCTGGTCGACGATAGGCTGAGGGATGTCGACATTGATGATGAAGGCGTAAATTTATACAGTCCAGCTTACCCTTTACTAGCAAGTAGGACACACCCTTTCTCCTTCTACAAACATCTACCACTTAGGTACAAACGCAGATTTCTCTTGACGGCGTTTACTATTTAAGTACCGCGCCAGGTGTCGGCCTAGCGCAATCAAATTTCACCGCGAATATGACGCTCATATTGCTTGTGATGTCAGCTTGCTAGACATATGCTTTAATGCACCTTGATTTTATTTTCTGTTTCATGCTTCTGTTCTTCCGATATCTCGATCAAGTGAAAAAATCGGAGATGGAGAAAAAGAGCAAAAAGAGGGCATAGAATGAAGAGTAAATGATAGTATGTTTCACTTGCGCTAAGCAAACGAAGTAGTAGAAATCCAAAAGTATTTCAATTAACCACTCACATGGATGACTCAATAGAAATAAAGTGCCCACGGCTGTTCCATATTTACTTCTGTCGTCAAGGGCGACCCTCTCCGATCAACGAAAAGCTTTATCTTTGGCCTGTTATCACACCCATAGTACTCTCTCGCCATGGAATCTTCCAGGTAATTACATAGGACCCATCCCATGTAAGTGCGCTGATGCCACTCGCCGTCTGGTGCTGGTGCATCCACTAAATCTCTCATGCGTCTTAGAGTCGTCCGATCCTGCCGTATCTCTTGCTGCCAATTTATCACCTGGTGCTCTTCAACAGCATCTGAAGGTATAACGATTATGATCGTCCGTAAATGTGGAAGCCGGGCAAGTGCCTCAAAAAGGGGAAAGAGATCAGGGCTGTCTGCAATATCAACGGCAATGTGCTCTATAGGTAGCATGAGATCTTCCAGCTGAGAGTCTGCGATCGCGGAAGGAGGAACGAGGAAGAGGGTTCGAGGGACAAATAGATGTTCCAAAGCTCGATCGAGCCCTGTGTAGACACGGCTGGAGCGGACCCATTCGCTCCTTGCCTCTTTACACGGATATGTAATTGGTGGTGGACGACCATATGTGGAGTGCGGATGTTTTACCGCGATCTCGCAACAATTATGGGCGAACGTGCAGACTGCCACGGCCGGGTCCACGCCATCAAAAGCTGCTCGCCATATCATCAGGCGAAGCTCTGTCGGGAGATGCTCGAACTGAGGAAAGCTCGCTATACCTACATCTCCCTGTGTCTCCTTGTATTTCTCTGCATATTTATCTGAACGTTCAACCGCATACTTGTTAGTTTCCTGATTGCATTGGATAGGCTCCTGCAGCCTGAACCCTACGTAAGGTAACAGCATCTAGACAGTAACAAACAGATAGTCGACAGAGAGCATAGTTATGCGTCTGGACGAATTTGAGACCTTATAGATAACATCAAATTACGTTGACGTCCTTATTCTGACGGGCTAACAAGTCAGAAATGAAAAAAGGTTCACTATAAGACCTAGCAGATCATGGACAGTGGCCTAACGTGATACGAAGGGGAAGTCGGTACCAGACGGTTCGCGTATGTTGAGACTATACTTGGTACTCATTCTGCTGAATCAATCTTGCTGACTAGAGAAGAGATGCGTGATACAACCCGAGATAATCTCATCCCAGCTCCGAAGTTTCTCCGGAATGCGATCCATAACTCTTACTATGACTTAATTGGTTGATGGATTCGCGCAGAGGCAATTGTTCAGCTTCATAACATAAATACTTCTCAGGTGCTACCTCTTGGGCCACTAGTCCTAGAATGGACTGATCTTCAACGTGAGTGTTGGCCATACCGCCCCCTTTCCCTTCGACACTATGATAATGTCTACAAGGCCAGCTGGGTACAGACGGCGAGTACCATATGCCAAGGCCTGGGTGGGACACGGACACAATTCAGGCAGTTTTGGTACATTATAGACTTGTGGAGTCAGCAACGAAAAAATAGCCAATGTAGATATGCATTGATAACTAGTGCCTGCTTGCTCACAACAAACAGTCAATCGTGATGAATGATAAATTAGATGCTAGCGCATTGTACCGTAGTACATATAAAAGCTTCTGCATACGCAGCGATTTACAGCTATGGTTGTCGAGAATATTTCCCTAAACATATCAATAGATGATAGAGTAGTGAGTTTTCCAGCCCCCGCCACTTATCTTTACACAAAGGGCCAGGAGCCACGAGGCTCTTTTTGGATGCCTCACAATACAAAATCAAACGATTTTTCTCATAATGGCAATTATTTTTATGTCTAGACATAAGACAGCGTTGATACCCGTTCCTAAACTCAAGTATCTTTTTCCAGATTCTGTTTCGACTGTCAATGAAGGAACAAGTCAGATACAGGTCTCGTCCCAACCACAGCAGTGAAGTCGCGCAAGCTACACGTAGAGTCGATCGTCAAGTGCAGCAGCTTGGGGGCACAACCAGCGTTTCCCGAGGTTCTATTACTCATGAAGATCGAGGTGACGATCAAGTGTCGCTTCGAAGAAGAATCGTAGCACTCAACCGAGAGAACGGGAGCCTATATCATGAGGATAAGTACTTTGCTACACTGGCGAACGATGTGCTAGTATCTTTTAGATCCTCGCTCCAGTCATGTCTATCCAAGGTCCCTGACGCTCTGCTTTGTGAAAACAGCGCTACCTCGCACGACAGCAAAATGGATAGTAGCATCTCGCAAGCGCTCAGGCGCCAACGCCCGCACACTGACACTCCCTCGAGTCTCGATCAGCGTAAGGCCCATATTCACGGTCCCGCTGATGTACAGGATCCTCAAATCAATTTGAAGTTTTCCTGGGGTTATGGTGCAAGAAACCGTCCATTACCGCCGACTCCACACCCAATGTTGAAGTCTATGCTAGAGAAGTTGGAGATTAATCTCATAAGACAAAATGGGATGATGAGACAATCAATCGCATTGAATAGAAAAATCGTTTATCGGGTGCTGCTGCGTTTAGTTTCTCAGATACGACATCTGGCTTCTGTGCTCCGATCGGTTGTCACAGAGGCAAACGTCTTGATTGAGCAATTGAATACCGACTGGCGACAGTACATTGAGGATGTTATCGAAGAGGAAAAAGACCCAGAAATCCAAGGCTCGGGTATCTATTTAGCCTGCAGCTTAGATACCGAATATCACCCCGGCAACATTGACAATAGATCCGAGTCAAGACTACGGGATTCGGATCTGAGTCTGAGCTATGAGTCTGATCGCGTGGAGTCAGTCTATAGTTCACTGAGCATCTCAACAATGGATCAAGGAAGATCGAACACAGGAAAGAGCAAGGACGATCAAGGTCATAGCTCGCCTTACGTAAAACCTCTTAGAATAGCCCATCAGCAATCTCAGTCTTCCCATGGCTGTGGTACTGAAATGTCGAAGGCTAGATTGAGGCGACGTCTGGCCATACTTCATTATGAGCGCATGTATTACAGGAGGCTGGCGAACGAGACAGTCGCCCGATTTGTTCCTGCAATAAAACACCACGTTCTCGAGGTCCAGCATCTTTTGCACGAGTATAGCGCCGAAGAGAATAGACTCAGGGGTTTACTCCAGCAGCAGATAAACCTTCGAGCCACTCACCATTTTAATGGCGATGGGTAAGGACCAGATTTGTATGCATCGTATCAGGGCGATACTGTATATCAATATTTTACCGATAATCCCGTAGATAAGTTGCTTGTTTCGAACTTCATCGTCTCCCCTTTTTGTTGTTGAATCTGCTGTTTCTGTCTCTTCCAGTACCATGTTCTTGATGTTCATGCCTCATCAGTAATCTTCACGTGAAACAGAGTTCGAGTACGTAAATGGACTCCTGGGGAGAGGTCGACTAGGTGTCCCATTTATTGTATATAGGGGTAAGTATTTATAGTTTTCCTTGACTCGTAACATCAGTAAGTTAAACAAACCAACTCTATCGGGGTTTTCCGTTTCTCTTTATCTTCAGTCGCTAACTAACGATACGATGGGAAGTAGCTCGCTCCCCAGTGTTCCGTCACCACCTCGCGATGCGCTGCCGCACGAAATGACGGTTGGGCAGCTACTCCATTTCCTGCAAGAGAGGAGCCACCTTCTCAATCTGGAGAACGAAAGACTGCGTCCGCAGTACGAGTTGCTCCAGGCGACAGTCAACCAGAAAGAGGATACATTGAAATATCAGCAGCACCTCATCCACTTAGGAGAGGAACACGTCGCCTTGCTAGAGAGAGTGCTTCGAGGGCAGTCAATTGAGGGCATATCCACAATGGGATCGCCACCACACGTCATGGAACCTCGGTTTCAGCATCAGGCCTGCAGCTCACCTCTGAACACACCACCGAGCCTGAGGCCTGAGCCGGATCGAGTCGACGACAGCGCATCGCTCACAGCGGCCAACGTAGCAGGGGATGATGGAGGACTAAGCAACATCCAATACGATTTGGAAGCGATGCAGCGATGCGCTGAATCAGAAGCTCTCGCATATCTAGCATCCTACTGTTAGCATCATTTGAATTGAGCGGAGAGGAAATGCATTTTTATTTGTTTTCGTATTGCTCTCGACTATAGCCTCTTACCATATTGCATAGCGTAAAGGAACACACAGCAATATGGCGTATACACCAATGCCGCATACGATATGCTGCTGTACTCGGCCAAGCCAGCAATGACATGTCTCCCTTCTACACCAGTATGTAAATGAGACGGGAGCCAAGAGGTCATAAAATGGCTTGCCATGATGGACGAAGAGGTGTCGAATATCTTGGCCAAGAAGGCTTGCTATTGTTTCTCTTTTAAAAAAAGAAATAGTAAAAAGAAATAATTAAATAAAATTCTTTTACATCATAGAAGCTTAGACATTAGTTCGGCCGGCCTATTTTCTCTCAAGAAGAGTCTTTCATGAATGAATGTTGGCCTGCTCCTGGATAGTCTTTCTTCACTCCCCAGGAATATGCCAGTCGGAGTAAGGCTGGCGGTAAGGCAAACGGAAACCTGCGCCTTTTGTATATTGTTCTGAGTCCGAAAAGTTTAGCCCGGATTTAAGGGGTGGCGGTTTTCTTGTGTTTGTTCCTGACATGCGTAACTTATCCAGCCAATTCTGCGAGTTCTCCTGTGACATGACCAAGGAACACGAGAGCGACGTACAAATCGGAGGCTCCCATTGCAAACCCTATTAGAGCTACTATCCTTCCGAAGCCAAGGCAGAGTTCAGGAGTACATGAAGACTTGGCTCGGCTATGAGAGGATGGATATAAAGATCGTACAACCGTCCAAGGCATATATTGATGCACCACTGAAGCCGGGTGACGTCAAAGAGCACTGCAAGAAATAAAGACTCTTCTATTGTACCGATGGGCAGTCTACATGGTCACAGGGCCCATGATCAGTAGAGTTAGCGGAACGATTGGGAGTTCTCCATCACGCTTCCTTGGTATTAGTTTCGGCTCAGAAATGTAAGAAACGAGAATAGCCTGATCACCTCATGCGTCATGATGTCCGTTAGGGACATTCCAGTTATAGCTAATGCAAAGCTAAATGCCTCCGATAAGAGAAGCAGCGAGACCACTGAGTCTGTTCAGCTCCAGGGCCATCCGATGTGCCCAAATCCCCAAGGGCTTCTTACGGCCAAGATGAATGCAAACCGAGCATACCATGATAGAAATATACCTATAATTCGCCATACATTACATGCCAGATTCTGAGTCCGGAAATGGCACTATGGGTAGTTACAATCGCGCTGATTTCTTCTGGATCATGGCCGTTTTTCGCCTGTCTTCTTCTCGGCTGCACGGCAGCAACTTCAAAGGCGCAACAAAGCCATCTTTCGGCCCAACCCAATCAATTCATTCGCCTTGCACATCGGATTTAGTGCTTGGTCATTCGGAGTGACACCACGTCGCCGACAGAAAGAAAAGAACATCACCGATTGGGGTCTAGATTCCTGCACACTCGCAGAACTCGACCAAAAGTGCCACGAGACAACGGACGGATCAAGAGCATGGATTCCGAGATAGGCAAGCTGGGGAAAGAAGGAGCCAAGGTCAACGGGAGCCCTGGTGGCTTGAATTGTGGGAACAGCCAGTTGCAAGAAAGTCTCGGGATGGCCAAGGCAAGGGAGGTGGACGGGCATAAGGGATGGAAGGAAATCCAGGATGAGGCAATATCACTGATGGAGAAGCTAGAGGGGGAGATAGGCAACTATGATGCAGACATAGATGTAGGGAGGATGCTGCGCAGATGATTGAAGGGAGGGGAGAAGAATTGGAACCATCAGAAGCTCTACAAGGTTGAGAAGGCGCACAATGACTCAACCGCCCAGCTAAAGAAGGGATGAGATTAGACGCTTGCGGCATTGCGGTGTTTTGAAATAGAGATACTGGGGATATTCCACCCCGTATGAATACTGCGAAAGCCATCTGCAGCTCAAAGGGAACCTTTTATTGAAAGTTGCTCAACAGGCGGCTCGTGAGAGTACAAAGGGTAGTTGTCATATGCACCATTTGAACCAAAGACTAATCGAAAGAGTTATACGGCGCTAGGGAAATCTGGCTTAGACGGGAGCAGCCTCAAGAACTTGGCCCCCTTCTTTTGCCACCTCTGCAACAGTCATCTCCTTCCTTCTTTAGCTGGGCGGTTGAGTCATTGACCTCCTTTCTCAACATTCGCATGTGAGCGCAATTCTTCTGCAAAGATAAGGGTTGTATCGATAGGTGTACAGTATCATATGGAGCATTGCCTTTGGGATGGTGAAACTAAGGTTCTTTTACGGGAGCGGAATACTACGCATACATAATAGCTACATCGGTGATCTCAGCATCCGGATGAGGTCCTGAAGTCCTCACTGGACTTGGCGTTAGTACTGTTCTAGTATGAAGCTGTTTTTGTGAAGCGCTTTGAGTGAGCTCATGAGGAACAGTCCAGATCCCCATTTCACTCCCTTCCGGCACAGCAGAACATCGATTGAGTTTGCTCGGCAACTGGCAGCTCTCACCATGTTGACGTTACAGTAATCGCCATATGCTCACACCTGACTCCGTATCATATTGTATGGTGAGCCCTGCCATCATAAGTTTCTGCCTGTCCTGCCGTAGCGTGGTATCATTCCGTCTTCCCATCTACATACAAACATAAATGTATACATAAAGCAAGTACAGATATGCATTCCCGGTGTGTCTAACTATACCCAAGCCTCGTCTGGGAACTTGGTCCTCACGAGCCATGGTTGTTGTTTCCTCTGGTATTGCTCGTCAGATTGGAAGGGTCCACGGTAGAGTCCAGCCCCATCTGGAAGGGGACGCCACGGCTTGCGGCTCCCTGTGCCTGAGAATTGGACAGCGCAGTCATCGTTTGCACCAGTTGCTCGCTTATCCGTAACGGTAGGTTTTTGGACCTGATGACCCCGTTAGCAATGTACGAAGGAAGATAGGATGAAGCTCAGGGCAGTCAGGATGGGATCTAGACGTACTCATCGCGGAGTTCACTGAGTTCATTGAGTACAGCGGATACATTAAGTGCATTGGGTGCGTGGACTCTTTCGGGCGGGACTAGTTAGTCAAAGCACATGGTGAAGAAAAGCAAAGGCTTTATGCATACGACGACTTACTTGGGTAAGAGCTCTTTCAATCTGAGATTGCGCTAAGGCGTCAGTACCAAACCATCTACCGGCGCCAAACCAACATCGGATACGACTGGAGGCATTACTCACAGTACTGTGTTTCTATTAGTCCTTGCTGGATGTTAGTTTCGTGTATTTAATGAACGCGTTGAATGCAGCATGGGTAATGGTGCGTAGTTTGATCAAACAAGAGCTCACCGGCTGACTCACTGCTGGCTCAGAGACTCTACCAAAGACTTCAAGTCATGTAGGGCTTGCAGAATCAGTTCATCGCCCGGTGGGCCTTGTGCCTCTTCAAGGTTTTCAAGGTCTTCAGGGTCTTCGAAGCTTGCCCTATATTCTGAGTTAGCCTATTGTTTCCAGTGGCCGGTAATCAAATGTATATTGCGCCCCAGCGTGGGAGGTGTAGAGAAATGCAGAAGAGTGATTGCAAACAGCGCGGAAGAGGGCAAATGTAGATGTGACGAAACAAGGATGATGAGATGAGGAGAGTGAGCAGGTGGGGTGGATAGAGCAAAGGAAAGAAAAGAAAACGGGAGATGGAGATGAGAGGTAATAGAAAGATGATAAAACAAATAATTAAAATATAATCCACGAGGAAAGTGGAAGACAGAGTGAACAAGTAAAAAAGAAGAGGGGGGGGCAGACTCTTCCTCAGGGTACGTCATCGCATTATCTTCATCCTCAAGAGAACCGACACGCTGCCACTGCCGACTGTACATATGATCGTCAACTGGCATCGCCACTCGTCTTTTCCCGGCCGGTCGCCTATAGTGCCCCAGCGAGCTGGGTCGGGCAGTCTGAGGCGCTGGGACATTAGGTCTACGCCTACCCCGGACACCTCTCCTTTCATGATGCTGAGCCACCGGCGGTGCTGGGATTGGAGCGCGCGGTCGCAAATAGGATAGAGGTATTCTAGAATTTGAAGAGTCCATAGTGAGAAAAGCAGATATAAAATGGATCAGGGTGCCGCCGTAGAAAGGAATGCTACAGGAAATACAGAGATACGGGGGGAGAGCCAGAGGAGGCCAGCCAGGAAGCGGATCGAGCGACGGAAGGACGCGATGAATGCGGCAGCGTCCAGTTCTTCCCTTCAACGCAGCTTTATATGTAGGAAATGGATGTTACCGACAGTCTGGTTCAGCGCAGGCATCTGCAGCCCTCCTGTTGTTGGTTGAGGAGCGGACTGGTTGCAGGTACCCAAGCATGATTGGAGCAAGATAAGCTTCCACAATTGTTCTATACAATACAATACAAGTCTATACGCCCGGTAGGCCAA
>JAAOAW010000167.1:0-15543 GCA_013186925.1 Fusarium succisae | reverse complement strand
TAAGGAAAATAATTTTTAGTAAATATAAAGTAAATATAAAATCTTAAAAAAGTTAACTAAAGTATTATTAAGTATTTTTAAGTTAAACTATAAGAATTCCTATTTAGTTTCTTAATCTTTTTTTACTATTTTAATAAAAACTTTAGTATAATTATTATAAATTAAATAATTTATTAAAATATATAATATTTTATTTTACTTTAAATAATATTATTAATAATTCTTAAAGTAATTATTATTAGTTTATTTTATTTTTAATTTAAAAAGTAGTTTATTTATTTAAAAGTAAGTATCTATTTATACTTAAATAATCTAAAACTAGTAATTCTACGCTGCCTACTTATATGTATAGCAGAATGATAATCATGAGCATTTAGAACTAGCAGGACTATCTACACAAAACTTTCGAGTGAGTTCCCCTCTATGTCCCGTATTACTCACAAGCTAGCCCTAACCTAACTAGCTATCTTACTCCGGGCGGCTATGTCAAACCACACGTTGTCGAAATTGGTGTAATCCTCTATGTGAAGCATCAGACAAATTGGGTTGCCCCTGCATACCAACCAAGGAGTTGAGGAACATGGCTAGGTTTGCCTCGATGAAGTGCTAAAAAGCGGCAAGTAGAGCCTATAGAGAGCTGTCTCGTAGGCGAACCTTTCTGTAGCCTAGCTCAACTTGCGAGTTGGTATTCCCTTCGGTTGCCTCGTCTGGAAAAGCAGAGTAGAACAACTTCCGATCCTCAAGATGTTCCACCAAGTATTTCATGCCCGCCATCACCTCCCAAAGCCGTCCATTTCCATTACCTCCTTCGCTGCCCAGCCCTGCGCTGTTATAGTTTGCAGGTAGAATGCCTTAATAATATGTTTGGTTTCTACTAGAAGTCTCCATTCATTCCCCTTCAACATGTCGGCCTCTTGTAGCCATTTCGCCACCTCTGGATGGACTAAGGACGCCCTGGTGTCTCCTTGCTTGAGGAACGTCCGGGAGATCATGAGATAAATTCCATGTCGTGTCGTTGTTCATAACGACTTCTAGCTCTGCTGTAAACACACTCACCAGGAGATATCCTTGTGCTTCGTCGTTCTCACGTGAGATTCTTTCAAATAACCCCTGAGAGGAAGATCTGATGAAGTTGGCAACATTATGTATCTTTTCCATCAGCCGTTTCTTTCTCCAACGTCGTAGGGCATCCTTGCGCCGGCCGAGAAGGCTGAAGGCTTGCTGTTCGGCTTTGAAAACCTTGAAATCTTTGCTGTATAGGAAAGCACGAGCAACCAGGTTCATTATATGCCCAAGAGTCACTGCGAGATTTCCTCCGTTGTGACATCCGAGCTGGCAACGGAGTCCCAGTAGACTTACTGGTGCTTGCCCTGGAGGTCAAAAAATTGAGCTGTCGCTGCCATGACAACGTGCCGATTGGGTTATGTCTATAGGTTAAATCCTAGATGGATTCTGCTAAGGGCATCTGAGAACTCCTGGTTGATCTCCTCCTTCCAAGACTCGTACATGACATCCAGCAAACGGCCCGTCGATTGCTAGCTCCATAGGATCTAGCGGGGGTCGGGTTGGCACACGAGTTGCTGAAAGAATGTATCGCTAAAGAAAGAAAAAGAACATTGGTGTTGCTTAGAAGTTCCAGGCTCAGTTCTTAGATCATCTTGACTCTAGCAAGCAAGCGGCGCTGTATTGCAAGAGCCGTCACTTGGGCCGTTCAAATCCATTGGTTGTCGGGTCTGTACCAGCGCCTTGAATGCTCTCGAATATCCTGTGGAACCTACGTTGGTCAATGGTGCTCAAGTTTGCGACGTCACATTCACAAACTAGCGGGGGTCAGCTGCCGAACTCGTAGCAGCAGCGGCGAAGAACTCGGGCTGACCCCCTTCGCGTCACACAAACGATAGGCCTCGTAAGGAATCAACGGGCTGTCGTTAGTGTCGATCTCAACGAGAAAAATCCATGGCGCTTGACCCGGCTCTTTTGGCCTTTCCAGCCTTGCCGGAAAAAGGACTCGTCCAAAACATATCATTTGTTCCCTCATACTGCTCGCGGAAGATCTGCAACGGCAGGGGGGTCTGGTGAAGCCACCCGCGTCGTCAGCTCGAATTGCTTTGTCAGATTTCTCAGTGGGCGGAGAAGAGCAAAGGCGGAGGGTGGAGAAGAAGCATAATGTGATTGGATTCCATCGGGTTAGGCGTCGATCGGCAAGGAATCGCACGCATCGAGGTAAACAGACTAGTACCAACGCGGCTTGGTGCGGTAGGTTGAGGAGCATGAGGGTTAAGAAGCTACCTTCCCTTAGTCATTCCAATGGCATTGCCAGGGGTGGCAGACCAACGTAAGATTTGTATCATGACTCTGATTGGCCATATCCACCCACTAGACCCTAACATCCACCGGGTTCTGGGTAAGTTCCAAAGACGCTGGACAGCCTGTTGGTGGCATCGAGAACCGTGGGTTCATGTAGAATTAGGGAAGATGAGCCCATGGCTGGAAATACACGTCGACACAATGTTCGACGAAAGCAAAAGCGGGCATTTCCCGAGACTGTCCAGCGGCTGGGGCTTTAGAAGTCTGTAATACTGGGGTGCGATAATACTTGTGCGTCAACTTCTGTGTCGGAGTGCCAATTCTGTGAGCTTGGTAGCAGAAATCTCCTGTCGGCACACTACTATATAAGCTATACACTACTACAGTCCCAGCCGAAATCAGAGGCCGCTTGCCTTGTTCTGTAAAGGTAAGATAAGCTTGCGTGTACAGACCCTAAATGTGGCTTTTGTGGCTTATGTGGCTTTTATAGTGTGTATGACAAGAAATCTGACTTGGGCTGTCTCTGAAAGCCACTTTAAGCCGAAAATCCAGGGCCAAGTTTAGACTTGCCCATCTGTGAACAGATAGCCTACAGGCTGAGCCCTCTATTGGCCTGTTCTGATGATAATGGCAGACATTAGGGGCTATGTCATCGCAGTTTTAAAGCGCTCTGTGCACTGGGATAAGTAACTAGGTCCGTGCGTAATAGCTTATCGTAGATTTGTTGAATTACGCAAGCGGCCTCTGATTTCGGCCGCTACTGTATTAAAAACGTCTATGCAGTATAAGTTAAAGAGAGTTAAAAGTAAATAACCGATTTTGATCTTTACTGTATTGCCGTAGCTTTGAGTTCGTGGATGCTTCTGTACCTTCTTTTTCCTGGCCTTTGTCAGAAAGTCCGTACTGAGACGGTTGGCGAAAATGATGGTAGGTATCAAAATGGACCTCGCCAAGCTCTGCCTGTCGTTTGTGGCCATCTGTTGGACGTACGGCCGGGAACCGCCAATATCCATTTTGAGGACGTGCAGATATCCGAGTACAGTATGCCATGATTTAAAAAAATTACTTAGGCCGTAAACGCATTCTTAGTTACTCGAGACCAAAGGCTCGTGAAAGACCGCCTAGGACTTCTCACACCCATAACTTGCATGATTGCCCTTATTGATCGAATCCAATTCTCTCCACAAGATACTCCCTCTGCTGCACGCTTTTGCGATCCTTAAGCCAATGAGTCCGTCATGAATCTAGCTGCCGACCAGGACGTTCTGTTGTATTCAGCCTTTCCCAATGACTCGGGTTGTAAGAACGAATATCTCTTGCCCCAATCTATCCAAAGAGGAGGCTTCTCCCAAAATCTATCGCTAAGTCATTCCCTTCCATCTGCATCGCAGCCTGGAATTCTTCAAGACAGCTGGCCCCCGACCTCACCTCAGGCTGGTCACGCCTTCGATGGATGGTTCGAAAGAGATTGGGTGTTGTTTCCAGATACGCCAGATCCAGTTGAGCAGCCTGACGATATAACGGAGAACTCGGCTGTCCTCAGCAGTTACGGTTCATTAGAAGAGGCCCAGTTTAGAGTAGACCGGCACGTGCAGCGGACATTGGGGCAAAGGCATCTCGTGGCCCAGAGTGGCAAAAACAAGCGCCCAGCAAATGCATTCATACTCTATCGTATAGCCTTTCAATGCGTGGCTGAAGAGTTATATAGCACCAAATGTCAACAGCTTGTATCAAGAATATGTGGGAAGAGCTGGCAACTCGAATCGGACGATGTAAAAGCGTGGTTTCAAGAACAGGCCACGATCCAGAAGGCAAACTATAGACAGACCTTTGAGCATGGGTGAAGAAGAGGCTTGGAACTTAAGTGTATTTGACATTTTTTCTTCTCCTAAGCTTCTCTGGTGGAGAGTTATATGGCCTTATCGAACGGGGAGGAAAAAAGCGAATATTCGCACCAGAAGCGAAAGCTACAGTGCCTTTGGAGGAAAACCGTATCCAGAAACATGGAACGCAACTCAACAAAGCGCGGACACTATACAACAAGCGCCTCACAGAAATGAAAATATATCTATCACGAAGAGTGAATTGTCTTTTGGGCCACTTTACTTACATAAAATTCAACCATCCCATATGAAATCGCAAGCAGAAATAGTAGAACCGCTCTAACTGTTAAGTCATCGAAGATTTGTTGTGTGCTGTTCGCCCACTTATGGAATTTCTCGATTACTATTTAGAGGTTTGCAGGTTCTTCGGACTCGCGTCTGAATGCATGATAAAATCGTGAGGGGGTGTACGATCACTTTTTAGGTGATGCGGCAAGGACTAACTGCGTTGCTTCTCTTGTGAGATATGAACAGGGAAGCATGCAGTGCAATTCACTGATGCCGAAAAAACTCTGGCAGAGAGGGCGCTATGGAAATGAGTTTCCCTTCGTAACATGTTGTATTGGTATTCGAAAGGCTGCCGTGTGGATTGGAACATCATAGCGGCTGTAGCTGGAACGGCATCCATCGATTATATCTGCTCCCATCGTTCTGGTCTTTTATGTTACACCTTTTATATTTAGAAATATAAAGAATAATCATATATCTGTAGCTTAAACGCCACAGCGCTCGTCTTCAGTCCTTATTAACGTATTGTCAGACTCGGTATATCTTGTCTGACGTTTTGTGTCTGACGTTTTGTGAAGTCAAATTGGTTGAATTCTGGACCTAAAAGCTTGGGTGCCTATGATTTCGAGTTATAACTTCAAGACTAACGCCATTTGACATTATATCATGTTTCCCTTTCCTGGCTATCTCGAACGCAGCCTACGGTCCCCAAAACAGTAGCCCAAAGCAAGGCAACCAAGCTCAGTGGGCCAAAAATCATCATCGGGAGAAGCGATACAAGGAAATGCCCTATTGATCAGCGAGAATTGGACTCAGTGTCATCTTTTAGGTGCTCTTACCGAATAACAACGGCCTTCTCGTGATTGTGTGCCAGAATTCCTTCGATATAAGCATGTCTGCGGCACCACTCCACTGCCAGGGTCCCAGGAGACGAAACTTGGTGTTGAAGTGTGCCCCAAAAGCCCAGACAACAAGCAGACGCCACCCGTCACAAAGTTTTTTCTTCTGAGCAATGGCCAAGACATCCCAGAGCCCTACTGCCGAGTTCATGTCCAAAGCCAACTGATAAACATAGCTTTCATGGTCGACACCGTACTCTATACGGGAATCTGGAGGAAGCTTTAAGCGGTAGTGTTCTTCATCGGTAGCTCGCAGAGGATGCGGTATTTTCTCTGGAGCTAGTATATTCAGAATCCAAAGCTGAGCCTGCATTTCTGCTAGAGGCGGGATGGCGCCAAGTGATGGTCTTACAAATCCAATAAATCCGACCGTTGGCTCATCACATCGCCAGATACCGCGGATATTGGCCTGGTTTACCGTTGCGTAAGCTCTGGTAGGTCTTGTTCGTGAAGACTCAAGGAACGGAAACTCTTGTTTATAGCCAGTAGCGAGAATGACGATATCTGGTTTGATTGCCTCTTCTTTCAACCGGCTGAACTCGGGCAGCTGATTATCGATGAAACGAACAGTCCCATCCTGGCCTATCTCCTTTGGCCATGGTGCCAAGTCCACTTTTCTTCCATTAGTGTCTGGAACCGGAGTTTGTACGATGGCAGATCGCAGAGCGTATAGCCAGAGGCGTGGGCCTGGCATACTTGGACGGTATGGAAGGCTGATATAGGGCCAGACTTTCATGGATTTGTTAAAGAATACTGGAGGAGTGGTCAGCACTGTGGTGGGAGTACAGACGTGGAGGTATGTTACTCTTGGACGGATGATGGCGTTCCGGACTGATCCTTCCAATCCACTGGTCCATTCCCGCTGTGGTTCCAGATGACAACCAAAGGATTGACTTGATGTACCAGTGATAGTAGTGCCATAGTACCATGGAATTGCGAAGGAGTGGGTGAACATATGTGGTATCGAACATGTTGGCCCGGCTCACGTCAATTGGTATGCCAGGCTCTTTGAGGTCCGATTTTCTCCCAAGAATTGGAAACAACACAGGACCCGGATTTCTCTGATCATATTGTCAATAGATAGGACGAAAGAGGAGCATTTGAGGAACGAGATATGTCACGGAGTGCTACAGTACATACCTTTGGAGCGAAATGCACGCCATCTCTATGGCAGAGTAAGACTCTTTTGGTCGGCGACGTTGCCGCTAGATATGCAATATCTGCCCCAGTCTCTCCACTTCCAACTACCATGACGGTTCTGTCGGTCCCGAACTGCTTTCTTGATTTGAAGCTGGAAGAATGAAAAGCCAGTGGGACATTTTCCATTCCCTTTATGTCGGGGATGTTGGGTGTCACATGCAAACCCGAACAAACAGCGACCGCATCGCATCTCCATTCGCATGGAAACCGGGCCTCGTTTGTTTGGTACGTGATGATGTGGCTTCCATCAACTCCTTGGGTGACGGATGAGACTCGTGTGTTGAGTCGAATATGAGGCCACAATTTGAAATGCGTGCAGTAAGCTTGAAGATACTGCACATACTGCTCAGTGGTGAGAAAGTCACCATGTTCGGAATGTCGGAAGTCGGAGAATGTGGTGAGTTGTTTTGAGGACACGAGCTGCAGTGAGTATCAGTGGCTTGGTCTATAGTTTCGCCCATCCCAGAACTCACCTCGGCGTCTTCGTATGATCGTGCAGCAAAAGTGCCTCCAACTTGCGTTTGATATTCAAATAGAATTGCTTCGACAGGCTCGCAGGATATGCTAGTAGAAGCCTGGATCAGGTACTTCAAGGTGACAAGCCCCGACGGACCTCCCCCAATCACTGCCACTCTCATAGCCAAAAGGCTAATGTTCAATTTGGTTGATTCTCTTTTTGTATTAGAGGCGGCTCACGGAATCACTTCTCCCGCAGCACTTTACGGATTGCGATAAGCATAGTGCACTGATTGTGCGAGTAATGAATATAATTAATAGTCTATCCAACTGTGGATCGCGAAACGCGGAGGGCACTATTTGGCCTGTCGACGCTGAGTGCACGTTGGTTGGACGGCTGAACATTCGAAGATTCCGTAACACAGTATTAGCCGTAGGCCGGGCCTAGAACCTGTTCCCAGAGCATTTAATGGCTGTTTCTCGACGAACGTTGTTCACAGGCAAGCATACGACGGCTCTTTGTCAAACGCTAAACCGATTTGAAAAAGCATCTACTCAGATCTATATTGGCACACAATATTAACTACAACCGAAAAGGCCATTTCTCGCTCATTATAGAGCGGATGCAAGCGATTCAATCATTTATGTAATCATCTCAACTTATGCATATTGTAGACTACGCTGCCAAACTCAAAAAAGGGTCAGTGAAAAGAAAGTTCGCAGCTTGCTTACCCTGGAGCCTTTCCGGCTATTGGCCAACCAGATGGCTTCCAAACACAATCAGTGCTGGGTAGAGAGGGGTAAGATTAAGAACCTACTTTGGCGTTGGCAGGCCTGACGCTGAGAGTAAGTCTCTAATAGGCAGCATGAGCGACATACTAAACTTTTATTAAAATGTGCAAAACTTAGTGTTGTGATCAACTAAATAATTATTTACCTAAATCGTCCCGTCCATCTTTCAAGACATCAAGTTCGGACTACAACTCTATAGCGTACGTGTTTCATCAACTTAAACGGTAAGCCGGTGATGTTAGTCCCGCAATCGATTTGAACGATTCCTTGCAACTCTTCTGCCGTCAATAAACATCGACATTGAGTATTGCTTTGGAGTACTGTCTATTGGCATGCTCCTGCGAGATTTGAAGGAGGCTCTCTCATGTTCATCGAGACTGAAAGCATCTCGGAGCTTACCCAGTGCATTATTGATCTTTGATATCATCCACATATGAGAAAATTGGCGAATACTCTCTGAATCGCTTTGTGACGATGTGTAGAAATAACTTTTGTTCTGCGCAATATCAACATGATGTCGTTCCTCTTCCGGGTAACCATCCCCCCTCCTCGAATGCCTGGAAGCCTGAGGATCGCAAAGCAAAGGTTCGATACCAGAATCCCTTGATTCTAAGCATCGAGTATTCCGTGTTTTTGATGAAGGACTCCACTTTCTGTTGTCGAGAAACGTCTGTGTTTCAATGTCGACACCATGGCGCTGTCCCTGTGTTATATCTTCCTCTACAGGTTCGGAGGTAGTGGTTGGATATTGCAATGATCCGCTCCGGAAGCCTCCTATTTGACGCCCTATTTTTCTTGCTAAGCCGATTGGAGACTGGAAGCTCTTCTTTGTTGATTTGACTGGTGGAGATGAGGAATTGATATGCAAATTGAAGTCGTTGCTGGAAGGCGTTGAATGTTCTAGTAGCGAATACTGCGTATCATATCTCGGAACAGACCTGGGAAACTGGCTGTCGATGATATAAGCACGATCCTTTTCTCTGGAAGTGCCCAATATGTCGTTCATGTGTGCTTTCAAAGATACATGAATAGATTGTATCTTAGAATGCCTGCCATTGCGAAGGCTGGACTTGTGAGGTGTTCTTAGCTCAAGAGCGTTGTCGTGCGTAAGGAGACCCATAGCTTGCTTCTATGAAGATGTTTTGATAACCAAGAGGGACGCAAATACTTTATCCCTAAGTCCTGAGTTCCTCCTTGTTGTTGTGTAAATTCAAAACGAAGTGGTCAATTGTCGAGATGCCAAACCGGCAGAACAGCCCGGTAGCTGAACTTGTGTGAATTACAATGTAAAGATACACCGTGATTACTGAAGACTCCCTTCAAGGAGAGCTTTCTTCATATTGAAACACCAATATTGTATAGAGTATGTCATTATCAAGTTATTTGATTAGCTAATGTGGAGGCATGAACAGACCTTTCGATTGCATCCGAAAAGATCTTGATCTCGCCGATTTTATTTGCAGGCCCATTTAGACTTTTTTTTCCAGACTGTAGTTCTTTGCACCATAAGAACTAGTCTAGATTGGACGGTCTTTGGGCCCAAACCATATCCTGGGCAGGTAATCCATCTTGTATTCATGTCTTAGTAGGTCACCTAGATACTTAAGGCCCATGAGCCACAAGTGTCTGCTCAGTAATTCATCCTGTGTAGGAGCGAGTCATTATGCCTGAAAAATTTCATGATAATTCAAATATTCTCGCTTCACTACCTCATGATATGTTGAATCATTTGCAACAATGGCTGGAATTCTGCCATCGACTAGATGATGATAACACTCACCTAAAGCGCCAAATCCTAGAGCTGCAGGCACGTAAAGATCGGCTCGTGGCATACGAAGATACGTGCGGGGAGATGGTTGCCACACAGAATCAACTAATCGTATCTCTAAGCGCAAGGATAGCTACTAGCGAAAGGCCACCCAAATTGATCCCTGATCTAGTCAAAGATTCAGAAATTCCTATCATTTCCCTTAACGAGATTACGCCTGAGCCAGATTTCCTACCGACTACGAACGATGCGAATTCACCGACGCTATATTCAGCTTTCGCATAAAGATCATAACATTCATCTGCAATCGTCGCTGCAAGATATGGAGCACGTCTGGTACGTACATCAGCCAACAACATTCAACGACCGAATCTCCTAGAGGGTTCTGACACGAATTTAGGCCCATGTTCCACTGTACAGCCGTGGTGCATACGAATCTCGAAGTGGACAGGGATGCCGGTACTTAGACGAGCAGCGACGTCGGGTGCACTTGAGCGGGTTTAATGGGCGAATATGAAATTGAAGTTTACTACCGAATACCATCGCTAGTCTCAGCATACCGCAGCAGAAAGGGAAAAAAAAAGTTTGCCTATCTGATTACTGCAGTGAATTGTTGAACAGTAAGCATATACTGGAGTGTCGCGTGCAAGCAGGGTCTTCTATGACTGTGCACGGAAATAGTAGACTCCCCAAGTCGTATAGTTTTCGGAGAACATGACATGAATGCACGAATCTCCATCAATAGACCGAATACACGTAATGTATGAGAATTTCCGTTTCATATGTCTACGAATGACTTTGGCCCACCATTCAGCGACGATAAATGTTATGATTATTTGATTTAATAGGCTTTATGAAATCCTCTACACAATGACTTATTCTCTGAAACAAAACTCCAAGCTCAATTCATTGTGCAATTTAGTTTTCTCTACCTAAAATAATGGGTAACAGAAGTATCGAATACTAGCTTCAGCAAATATAACGCCTAGCCATGACATGGTTTATTGATACTCGCTATAAGTCATCCTAGACTTGAGAAGTGGCGGGTCGAATTCATGGAACACAATCGAGATCAGAATAGGCCAATTCTCGATGATCGGATGTGCCAAAGCCGGCATTCAGTGCTTGCCTCCGGATAAGCCATTCTATCGCGAAAGGTGAACCGTTGATGTGGGATTCCTCATCCGTCCCTTCTAGCAAAGCAATCGAGATCGAACTACTGAGGTTTGGTACGGCGAAATTTACCTTGAAACAGAGATCTGTATTGATATTTTCATACGTAATCCTTAGGAACTGGGCTCCTACTCGGAATGCCGCTTCTCTCTCGCACAGCTGCCTAATGAATCCTTCGTATTCCGGCGTGTGAACTCTCAACTGGCAGATAATTCGACCAGCACATTGATAAGCACCCCTCAAGAAGTACGGCGGATGGAGTTCATCTAGTTCGAAGAGGAAAAGCTCAGCCCGCAGATGACGGCACAGTCTACCAAGGCTTGATGAACGTGTCGCCGTATCGTGGGCCGTCTGTCGTACGCGCTCTACCATACTTACCTCATCAAGCAAAGGTTCTTCTCCCATGAAGTCGACGTCAAACCGAAAAAGCTTTGTGTTACTATCGGCTCTCTGATGACTCAGAAGATGGCTCCACGTGACTTTTGAACCGGTTTGCTTCCAAAGAGCCCTTGAAAGTCTGGGAAGGAACTTTTGAGATAAAATGCCTGATGACTCATTATCATCGTCTGAAGCAGAACCGGTGCCAAGAGAAACCACAACACTAGGTTCTGCCATATCTGGACTCAACAATGTTGCTTCACGAATAGCAATACACACTGGGTTGTTAACTGCGAGCCCACCATCTTGAAAAACTCCGAGGTCATCGATACGCGCTGGCTTGAAGTAACTGTACATGATTTAGCCATGACTTGTGAACTAGATCCCATTTCAACATACTACGGTGCTGCTGTTGCACATCGCAACCTGGAGAGGTTTAGCTTTGTTAACCTTGAGGCGGTCTCGATTCCACTTACACCTGCCACCATTTACTTTGAGATTGCCCGTCATTCAATTCAAGATGAAGATAATCTAGTTGCTGTTAGCAATATACAGTAGTAAGTGACACTCCCAAACGATACCCACCAGAATCCGGGGCTTGCCCTGAGGCGCTGTTATAATTCGTGGCGAGGAATACGCCGCCATCACGTGCTCTGGTCAATGTTACACCTACATGGGCCCCCATGACGGTAGCTGGGGATATATCAGTTGTACTTCGGTTTTGGCCATATGTTTCAATCAACAACTTCTCCAGCCCCTCAGCAGTATACTTGCTATCAGTTAGCAATGTGCAAATCAGTTCGAATAGCCATGCCACATTGGACAAAAGTGGAAGGCGGTGTAGTAAACGTGTAAACCGTGAGGAACGCTGGATGAATGATTGTTGGGCAAACAGCTTGAGATGAGACATGCAATCGTCTACGTTCCATCCCAGAATATCTAGACAGATCACGCTCAATGCACCTACACATCCGTTAGTCATGCAAACATGGATCTTAGGTACGCAAACATCACCCGAACTAGTTCCGACCTTCACGTCGAAACTGCGTTGTACATTATAACACGGTATACCGATCTCGTCTTGGATCGCCTTGAGGAATCCGATTGGCGCGGACCCACGTATCCCCCCACCATCGATACTCAAAACCCGGAGTCGGCTGGTATCAGGAAACAGGCGTATCGAAACTCCTGGGGTGGGATGACCGCAGATATGACATGATTGTGGTACATACTCCCACGGGTTAGAGGTGCTTTTAGGACTGAATGTTCTAACACAATTCTGACAAACGAGATGTCCACATGGGAAGCCATACTGCGGCCGCCGCCTGATACAGCTAAGACACGTCTCATTCGACTGGATACTTCGTAATATACTACAGTTTCGAGCGAGTTGCTGCCGATGCCAGTCACATGTCGAGCCCAAAGCTTGGGACTGTGCGAGTTGAGTGAACATACTGCACGATATTAATCTTACAGTTTCTGAAGGTGGCATGAGCCTCTCAAAGCCAGGCTTGAGTTCAGAGCTGGCTTGATAGCAAGCATTTTCGTAGAGTTCACGAAAAACCTGGTGACACTCGAAGGCTAAATTAGGTTAACACGTGTAAATAAAACATTTTAGTAGCTTACGGTGCATTCCAGGCGAGTAATGGTCGAGGAGTAGACTTGAGGCGATCAACGGGATAGCTACCTGTTGGAACGTCTTGAGTAAATCAAACTTTCCTAGGAAATTCCTGATATGGTCAGTCAAATCTGGTGCTATTCCTCGATGGAGCCGAGAAACTTTCACGAAACTGAACGGTTCCGCAGTTACGCTCAACGCTATGCTAGCAGCATATTGTAAGAAGTGAGCAAGGTGGTGTACTGAAAAGATTGAGTCAGATCGTCGTCGAGCCTGTCTACTAGCCTCTAATGCCTTTGATAACTCCGAGCTGAGCACTTGCCATCGCCGTGTCTGTCCGCCGCTTCGGCGTTTACTTTTACCAGACATTCTGGGAATTCCAACGAGAGTGATGCCACTGAAACTGGGATAAAGAGTCTTAGACCGGTGTTCTGCTACAAACCCCTGAAGATCACTTTCGTGTCTCTGTTTCCATTCTTGCCTTACTACAAGTATGACATGTGGCCGCACTGGGCTAGTTGATAGTGGTCCACTCTGGAGCCAGAGACGTAATCGTTTCAACGACTCACCAAATCCTCCTAAGTCATCGACGAATATGCATACAACGTCAGCAGATGGAAGTAGAGTCCTACGTAAGAGACTTTCATAATCGAGTCCATCTTCAGGAACTTGTTTCTTCGTGTCAGCATAGACTTTCACAGCGTGGCAAGCGCTGGCGCTCAACAACGGCAACTTGGCCTGTGATCCAGACGCATCTGTATCAGCGATCACGATACGCTTACGGCGATTCTCTTTCAACGTAGAGACAATCAAATGAACTTCCCCTCCTGCCCTCGCCTGTATCCTTCCAGTCTGGAAACTTAGTTTCTTGAAGGCCGCTTGTTTCGATTGATTTCCTATTAACACCAGTAGGCCAGCGCTCTCGGCTTCGGGATTTTTGAATTCCTTCAGCAAGCGTTGAGGTCGGTCTGTGACCTCTAAGCCCGTTTCTATGCCCAGGCTCCAGGGTTTAAGCCAAGATGTATGACGGCAGCGACTCATTCTTGATGGCTCATCAAGTACTTTGTGAAAATGTCTGGGCCACGTTTAAGTATTTGAAGACTTGGTGCTACGGTTTGCTTAAAAGTCCTCTATCAGCTGTAGCCATTGCCTTTGGCATCTGCTAAATGTGACTTTTAAATGCCCATTTCCATATTCAACGAGGCTTTATTTCAGGACATAAACGATGTCAAAGCGCTTGTACTTAGAGACATATCCTGGCATCCCACATCCGAAACTCGACCAAGACTTAAAAGTACAACATATATGACTAGGAACTCTGAAACTGATACACTTTGAGACTTTCCCTATGCAGAATGGCATTGACTTAGCCGTGTTGAATTTGGCGTCGAAAAGGAGGCCTCTCGACAGTCTTCGGCCTACCACGGCTTGTCTATTACGATACATCAGATGAGATACAAAAACAGGCCGGCGATCAATTTGATTCAATCACACATATGGTACAGTGCCGGCCGAAATCAGAGGCCGCCCTGACTTTCTAGATAAAGTTTCTTAAGCACAGACCAGGTCGTGGCTGTTGTGGCTAGTGTGACTAGTCACAGTGCGCGGCATGGTTTGCCCTACCTTCTCGCAATGGCCACTGGTGTCGCTTACGGCTGCTTAAACGGTTGCTTATGGCCGCAAAAAGTCGCCATATTCCGTCGCATACTCTACTGTATACCGGACATCCAGAATGCGCTTAGTTCTTATTCTAGCATAATCAGTTTTGTTGTGATGCTGGCAACAGCCGACGAAAAGCACAAATTAATAATCCTACAGCAGCAGACGCCAGAGTCAGTAGCCAGATAACAGACGAGCACTGTTATGTTTATGTAATAATCTCTGCCTTTGCATGATACTGTAAAACCACTTCCCGGGTCGAGTACAACTTAGGGCACCCTGACCTTCTCGGTAGTCATGTATCCGTCTACTACTCTACCTATGCCCTAGAAATTCCTAATAATAAGACTCTTCCTGATCGGCAACCTATGGCAACTGTGCTTCCCGAAACAGCGACTTCTCCATTGCGGCATTCAGGAGGCAGCCAAAGTATGTCTTTCCCTGCCACCGTGATCCAGGTGCCGTCTGTGCAGGTGAGTATCGACGCCTCCGAGGATAGCCGCAGCGTAGCAGGCTCGGCATGAGGTTGTGAGCCGCCTGACAGAGTAAATACGCCACAATCTCTGACAATGCCACGTCCATCAGTCGCAAAGGATAGAACATGTGCATAACCATCTAATGGAACAATCTCTTCACACTCGCCCGTCTCGGCATTCCAGATCCGTATCGTCTTGTCATCAGAGCCCGATGCCACCTTTTTCGAGTCGTGCGAGAACACCACCGACCTGACCCAGTCGCTATGGCCCTTCAGCTCTTGCTTGCACTCGCCTGTCTCGGCATCCCAGATCCGTATCGTCTCGTCCTCAGAGCCCGATGCCACCTTTTTCGAGTCGTGTGAGAACACCACCGACCTGACCCAGTCGCTATGGCCGGAGAGCCGCAGCGTAGCAGGCTCGGCATGAGGTTGTGAGCCGCCTGACAGAGTAAATACGCCACAATCTCTGACAATGCCACGTCCATCAGTCGCAAAGGATAGAACATGTGCATAACCATCTAATGGAACAATCTCTTCACACTCGCCCGTCTCGGCATTCCAGATCCGTATCGTCTTGTCATCAGAGCCCGATGCCACCTTTTTCGAGTCGTGCGAGAACACCAACGACATGACCGAGCTGCTATGGCCCTCTAGCACTCGCTCGGGTCCGCCTGTCTCCGCATCCCAGATCCGTATCGTCTCGTCCT
>JAAOAW010000166.1:0-57561 GCA_013186925.1 Fusarium succisae | reverse complement strand
AGATCATCGGATCCGGCGGATCACCGGGAAATCCCTTAACTAGCGCAATTAACTGTACAAAACAAAGAGCGGGGTAATGATATATCTTCATTTATATAACAACACCAAGGCAAATCTGGACTGCCAAAACTTCTATAATCTGTTTATACTATCTTGATTGTAATCTTCAGCAGAGACTGCAAGTCCTTCAGTATCAATGTCAAGCACTGTAACGAGTTTTGGGGTGATGACACCTCGCACCCTTTCCGAAGCCGATCCTGTTGAGCACTAGATTAATTCATCAGAGAGTGGAACAGACACTCCAATATACACGGCTACTTCCCTGAATGTAGATGGTTCTTTAAACGGTTCTTTCGGTCTCACTCGCAAATCTAACCCTCACCACGACGGCAAATATCTCATCTACGACGTTTCTCGCAGCCGTGTCCTCACGTGTCACACTGGGCATCCACGCCTTGAACCGATGGATTTGGAGAAATCCCAAAGTCACGTTTCAGAACAGGCACAGTGGCAATGCAGTGAGAGAGACGGCTTTAGAGGCTTCAAAAATGTTGCAGCGGGGACCTTTCTGGGACATGATTTTTGGTGGGATTTCTACGCGAAGGTCTACCATCACAAAGGCTGGGAGGATTTCACTCTGCATCATGTGGAGGGTGGCGTGTACCAGATTCAGGCCTTGGACCTTTGGAAGCAGAGACAGGTTTCTGCGAAGGAGGATGGAAACGGCTTGTTTCGAGACGACGATGGAGGCACTTTATGGGAGTTTGTTAAGGTTATTGGTTAATGGTTGGCGATCCAGGTGCACCATCAAAATCGCTTGATATAAGAAGGTCTTGCTTTCTCTAGTACCTACTATACGTCCCATTTCTCTCAACATTGAGCTAGTCTAACACGCTTCACTCGGCCTATCACGGGCACTAGTCTTATCGGTACCCATTTTTGTAGTGCACGTGCTACCCTGCAGTTTGCCTTCTTCGTAGCCATGAGCCGATACTAAGCATGTCGTGGGGTAGCTGGGCTTGGAAAGGACAACAACAGCCAGCTGCATTTAGTCTTCTATGAGAAATTGGCTCGCGAGGTTCTTCTTGGCTTTGAACATGATTTTGGCTTCAATACACAATTACACGTTTATAGTGCTGCTTTTGAAACCTGTTCACCATGCCATTATGGCCTCCAACCATTTCTGGTGGGCGTAATACAGGCACGCACAAGATCATAAAATGGGGGATCCAGGTACACTACATGCAGATGAGGTAGCTTGACATTGGGGAAGAAGTCGTGTTCTCGACTCATACCAACGGCAATGGCTAACCTGCAAGGTTTAGTCACATCACTACGAATATCTCTAATCGTGTTATAGACTGGCTGTCATAAGGTTGTGGGCGGTTAAAAGAGGCTTCAGCCCCCAGCGCACAAAGGTAAAGTTATAGACTGGCAAGGGCGAAGGTATTGTGCCATATCAATAAGATTCGAGGGTCACCAAGGTTTTGTCAATGATCACAGAACTGTACAAACAATGGTATCCATGTTCCGGATTCTTGGGCAGTTGACCAAACCGACGATGTTTGGTCTTGTTAATTACAGAAACACCTGTCATAAATCTTAGCTACTCTGTGGTCCAACTTGTGCTCTCCAGCTTGGACCTGAAGGGCAACGATATCTGTGACTCTCCTGCTGAAGTACTACTCAAGTGGCAGAGGGCCGCTATGTTGTGACGACTGCGACCTCGAGACCTGAAGATTGTACTGTAGAAGCAATTGGACTGGCGTCGGGGAGTGAGCATTCAGACGAATAAATAAACATGAGTTCATGATGATTTCATTGACTCAATTTCAGCGATGCCTTGACTATGAAAAGCTGACGCCCCGATCTCTCACACGACGACAGAACCACAGGCAAGGATGTCCCGTTTAGCGAATCCGTCCCTGAATAGAAAAGAATAGCCCATAGTGAAGCAGTACTGTGATTGTTCGTTGATCAAGCATTCGCATATACTCTTATTGTTGGCAGGGACAACCCCGCGAATGGCGGAACGGCAGCGTACCTGTTGCTTCTAGGGACATTATATGCGATGATAAGCTGCCTAGGGGAGTATATTCTGGATATCTTCCCTTCTGCTCTCAGATCATACAAAAACGGGTTTGCCAAGAATAGCTTATTTATTATCCTCAAGACTGCCCTAAGTAGGAAAGTGCTCTTTATCTTCAGTAGGCTGCGGTTCGATATCTTAGGTACCAGTGACCTTAAGTAGATCTCTCTTACGCAAATACCTATCTTTAACTTTAACGCAGTACTAGTATCTAGGCTTAATACTACTACAGTTTTCCTTAATAGTAAGGTTCTAAGATATATTAGTAACTACTTTCTTAAAAGAATATATCAGCTAACTATATATTTAGTAAATTCTTTTACTATTATACCCTAGTTACTAGCAAATCTCTAGTAATAATTCAGATCTTTAATTATTTAAAAGAAAAAGCAGTTAAAAGGAGTTCCTAGTGCAGTTAGACTATCCAGTGCTAGGTATTTAACTAACTCTTATGCCAAAGTTCTTTCTAGTGATTTCAATGTAACAGTAGTGCTATTTAAGCCGCCACATTTCTTCTAAATAAGACCAAGCTAACCTTGCCAGTAAAGGTTATCTTTTAAAAGATATATATAAAAGCCCGCTACTGACTATAAAAAGGACTTTAACATTACAGCAATAACTTTACTATAGCAAGGATAGTAAAGTTCTTTAAATATCTATTTTTAGTCTCTTATAATATTAGTAAAGCCATTAAGAATTTCTAATTAAAAAGTTAGTTCTATATTATATAAACAAATTTTAATAACTAACCTTAAGAATAACACCCAGTCTTAGTATTCCTAATACATATCTTATTAGAGCCTTGCCACAATTAACTAATAGTAAGCACTAACAAACAAATAGTGCTCCTAGCATTAAAATCCAACCCGTTCATTTCCTCAACACAGCCCTTAACCACGGTATCATTCCAGATTTAGAATAAATCATCGCAGATTTTAGTGCAGATTCTATCGGTTAGCTATATATCTCCAACCCACTTCTAGTAATAATTCGGGTTCATATTAGGAACGTAGCTATTATATTCGATTTTAGATGTCAAAGCCTTAGCGCAGGCTTTATTAATATGACTACCTACGAGCCCTTTGTACTAATTAGAAAGGCACTAGTAGTCCCTAAGAAACTAAGAGCAATTGCGCGTTTCATTGCAGCGACTTTCATGGCTGTTGTAGTCAAAGTGGCAGAGCTAAGTAGACGAGATTCCGCCAATGTTACATAGGGCCTTGCGTTGTTATAATCATCGATGTAGCTAGGGGGTATGAATCCTGCTTTTACCTCGGTAGGATGTAAGTGGAGTTTAAACGGCACAGTCTAATCGCTATTGTATTAAGAAGACGCTCAGGCACTCTATTGATGTTAAACCCACACGGCCAGTAAGGTTCATCGCTACTTATGTCAATCCTAGACTTGGATTCCATTACTACCAATGTTAGAAATAACTGTTATAGCTAAATTTTGACTGTAGGCATTACAGAAAGCAAGCGGAATAGTAACATATTAAAAACTATTATCAAAAGTGGAAGTAGTAATAATAAATAAAATGCTATTAAGATAAATTACTCAACACTTCTTATATTAACGCCAGAGACCTCAACAACAGCCTTCCACGCCGCCTCTTGGTTATCGTAATCGTGCAAGTGTGGATGCTGCATTGCTTCAATCGGACCAGTGACCTTCTTGGGCGGCGAGGCGTAGAATAGCCCTGAGACATCAGTCCCGAACTCATATGCCTGGAGGTACCGCCTCGCAGCAGTCTCGGGAGTCTGCGACATGCCAGGGATAAGTTTTAGCACCGGAAGCATCACCCACTTTATGACCAGTCCGGCGTTACGCGACGCCTGGGTGTCCGGCGCGCTGCCGGGCGATACAGCGTATACAGCCATGCTAGATGGTAAGTGACGTGCCAGGGCTGCAACCCACCAAACTATTATGGGCTTTGCGTCACCATATGCCCGATGGGCCGCGTACTTTATGCCCGGTCCACTTTGCAGAAGTGCTTGAATGGCAGCGGCTCGGTTACCCTGATGGTGTTGGGCTGCCAAGGCTGCCACGTCTGTGAAGCTGAAGAGAGGCATATCCCCTCTGGCAGGTTCCGCACCAGAGATAACAATCCGCCCCTTGACACTTAGCAGGTTGGCGTTCAACAACCCAACAGCCAGTTGATGATGGCCAATTAGCGGAGCCTGAGTAGCTTCGATGCCTGCGGTAGTAAGTACACGCTTGTTGCCTCCGACTAATCCTGCATTAAGGAGGAGGAAATTGATTGGTGTACGTTGCTTGATGAGCTTGGCAACGGCGGACTGAGTGCTGGAAGATTTATTTAGATCCAGCTCTAGTGGTGTAAAGACCTGCTTTCCTGCTTCTGTTGCGAGCTGAGTGGCTGTATCCTGAACTCGAGCCACTCTGCGTCCGGTGATGATGATCTCTTGCCAGCTGTCTGCAGCAAGGGCGACGGCTGCTGCATAACCGAGGCTTGAGGTGGCGCCAGTGACAAGTGCGATTGAATGCTCCATAGGTATTTTCTTGGCGAAGCCTTGCTCATGATACTTTAAGTAGATCTCTGGTAGCAGATGTCTGAGGTAGTAGATTGCTGTTGTAGATGCTTCTGCCTTATCAAGGAAAGACTACACTCTTCAAAGAGTAGTAGCCTGGCCTTTAAATAGATTAATCCAAGTCATAGTGGAAGCCTCCGTAATGTTATTACGTACGCATATGGCTGCTTGTTCATCGTGGCTTTCAAAAGCTTGACACACGGATCAAATGTTGGTGCGATGTCGTCGGAGCCCGGACGAAGCCCCACTTTCGTGCGGGCTCGGCCGAAGTGATGCGCTCCAGCTCGCAAAAGCGCGCACATTACAACATTCCATCTCTATACACGACCTTTTCTTCAGTGACACTCTATTGAATAACACCAAAATGTCGGGAGGCCATCACCCAAAGCCAATGCGTCTAGGCACGCGAAGCTGTGCTGAGTGTCGAAGGCGGAAAGTCAGATGTGTCTTTCCGACTGAACGACCACCATGCCAGCAATGTGTCAGGTGAAGCATTCCATGCATCGCTCAGCAATCAGCAGCGAAGGACACAGGGTCGCTGGGGGACTCGTCGGCCTCAGAAGAAGCGCGACTGAATCAGCGGCTTGCCGAAATTGAAACCAACGTGCGCGACATTTGGACTAGTTTAAGTAAGACACGGGCATCTCCGTCACTCATCGAGCTACTGCCAGTAGGGCCATTCACAACGTCTAGCATAGAAAGTCACATTGGCGCTGAGATGGATTCAATGGCCGACATTGAGAACGCTACCCAGCCTACTACCCGTGACGAGTCAAACATAGCAGAACAATATTTTGGCTTTCAGGATGCTCCGCTCCTCACCCTTGTGAAGGCAGCCAGTATGACAGACGGACTGCAGTTTAATTCCCCCGAGCCAATCACAAGAAACAAAGCCAGCGGCCCTGTCAATCCGTCCGAATTTCTGATGCTGAATGTTGACGATCTTTTTATGGTCCTTGCAGCAACGGAGCAATATTCGCCCATCTGGCCACCCTGGCAATACGGCGCCCTGCCTCCGCATATGCCCACTCTCATGCCAGTGGAGTAAAATATGCCGATGAGTTCCTGTCTCGTATGTCGAGGTCCAGGAGTCCCAGCATCGCAGCCAAGACCTGGCTCTGGCTGTCACTTTGTATTCAACAAGCGCCAAAGGCACTAGAGCTGCCACGCTGCAAATTATCACAGGAAATCCTTCTTGCATTGTACATCAAGACAGCCAACGAGCTGCTTACGTCGGCGATTGGAGCGAATGATGCATTAGACGGCATTGAGGCCCAGCTTATCCAACAGAAGATCTATATAGATATGGGCAGGCCACGTCAGGCCTGGCTTATCATCCGCCGGGCCACGGATGAGGCGCTGCTCCTGCGTCTCCATCGTGCTACAGAAGAAAAAGGAGGAGGTCGTGAAGTAGCTATATGGAATGAGATATGGCGTCTCGAGACCACCTTAACTCTAATCCTGGGCCTGCCGAGCACTATCCCTATCCCCGACTATGGCAACAGCAGAAGCAACAGCAACAAGCCGCTCCATGTGCTCATGCACAGAATTCAGGGCCTCACCACGTCTGGGGCGGCTAGGAACCAGAGTCCTCAGCCAAGCTATCTTGTCACTATGCAGATCAGCCACAAGCTTGAGGCATGCCGGGCCCTTATGCCTGACAGCTGGTGGAACGACCCTCCACAGCAGGACCAGCCGTTCACACAGCTGTACATCCAGCAGGTAATCAAGGTGCAGTTCTTTCTCATCACCAAGATGCTGCGCCTGCCCTTTATGCTCAGCGCCGACGCCGGGTATGAGTACAGTCGCGTATCAGCTGTCGATGCCTCAAGGAGCTTGATAGCCGCCTATCTCGGACTGAGGAGCTGCAGTAAGGGTCTGTTTGTCATATGCGAGTCGCTTGATTTCCAAGCCTTTAGTGCTGGCATCACACTGCTAATCCGCCTGCTGTCTCTTACATTAGGGGAGAGGTCGAGCGATAGCGATAGCATTGTCGAGGACTGGCCACTTATTCAAGCACTAACTGTGGACTTGCGGCGCACAGCGAACGTGATGCAGTGCAACGTCGCCACACAGGCCGCTGAGGTGCTGGACCTCCTTACGCAAGCGGCACGGGGTACCTACGCTGGTCCAGACAGGTACAACGTTGTACTACCGTATTTTGGAAAGGTCACTATTTCCCTATCACGGGGTCTGAAAACAACCCATCGGGAAGGAATAGGTGAACGTCAGGACTCACCGCAGCAGCAGCCCCCGAATCCTCCCTTTGCCACCGTTGAGTTCAGCGCGAATCCATTTGACATTGGATACTCTTCCGGAAGTCTCGAAAGGGAGCTCGGCGGTGATTGGTCATCTATGTCTGACATCGATTTCAGCTTTGACTGGACGCAGACGTTTACCTTTAATAACTACAACAATTAATAACTAGAAGCTCCAGCATGATAACAGATACCGAGTTTGTTGAAGGCCAGTATCGGCAGTATGACACAACCTTGTTTACCACTAACCAATGAAAACCCGTTTGTTTCAATTTAGTCTCGCTGGCGATTCGCGTCGCGAAACCCCGTTCCTATTCGTATCGCGAAATTCCGACCCGATCACGCACCATTGTCGCTCTTAAGATTGCTTAATCAGCCTGATTACGTCAAAAGAATTTCCTTTTGCAGTAAGGTCGTCATTACACATGCAATGTAAGCAATTGTGAACAACCCTACAGTGATATTGGGTTGCACTTCGAATCCAGTCGACCAGCTTAGCCAAATATTGTAATATATTAACTCTATATCCCCAAGACCATGGCTTTGACAAGGGCAGAATCGTCAAGTCTAACATCACTAACACTCAAGCAACTCAATCCAAACCTACAAGCCTTTAAACAACATTATGGCAGCCTCAAACCCTATCGAGAAGTTTGATTCGCTTTTAAAGCAGTTCAAGTTCATCTTCGCTGTTTGTAAGTTACTTCCACAGATGATGATGAGAGCAGCCCCGGCATTTTACCCAACTCTTTTTTAATGGTAACTGATGCTATACCCCAGATTATCGTGGCCACTGGTATCCGTTTTGCATGGGCTACCTAACCACTTTCGCCTCTCTTACACAGTCCATCGAAGCAGCGGGTGGTGTATCCCTCATCATCACCGCCGAAGACGCATCCCACCTCGATGCAGTGCGCGACAGGACGGGATACATCAGAGAGGCCCTGAACGACCCAGACCAGATTTTGGCAGAGGAGCTTCAGAGCCGCGGCCTCTTGGATGTCGCGATTACTGAAAAGTCTGGTTATCCTCATGGCTTGGCACAGCCTGCTGTGCTGGTAATGCGACCTGACGGAAGCGTGTTGCAACAGTGGGCAATTGTCCCCAGCAGAGTAAGTTACTGCCCTTCTCGTATTGGTTTTGCTTTATAGTACTGATGTCTTGTTTCTTGGATAGATGAACTTAGGTGGTGCAAAAGACAGGCCGGTACTGGAACAGATCTGGGAGAATGTACAGAAGCAGCTTGAGGGAAAGGAAGTGGTGCACAAGGAATATACAACAACGGGTACTCTGGCACTCTTAGGTTCTAAACCCGGCCTTTGGTAAGCTGGATGGAGCTATTCCTGGAGCTACTTAAGTCCCCATTTAGCGCCTAGATTTCTATTTCTCACGTGGTAAACAAAGGGTTATAAGTTCTCGCTGAGCTCTTTTAGTCAAGATAGCAATATTTGACAGATGAATATTTTATAATCGGAACCCAATTACTTGAAAGGCCCGCGCTTCATCGAAAGCTCTTCCTAGGGCCACTCTCTTTCTGAAAGGCTTGTGCACTTGGGCGGAGACTTGTCTGGAGGAGGGATATATCAACCTTGAGTATGAGGAAAGCAAGGCAGCATCCACATGCATTGGTCTACATGCTTACAGATAGACATGCTGAGCCTGCTAACGAGATACTCTTGGCTATGATGAGCAGAATACTTACCAGTCTCTAGCAAGGGTCCCTATACGTTGTTCAGAGGGGACTAGCCTAGTCAACGACGATGGCAAAGGGTCTTTTGTGGATCAATGCCTTCAATTGGCCAGGACGTCCATTCGCAGGCCAGTAACCGACATAGTAAAACCAGGTAAGACCAGTCTAAACTAAACTACGCCAACACCAAGTTCTGTGAATATCCTCGCTTGCGGTCGCTCAACATTCAGCAGTGGACCTCGAGCAATTTGCTGAAGCGTGTCATGGTGGAGGATAGGCGGAAGACATTCCAACCGCAATTTGACTGGGACTTTAATTTAAATGATAGTAATTTAGCATATAGTGAATACGATATCTTCGCCTTGCAGATTAGTGATGCAGATCTCGCCCCAAGATGATGGCAAGTTAATACGTCCCAGGAACAAAGGATTCACACTACTGTGCCGGGTGATGATAGCGGACCTAACGCGGCCACATATGCCAGATATTTCAACTCTGGAGAGAAGTAATTTCTTATAGACCTAGTGGGCCAGAAGCACCTGTAATGGTGAAGCATAACCGCAGAATGTAACAAAGGTTTGCTTGAGAGAAAGCGATAACAAAGCTAAGCCAAAGTGGGAAATTGCAGCTAACTAAAAAGTCATACTGTTTACTAATTGAAAGAAAAGAGGGATTCCTAAGAGATAGTTAAGGATTAGATAACCTCAGTAAAATAGCCAATGGTCAAAGCTCAAGTCACACCTGACTCGAGTTTTTGCGGTCTTGCGAATCAGTATATACGTGTCTCAGTTGAAGTACATGGTTGATTTTGGGAGCCCAGGATACATTGCTTATACTAAAGGCTTCGAAATCACAAATACATCTCGCGGATGTCGAGAATACTTCTGACATGCTTTTATCCTTAGATGCAACCCCTATAATAATGACTCTGTTGGAGTCCCTTTGATGTTGAGATGATGCCTTTGCCCTAACGTTTCGATCGTGCAGCCCAAGCGTTTCCGTAGTCGGGTAGTCTTTAGAACCGTGTTCTACAAAAGCAAATTATTTATAAGAAGCATCACGGCTTTCGTATACTGCCTCAATTGTATTGATGAGAATAGTATTTGGCCTGACAGCTGATACTCTTATCGTGTAGCTTACTTGCATTATAACTTCGAAAAACAGCCTTGTTTTCATCACGCAAGGCTGTACTCGGATTCGCTCTATCAAGCTACGCAAAGCGCTCGTGAAGTTGAATCTGATAACCAGAGTGTCCTATGTCTCAGAATGTAACAGACCCTCTGCGAAACGTGTTGTTGGATGCTCATTGGGTGCAAGCCTCGAAAGGGTTGGGCGGTCGCTGACCTCCATTTGAGCACTTTCAGCAAACGATGACTGATGATCCGGGGATCCGAGACAACTAGACATTATTCTTTGGACTGGAGAGTTGATTTACCGAGGTTAAGGAATTATCCTAGGTCAGATACCGAAGGAGTCCGGCAATTAGTCAGTGCAGTGATCACGAACAAAGCTAGAAGACGGTTGGTCTTTTGACCAACTTAAGCTATAACGTTCTCTCGGGTAAAACTGGTTTTCTTCTCGAATATCGGGAGCCTTTCGATGATCATTTGTATCCATAACTTGAGAAAGATGTCCGTTTGAGTTAATCTGGCTCGTTGAAAACCGTCAGGCAAATGGGACTTGTGGCTGAGAGCTTAAATCAGCGGACAGAACTTATGACATGGGTGACAATGGATGGCCAACATGTTCAATCTAGAAAACCATATCTTATTGTGATTTACCTTGCTCATCAATGCTGAAGGAATGAGTATAGTTGTCTCTGTTGCTTTAAAAACGATAGGAGTCTGTTCAACTTGCCGCCTTAGTATTTGCAGATGTGAATCACAGTATAGACGGCAGTGGAAGGTATTGGTTGGAGCTAACTTAGCTGGGAGAAGATCCGCTCCCTACGATGGCCCCAGACTGCAGACTGTACCCGCCACCCTTTTCAAGCTGATGAGCTTTTGAGGCTTTGCGGGCTGTGCCAACCATTCAATCTTTTCGTTAGGTGAGGTAGATTAGGCTCTATTGAACGGGTTCCTTTCAGGGTGGTCATATCCCTCTCATCAGTCTGTTCAGGAATCGGTGGTGGTAAATGTAATGCATTGATGAGCGGCCGCATTCAAAGTAATGGATCGAGCCAATGGAGTTTACGAGAACGATCAGAAAGTATACACGATAGTTAATAGTAAGTAATTCGAGACGTCGAAGACCATGGCTATAGCTGCCCTTGCTCAAACCTGAGCTAGGAGCATGATCCTTACGTTTGCTGCGTTCAACGGAAGATCGGCTCGCCTGACTTGACCCCATAGTGTCCTACATCGATACGATTCAAACAGCTCTGATTAAGATTGGTAATAACGCTTGATCTGAATCACCATACATGAGAAAAACAGATCATAAATCATATACCGGCTTATTCCTGAGTTCCAGACAGGAGTCTCTTTCTAAGGTGTTCTGGATTTGGTGGTAAACCCTACGAAATACTCTCTCCTGGCAGTCCTTGAGCTTTGGAGGTTCTCCTGTGTGAGGTGTTGCTCTCTTGCCAATGTCATTTTAATTTAATGAGTTGCACGCTCTGGCTTGGGGGCAGCGCAACAGCCAATGACGTATGACGGAGTACCAATCGTATTGGAACCCGGGGTCTCCGAGCTCAGTAGTGTGGCTAGAACTCGGCTCGTGAATCTTGGACGAGATCGGGAAGAATGAGATAAGAACCCGGCCTCCGGGGTGTTACGCAGGGCTTGTTGCGCGGGAGCATAAAGGTATACAAAAGAGGGGTCATCTCTGTGAGCTGTAATAATAGTGCAGAATACAGTACTATAGATCATATCTGTAATAAAGATTTATTAAAGTTAATTAATATAATGCTTAATTACTAATAAATATTAGAAATTAAGCCTTAGTATAACTTATATTATATTTTATTTTAAGCATAACTTTAAGTAAACAAAGCTAGCTATGTAACTTACCTACTACTAAAGTAGTCTTTATACTAGATATAATAGAAGCCTTACACTTTTTATAGTAACTATTAAGAAATAAATAGTATTAAAGTAAATCTTATAAGTGATAGTGACAGTAAGCCCGCGTCCAGCGGCCGAGCTTAAACTCCAAGGGAGAACTCCATACAACGACTGGACGCTTACTCCATCAGCAAAAACAGTATCCAGCATAGCGCCTATTTACATTAGACAGCGGCAAGTATTGGGTGCTGGCATTTTTTGCCTATAGTAGTCCCGGGGGCCAGCGTCACTTAAGCAGGGATTGTATTTAAAAACTGCTCCGATATTAGCACGTATTTAGTAACCAGTAGTAATAAAAACAAAAGAAAATAGAAATAAAAAAGGATAAAAGGTTAAGATGGGTATATACCTGTTGGGTGCAGGCAGTAAAGACCTCTCGCTTGTTCGCTGCATCATTTCCATTGCACATACATTGCTAAAGATTTCGGCTATAGTTAGCAACTGTTTACATATAAAAGTAAGGGACAATCCGTACCCCCATCTGGAAATAGGCTGAGCACCATGAGTACGAGCCACCCAAGGTAGGGCAAAACGAAGGAATGATAGTCGTAAATGCCGCGCAAATAATCTATTCTCCAAGGTCAGTTGACATTGCCATACCAGTTAAGGGACAACACAGACGCTTCCACCCTGCCGGGCCTGAAGCTCGCCCTGCTCAGCTGGCATTGGGTTTGCTGTAGCTACGGCTGCAAGAGTGGAGATAATAGCAGTAGTGAACTTCATGGCTACTGTTGTGGAAGCTGAATAAGGATATTGAGCGATCTTGGAGTTAAGAGTGTTTCTGGTCCGAGGTGGTCCGGACGAGATTCCTATACTTAGTCGACGGCTGTGGTGGTTCTTTATATAGTCCGAAGTCGTCAATGTTTCTCTTACGGGATGCTGAAAGTCCCGTCTGCCGAAAAGATTTGATAAGAGTCTTATTTTGAGTTGATAGACCCCACTGCTGATGCTCACATCACGCGCCTCACACGTACACATGTCAAGGATCTTGAATTCCAGCTCGCCTTAAGTTACTCATACTTGGTTTGGCCACCTTGGCTCTATTCCAGACCAACCAATCATCTTGATAGTTATACACGTTCTTTTGTGCGAGTTGGTGTACCGGTATAAAGTCGAGCCTTGCTGAGACAAATGTATCAAGTCAAGGTAGCATTTGCTACCACACCTTAACTAACTAAACAAAGGCTCAGGTTCGTCATATACGCTTCATTAGCCTAACGTGAAGTCAACGTTGTAGTAGCCCACCCCCCCACGCATATGCAAGTTTTATAGAATCTGCTCAACTGCATAGTAAGTGTGACGGTATTGCAATAGCCACGTCACAATACCTCAACAGTAGTGCATGGACAGTCTCTGCTTGTCATTCCCTCTTTACTCCCGGTCCGTCTACAGTAGCAGCTCCGTTTGCTAGTGATAACGGCTGTACCGATTCCCGAAGACGTCCATGGGAGATTGAGCGGAAGTAAGGTTCCCAGAGGACTTTTGGGAATAAGCCTGTGCAATTGTCCTAATAGGCAACCGCGCGCCGCACCAAGAACCTCTATGTTCACGGCCGAATTGGCGCTTCACGCGGATCTAGAGCTGCGAACAAGTTTACAGCCTCCACAAACTACATAACCTAATGCGGCCATGACGGCCTGGCCGCAGCACCCTATCACAGCCCGAGCCATGCTCTGTGGTCTTGGCGGTTCGAACTAGCATCCTATTGGCAGTGACTTTTAAAGTTCAACCAATTTTAACAGTATTTCCCCGCATACCTTCCTTCCCTGTCGATCGTTTCCGTCAGTCTCCCCACATTCCCCACAGAGGTTGACCCTGTATTTGCAAGGGCTGCCGTGTCGCGATGTGCCCTTGATGGGCTGAACTTCTACTTAGTGGAGTCAGCATCCGTATGCATCGCAATGTCACTACTTATCACACTTGACCCGCCGCTTTCTAAAAGGGTGGGTCAGGGATATCATGTAGAGTAGCTTGTTTTACGTAACTATTCAGCTCACTACTCACTTGCAGGTAATATACCGCATCCTGCTCTTCTTAGAGCCTCTACGCGCCACTGTTCTCATAGTGCACGACCACGACTTTGTTAATTACACGGAATAAGTATTATAATATTTATCTTTAACCTGTTGTTCGTGAAACAAGCAAAGACAAGCCAACCTAAATTCAGTCAACTGCCAAGAATATATGCCGGGGGGGCTAACACAGATCTCCCAAGCCAATTCTACGATTTTCCCTCGGTTCAAATGTGCCCCATACATCCCGCAAGCTAGGGGATAGTGGTTATGGACCGAAGGGCGAGCTAGGGTTTCGGCCGACAGTTAGCGTTCTACGGATATCGGCATAAAGATGGCCACTATGCTGCATGCCAACCCCACCGATATGGTCATTCTCTGCGACGTATGGACGCGTTCAGGGTGCGCTAATTTGGATCGGGCCCTTATCAATTTTCGCGACAGCATTGTACGGGTTGTCTTGTCCTGCAAGCGATCGCTTTAGACGGGGTGTCCACTTCAGACTGCACCTGCTAAGTACCTGGAACCACGCCGTGATATGTTATCATGGTCCCTGTCTAATCAGCTACAAATAGTCGTGCGGCTTCAGCTCCAGCAAGGTAAGACTGCAGAAAGAAATAGGCCCGGATAAAGCCGAACGCCGAGAGCGAGCTTAACGGAGCATGCCGGTTTCCGTATCTAAAGCACTTATGTAGTTGTGTCACAACGGGGTGAGCCTATCAGGTTATCAGCCCCTGCCCATTTATCAAAAATGATCGTTGCTTAGCTCTAAACAATTCGGACTAGTTTTCAGCTCATGTCTGTCTGCAAGGACACTAAAGGCCACAAGGTGCATTTACAAGAAGAGTTAGACAGCTAGTAAGCTACTAAATCCCTATAATAAGTGCTTGCTATTAGGAACTAACTAAAGTAATTTAAAATATAACTATAAAATATATAGTTACTAGCTGTTAGTACTAAAGGAGTATTGCTTTTTAAAAAGTCTTTCTCGGTAATGTCATCCCTATAGGTACATTGGGTTAGTATATGTATCACCTTGTACTCGTATTCGGAGTAGTCCCTCAGCCAATTCTAAGTCATAGTCAAGTTCCAGGCTACTGCTGCACAGAATGTGACTGGGTAGCATCAATGTGTATAGATAACTCAGCTCTCAGGAGCTTAACTCAGGTTTCATCTTAGCTTTAAACTTTCCTTCGACCATCTAATGAGGGTCCTGCTCTTAATCATAGTCGTATGATTTATGCATAGGGCATGCTGCAACACCTGAGACTCTGTGGGATATTCTGGCCTCAAAAGTACGAATGGACGATTCTGCTAGGAGAATTCAACATACACCACCCAGTTGTGTCTGCCACATATCGATGCATCAACAAGAGGTCCAGTGCCAATCATCCTTTGTCGATCATTGAGGACTTCCAACTATACCAACTCACAGTACCTGTGACGCCGACCCACCGATGGAAAAACAGAGAATCCACAATTGACCTAACCTTCTCCTCGGAGGATTTGGAATCTCGTGTAATCCAATGCAGCATCGACAGACCTGGACTGCGACTCAGACCATCTTCCGATTGCTCGGATGCTCGATTGGAAAGTGAAATCGGTCGTCCCCACGAGCAAGCGACTTGGAGCAAAGACTAACCCGATTGTACTTCGACAAACAGTCAAGGACTACTTAGAAGAAAACGGCATTGGGATACTCATTGATGAGCAGAGTAGCGATTAAGCTGTGTCCCCGATCATTAGCGCACTGAAAGCCGGTATCGAGATATGTGGACGCCGTGATTAACCCCCCCCCCCCCCGCTCCCCACCCTCCCAAGATCAATTGCAGGGCTTAATGAAGAGTGTAAAGACATCTGTTCAGAAGTCTAGCAGCTCCGTCCACGGTGGCAGCGAATAAGGCTATAGAGCGATTACGATACCGGCATGAAAGCATGCAACAAAAGGGGGCGGCAAATACAAAAGTTTCTGCGCAACACTCACTGTCAGAGGGTAGAAGAGGCGTTTATATCGCAGGTGAGCCACCGGAACTGAACTTAGTTACATAGGCCAAAAATAGAAGCAACACGATACTGGCCTGCACACCTCTACTAATCAAGCTGCATGAGGAGTTTGGCCATGAACCACAGGAGAAAGCTTAACGGCTTTGTCAGGTTCTTTTCCCACCCCCCTTCCAGAGCAGATCTCTCCGACATTGAGGGTTATTAACATCTTCCGACAATTAAATGCTCGGATATTACGGGCACGGAAATAGAGAAATTGATACGCGGAGCCTCTCCTAAAAAGGCGCCGGGAGGTTGTGGAGTTACGATTGGAATCCTGTAACAAGTACTGGATAGCATTTTCTCACAGCTCCAGATACTGTTCAATGCGAGCCTCGAACTTGTTTACTGTTCAACACACTTTCAGCATGGCATCATGGCGGTGCTCCGAAAATCGGGCAAATTGCTGTCAAACTGAAGCAAAGGAACACTAGAAAGGGCCAGACAAGACAGAGAAACAGAATGATACCAACAGCTGTAGATACAAACCAGGCAGTGGCTGCCCAGCAAAGGCAGGCAAAGAGATGATTCTCGATAGTTGAACGGCTTGCGACTCCCGACGGAGGCAATTCATGCCCGCTTGCACGCAGAGAGTGACCCGCATAACCCCAGTCTTATCTTCAAGTCTGGCCACAACTTTGCCATAGCCGTCGACACTCCCCGAGGCCTCAACGTCCCTGTTATCAGGAACGTTCAGGAGCATTCTATTCCATCCATTTCTGTGAGGATCATTCGTCTTGGTAAGCCGCCTGGCACTGGCCAAGAAGTCGGCCGTGCCTGATTACCGCGAGACCCATGCGACCGCGGAAATGTACAGATGGATAGGTATGAAGGACCTCTGCTGTCCAAACTATCCATCCTCTCAGTCTACGCCTCCGTCTCTATTTCTGCTGCTCGACCCAGGCTGTGGTGGCTTGTCTCGGGTCTCGGGTTATGCTGTAAGCATAATGAGTCGTGCAAGATTCAGGTAAAAAGAAGCCAAGTATACTTCTGACACGGCCTTTCTGGCGCAGTTCTCGTTGGTTGCCGCTGTGATTGACGGTGATACAGGCATTTGGAGCGAGTTTGGACACCCCAGTTCGCAGGTAGAGTTCCCTTCTATCGCGGTCGAGTCGGAGACTGCTATATTCTGTTCTTGTGTAGGATCGAAGGAAGAAGGGTCGTTGAATATGATCGGTATGTCGTCGTCACATGGAGAAACCGAGATGCGTTCACTATTATTTTGCAGTAGAGAATTAGGCGAAGTTGCATATCAGATCTCATCTGCAGCAGCCGTACTGCTCGGTCCACTAGTGTCTCTCGTCCACTCCTGTCTGGAGGATACTGACGCTGTCGCTGGCCCAGCCTCCGGAGGACGTACGGACTGAAGGTGGTTAATATTATTTTGAGTAGCAGCGTGTAAGAGTGCTTCCATATGAGATAGGCGATTTTCCATGTCCTGTTCGCGCTGCTTGTGCTTTCTCTTTCGTGGTTGCTTCTCGGGAAGAACACACTCCACGTTGTGATCCTGAAGGAGTCCAGCCCGTTAGCCAGGGAATCGATCGAAGTCATTCGGGTTTTTGCGAAGCCTACCACGCAATTGCAGCATGGTTGAGTGTCGCTGCCTCCTCAGAGATCTGTTAGCACGCAGTTCCACCAAGACTGAATCGCATATCGTAGATCTCACACTTTGCCTTTTTGATTCTGCAAGATTCGCAAGCAATGGGGCATTTTGTCGTATCTCGTTGAGGAGCCATACAGCTTGTGGTATCAGGCCAACTGATGATCGTGCAAGAAGAGGAGATCTGTCTGCAAGAGGGGAACCAGGCGAAGACGAACACAACCACTTTCGTTAGCTGGGATCGACCCCCCACAGGGAACATACCTGATACCTGACGGGGATAGCGGGCTGCCCAGCGAGGTTAGTCTCTCAACCTTTCCCGGCTTCAAGTAGCCACTGACATGGTTGTGGCGTTGTTTACCTAAATACTTGCGGGGAAGTGCTAAGTGGCGTTCTATCTTGGGAAATGTAACCCCGGCAAACAGGGACGCTCCCTAAACTGTTGCTCGGGTTCTCAGGAGTTAAACAGCTCTGGCCCCCGGCTGCTCCAGTGGACAGGTTCTGAGCTAGCTGAAGTTTACGTACACAGGAATCTTTGCGCTCGCTCCGGCCTAACTGCAGGGGAGACAGAGGTAAGGTTACCTACATTTACTTGAGCTTTGATGTCTCTTAGATAGGAGTGGGGAATTACTGTATTCCTTACGAGAAATCATTACGATTTTAGTATACATAGCGTAAGTATCAGGTTTACTTTAAGGTTAATACTTTACTAAGAGACATGTTAGAGTTGAACATAAAGAGGGTTATGTATTAAACGTTTCCTAGTAATTACTATAGAATTTCTAAAAATTCCCTATTATACAGGCTTGGGCTGAGATGGGAGCCAGATTTATACGTAACGATATATCACGGCCAGTAGTCGGGCTTTTAGCCTATTGGATTTTGTGTTGTCGGGCCGGCCGGCTCGACATCAATTTCATCCGGAGACCTCGTATGCCCCGTGGGCTCCGGGCATGTAAAATAAAGGGTGTGTGTGGCGAAAGGTGAGGACAGCCAAACAAGACTAGAGCATTATGTCCAACCCCAGAATCCTCTAAACTAGCCCAACAATGCGAAGCACAAACTCCAAGACTTCCGAGCCCGATATTGTAGACAAAAAGCTGAGCTTGGCAAGCCAGAAACTCATTGTCATAGGGGCTGGCTTCGGAGGTCTAGCATGTGGTATTGAGGTTGCCTTGAGAGGCGCCAAGGTTACCATCTTGGAGTCCTATTCCGAAACCACAAAGCAGGGTACGTGTCTTGTGGCTGAGTCTGCTTGTCCAGGAATGATGAGGATTGCAACTCAGAACGCAAAGGTCCTCCTGAACCAAGAGCTACACACCAGTTTCGACGGCTATCCCAATTTATACGGTCACCGAGGAATTGTACACAAACAGATGCTTAACTACGCCCTCAGCCTTGACGTCGAGGTCAACTTTGGTGCCTCCGTAATGGACATATTAGAGTCAAGACGACAAAGCCAAGAATAGTGGATTCGTCGTTTATAGATCGTGGTCTCCTCTCAACTTACTACCACAGGATCCCCTAATACAAGAGATCGTAACATCTAAAACGGATGTTTTGAAGATGTAGATTGGTAAAGATACCCACGCCATCTTGACTACTAACAAGGCTGCCAATGCTGTGACATGCTTCGTAACCCATAAGGTATGCCTTATTATAACTTTTAAACTCATCCCAGAACATGCTGACTCGTGTAGTCCTTCTCAGACATCTCCGAAGATTGGCATGTCAAGGGAGAAGTCCAGGACATGCTGGCCTGTGTTCAGGGCGGGGATGAGCAGCTTAGACACATCATTGAGAAGATCCCCTCGAACTGTCTCATCGACCACAAGCTTCTTTGGAGAGACCCTGTCTCCAAATAGGTTTCCACAGGAGGCCGTGTGTTTATTGTGGGAGACGCAGCGCACCCACATCTTGCGACATCGGGAACAGGTGCTACACGGGCTATCGAACATGCTGCTTGTATCGCAGCTCTTTTGCAAAGAACTAGTCCTCAGATGGACTTTCCTCTTGTCTTTCGGGCCTATCAACGGCTTAGGTGCGTTCCTGTAAAACTTCGCTGTGTTTTATTACTAACGTGGTAAGATATGAACGGACCAGCTTAACGCAAAGAATGGGATGGGAGACGAGACATGTCTGGCACCAGACGGACTGGGAGACTGAATAGTAGTTGCTGGTGCAGAATCTGCTATCGGTTTAGCTATTTTAGTAGCTTTTTATAGACTAAGAGGAAGTATTGCAATAGAATATAAATAATGTATTTAAGTATAATTATATTACCTGAGATTTATTTATATAAATAGGTTTGCTAGCTGATTGTATATATAAGCAGGCCAATGCTTCTAATTTCATAGCAAGCGAGCTTGCTATGAAATAGGCAACCAGTAATATAAGCAAGTGTTTGCTATTTATAGCGCTAGCCTACAAACCTATAATTATATTAACTCTAAGAGAAATTTAATAATAAACGAAGTGAATTGAAATATCTTAGTAACTTTAGGAAAAGAAATCAAAAGAGATTCTATGATTAGCGTGAGCTAAAATAGACTAGCCTAAAAAGTCAAATGGTATGCTGAAGTTCCCTCAACCTGTCTGGCTGCTGGGATCAGATGCCTCCGAGTATGCTGAAAAGAATTTCGAGGCAGTAAAATTACATCTACAGGACGGCACTCCGTTCACCTCGACCAAGGTGCCTCCTGGACACGTTCACAAGGACTGGACTATTGAAGAAATATTGTCATATGAAGGGCAGGCCGTTGCTAAGGAGTTTTATCAAACTAGGAAATGACACGATATAAGAGATTCGTTCCTGCACTGGAAGCATCATACCGATAAAGAGTTAGTTTCTTGTTTCCCTTTACTGATAAATGAAGTAAGGAGACCGTAGGGTCTTCCACTGCGTCTGCATTATGTATTTATATAATTAATTATTAGGCAAGATCCCTGAGTTCATTGTTTACTTTCATCTGAAGGCAAGATCGAAGGGAAGAGCATTGAGTTTGAGTTAGACCTGGTTTTCTTTTAGCGAATCTACCTCGGTCTGATCACCTGGGGTGTAAAACCCAATAATTCAAGTTTTTTAACAAGAAGCGTATTAGTTTCCATACCCGAACTACCCCGGATCGCTATTTCTGTATTCAGGCTACATATTCTTGTCTCAATGCTGAGATAGGTGTTATATGTAATATACTACAGGCATTCAGCCATGGACTTAGAGACCGAACACTACTGATCTTAGGATCCAAACATCTTCAGTTATCTTTCCTTAGCAAAAACACAGTTAATAACTTCAGGAGTATAAATGCCCTCAGAGTCAAGATTTGCCTCCGATTCTTTCCACAAATCCGCAATAAGTTGATTTCGGTCGGCAGAGCGAGGCGTAATATTGCATCTAGATTTGTTAGTTTATGCATTTTTGCTGATATAAATCTGACTGACTTGAATCCCTGAGGCCTCACTATGAGACCAGGAGTTACTGCATCCGGATCAATGGGCAGAAGAGCGCCACTAGAGTCTCGTGCAGGCGTGATAGTGAAACCCCATAGAATACGCGAGATAGCGAGGAATAGGTTACGCTCGGCGACGTGGAATCCGGGACAGACTCTCCGTCCTGCGCCAAAGGTAAAGTGAAGTCTTTTGGTAGAATCTTGGTTAATGGCGTTATAATCAGTCAACGTCGTTTACGGACAGGAGAGTGCTAATATTGCAGCTCCAAAGCCATGAGCCGCATTGTAGACTATTTGCCGCTCGTCAAGTGGGTCAGCGTCCTTGTCCTGCAACATATCGCTAGTGAAATCTGTGGATTGATCACGCTAATCAGATGATTCCACAGGTCAGCTGACTTACTGGGGTAAGCATTTCCAGTTTCTATTCTCTCTTTGGCTCGATTCAGCAACTGAGTAAAGACAAGATCTTCTAGAGTCTGCAGATTATCCAGTTTCCTATTACTCGGCAGTATCCAAGAAGGCAGGAAATGATAAAGCGGCCGTAGAGAAATGTAGAAATCCACCAGTTAAAAGTTGATTGCTTCGGAAGTAGCTGTGATAAGGTTATCGGTAGTCAAAAGAGGCTTTAGCCCCCAGCGCATAAAGGTAAAGAACACCAATAAACACATACAGGCAAGATACTCATTGCCCTTACTGTTACCTAGGATCTTGGTTTTGGCTGAAAAGTTAGTATCCTAATAACTGACTCTAGAGGTTGGAGATTCGGTTGTATTTAGGACTAGGTTTTTAGTTACACAAAGCTTAATCAAGCTATAAAGGTTTTAAATATAAAGTCGGAAGTAGCATTTATCCACTGTAAGTCATGATTAATAGATATTTTTATGTCTCAAATCTCTTAGATAATACCTCTAGCAAATCCTTGATGTAACCTTTGTTGGTTGTTGGTGTCCTCTAACCATACAGCAGTGTAGTAGAAATGCTTGCTGTATATCGTTGCACATGCTCAACCCAACTCTCGGGTCGGACGGTGAGGTCACTAATGAGTTGCAGACTGTCGAACTCCTTGTATGGAAGTTTTTAGTCTGCTGATTTAAGATTGAGGCGGACATAGTATACTTTTCTCTGCCGACGCCAAATATCATCCTTGCTACAAACACGGTTAGTTTCTAACACAAAAATGAGCGAGGTTTTGAAGAACCAACTCGCGAAGGGCATTGTTGAGATTATCGCCAATGCTCCGAACAAAGAGGTCAGGACGACAGGAATAGTTGCCAGTCCTCTTCTCTAGGAGATCTCTGACCACGACCGGATCATTGAGTAGAAATAGGATTCTCCCACCAAGCTTCATTGCAGTCACAGGCCCATCTTCGACTATATTCGGCTCGACTCAGGGAGGACAATGTTATTGTACTAATATTTTTGTGCCAGATTCCGGAACTCAAGATGGAAATTCTTGGTTGGCATCTGGTGAAGGTTGCCAAGAATAGGCAGTGTTGGAGGGTCTAAGGCCTTTGTTAACGTTTGACATATAATCACAGAGAATCAAGTAGTATACCTGGAGGGAGACTCTTGGGCCTACTGCCATAGCCAAGGAATCCTGTACCCAGGACTGAGAGGCATAAGGTAACAAAAGCGTAATTGTAAAGATGTAGGTGTCCTGTCATGGTTGCATTGGCCAAGATGAACGTTGAAGCCAAAAGCACTTGGGGAAACTTCAGGCGGCGTGACGTATTAATATCTGTCTCATCCATTGATGCCATAGCGGTCTTGAGGAAACAAAGGCCCAGTTCAGAGTCTTACGGGAGGTCGGGAAAAGGGAGCCAGTCTCCGCGTAGCCTGTCCCGCGGAAGTGATTAGCCCGTGAAACGAATATTGAAGTTTAAGACGAAACAGCTAAATCTATAAGAACTACGGAGTGACACTAGGAAGTAGAAGCCCTGCGAAAATTAAACGTCGTTCAAGCCATGTCGTGGACATTCCCAGTTGAAACAAGATTATCGTTGTGACGGGAGGTGGATCAGGTCCAAACGCCTCCTTGCCCATATTGCTTCCACATCTATTCTAACGTAGGTATTTCTACCACAGGAATCGGACTTTCGTACACCATCTTGGTGGCGAAAAAAGGAGTCCAGGCTATCCTGATAGCTGACATCAGCCTCACTGAAGATACGAAGCTCACAATCAAGGATAATGACCGAATTGAATTCATACACTGTGATGTAACAAAATGGGGGGATCTTCAAAACTTGATTCAAATGTCAATTGATAAGTTTGGTAGCATCCCAGATGTATATGATGCGTCTGCAGGCGTTTTTGAGCCGGTAAGAAGCCCTGATCCGTTGTGTTTGGAGAGACAACTACTTGCCCTGGAGAAGATAATGCGTCGTATGAGTCTTCGAGAATATTTCACTTGCAAGTTCAGACCTACTCTAACTTTTAGGACGATACTGAGCCACTTGAGAGCAACGGATACAAACACGTTGGCATCAACGTCAATCACCCAGTGAGTGTTATCAACTGTGAATCACACGACGAGACAAGCCCTAATACTCTTTCGTCAAGATTTAGCTCACAAGGCTTGCTATTCGAGCCCTGTTGAGTAGGAATAAGCAAGGTGCAGTGGCCATTATGGGCTCCATCGCAGGATATAGCAAACAATACCCCACACCCATATATAGTGCAACTAAGCACGCCGTTGTAGGTTTCACGAGGAGCCTTGGCCCAGCTCAAGAGTTGCAGGGTGTCAAACTAGTTTGTATCTGCCCAGGGTATGTGCAAACCAGCCGTTTGTCAAGTTTATGGAGAATTCTCACTGACGACTACACTTAACAGCATTGTCAGGACCCCCATCTGGACAATTGGTACTCCTGGGTCAGGAAAACGGTTTGGGGTGAATGATTCAATTTCTATCACGTCCGAAACCGTTGCAGGTGCAATAGGTGACCTGGTGGAGTCTGCAGAGTATCCAGGGGGACCATTTTGGAGGTGTCTAAATAGGGAACAAGAGTCATTCCGGAAGCCGCCTGGTTTTGTCGATGGAGAGGTGGCCGAGGATACAACTGTCGGACCCGACGCTATTGCCAAAGGCTTGGAGCTGATCCTGACTCGGACAGCCGAGGAGGAGGGTGGAACGGAGTAAGCTCGACTTGAATTTCCGTAGCCAAGACGATTCTAGCCTAAAGGGTTCCCACTAAGTGTACTTGATGGTGGACGTGTTGCCCGGAATATCCGGGCCGGCTGCAACCACCGGCTTCCGGCCCACCAAGTAAACTCTAGCTTCGGGGATTATTGTGACGAATTCCGTAACTAACCAATTCTCATGGTCCATGAGACTGGAATTGCGTTAATAACTACTGTGTTATCCATTGATTGACTGTCACAGTGCATGTCGGCTCACCAATACAAAATTATATCCCACGTTTCAAGAATCGAAATACCATCATGACTGCCTCGGAAACTGCTACAAACGGCGGAATCATCAAACTTCCAGATGAGGCCGTCTTTATCGTTGGAGCTGGACCTTAGGATTTCTTATCTTGCCGATTTTACTAATCAAATCCTGCAAACAAGGCCAGCCTTATTCCTGCTGGTTCATTTTGAATCTCACGATCTTGAACATCTTCACAAGCAAGGCCGCTTTTGGCATCTTTTTGTGTTCAAACAACACTCATTTGCCGGCGCGGTCATCTGTCAAGATGAGAATGTTAGTTCCAGCCAGTCTCTGTACCAAGCGTAGTGTCAGGTTAACCGAGGTTCCTCTCACCATAGAGTATCTTCACTGTTCATTACCCCCTCGGGCCTGACATGAATGAGTCTTTGATCAAGTCTGAAGATGCAGTGTATGATGTAATTGGGGGAGCTCATGGGCCATTCAAGATTGAGATTGACAGGATCCTTGTGCGCTCAACCTATCGTCCCAGCACCACCGTGGCAACATCCTTTGCTGGCACTCAACTACGAGTCTTTGTCGCCGGCGACGCCGCACATAAAAACATTCCCACAGGCGGCTACGGCACTAATACTGGAGTAGGAGATGCTTTTGAGATCGCCTGGAAGCTTGCAGTCGTCGTCAACGGTTACGGTGGCCAAGGGCTACTCATCTCCTATCAGCAGGAACGCCAGCCAGTAGCCGCTAGGAATGTGAAACGAGCCGCTGGACACATGGCAGTCCATTTGGGTGCCGTCGAGTTGCTGGGAAGTGACCCTTCGAAAATCAACAGCACTTCAGAGCCGGGGGTTCTCTTGAAAGAGGCGCTTCATGATTATTATCAAAGGTTGGACGGGGATAACACCGACATGGGGATAGAGATGGGATATCCTTACGTATCCAACGTCTGAATTCCCGATGACGCTGAACCTGAGCCGAGTTGGGACCCCCATACCTATCTTCCCACAACAGGGCCTGGAAGCCGAGCTCCTGTCGTGTTTTTGAAGGACGGTAACTCAATTTTTGACCTGCTTGGGCCAGACTTCTCTTTGGTCGAGTTCAGGGATGAACCTGACCAGCAAATTGGAATTGATCTTTTAGTCACAGTGGCCAAAGAACTCGACGTGCCCTTGGTGTATGTTACTTTGCTTAGCGAGGCCAATGCTGCCATGATTTGGCAGAAGAAGCTTGTCCTCGTCCGGCCAGATGGACATGTCGCTTGAAGAGAATCCAGTGTAGGGTGTCATAGAGAAGCTAAGCGCATTCTGGAAACGGCTATTGGTCGTCATGGCTGAAGTATTCAGGTCATTGAGGAACAATCGACAGATAGGCTGCTTTATGTCCTGAAAGGAAATATCTCTATATTTGACAGTCTTTATTATATTGTCGCTGTATTTGCCTGATTCAAAACCTTACTACTGTTCTTTTCCTACGTACTAAACTCGTGCTGGTATCAATTACTTGAAGCTAGTATAATAAATACAATCCTCGACTAACTTAATACAAGTTTATCTGGTTTGCTTTCTTTCCGCGGTTGCCTCTTCCATTCATCACCGCACCTTTCTCCTTTGCTTCCAACCATTCCCTTTCGACGATGTCGGCAAGTTTCTTACTCCGAGGCTAAAGGATCGCCTGGAACTTGAAAGCAATGTTCAAAAACCCGTGCTCCGTCACAATCTTTGGTTCAATCTCTTGTCCATTCTCATCATTGGCGCGCTCAATATTGGAAGCCCAGAGTGTACGCGACATGTTGATGAAGAGGGAGTTCTGGGCCAGGTGCATTACGCTACAGATCCTACGCCCAGCTCCATACGCAAAGTGATCCCGTTGATTAGCATCAGATAGGTTCACAGACTCAGCGCTGGTGTAAATGTCAGAGAGATAACGAGCCGGGTCATAAGTATCCGGGTCTTTCCATCTGTTTTCATCTCTATGGATCGCCCTATATATCCAAGTTAGAGATGGCCGTGAAAGAAAAGGCAATTGTAACACTCACCACCAGTTCAGCATAACAACGCTGCCCTTGGGAATGAAGTAGCCGTCGTACCAGTCATCCTCTGTCGAAGCGTAATTCATGCCAGGCTTGGTAATTGGCCAAAGCCGTAGAGTCTCTTTGACCATGGCACGAATGCAGGGCAAGTTATCCTCATCATCACATGAGGGCATCCTGTCCGAGCCAACGACGCGGTCAAGCTCCTTTTGCGCTGCAGTTATGACGTGTGGATTCAGCTGGCAATTCAAGGTCCAGGCATTGATGACAGTCGAAGTGGACTCACTGCCAACCTCGATTAGGGTACCTGCTGTACAGGCAGCCGGCTCTTCGCTGATACCACTCTTCTCCAGACCTCCCTCATAGAAGTCTTTGAGGAAGCAGTCTGGTGCAGGTCCCTCCTCTATCTGTTGGACGAGGTCACGATAGAATTTGAAGTAAACCTCACGGTCTTCCTCGAACCATTTGCGACCGATATTCCACCAGTTCTGGACAAGTACCGACGGGAGTCTTGCAAGCGAAGGAAAGGCATCAACGAGCCACCTCTCGGGTTCAAACATGAGCGTGAAATGCACTAGGACTTGATAAATCTTGCGAATATAAGGATCGTTCCAGTCCGCGACACGGTGGCCGTAGGTGACTGTCATCGCAACGCTGCTTGAGTCCCGGCGATTGATATCGTAGAATTCCCAGCTGTCTTTTGCATGTAAAAGTTTGTACATGACCTGGTTCGACTCAAAGTCCTCGACTAGCTTGTACGTCGCGGAGATGTTGAAGTTGAGGGCACCGTGGCTTAATTTGCACAACGTTCGCCAGCGGTCTCCATAAGGCATAAAGATTTCCCGGTTCTGATTGGACGTCGCTTCAAATGCCATAGGCATCCTTGGTCAAGATGAATACTTTGAGCCTCCCTCTCTTGTCCATCAGTTCTTTTGCAACAACGGCCGAGTTGACCCAAATCCAGTCTGCACCGCCCATCTTGGTGTACAAAATCGGTCCATATTTCTTTGACCACCCCCGTGTGAAACTAGGGATGTCGTCTAGTTTGGACAGGGCGAGGAGATTTCCTATGGGAGGGTAGCTTTTGGACCTGGCGGCAGCAGCCGCCGTCGCTTGCCGTAGGTGAAAAGAAATTATATAGCAATGGAGCCCTTGAGAGATCAGCAGCTGTTGGTTGTTTATGGAAAAGACACATGTCACTTACAACGACAGAAATTGGCAGTGAGTATGTGTTGGAAACACCTGCAAGAACTCCCTCACTACGTGATGCTATGAGCTTAGCCATTGGTGCGGTTTCTGAGAATCAGGCAAATTGTTCATAGACTGGTTGGAATGGAGGGTATGTGATTGGTGCTATCCCTCAGCGTGAAGCACATGTGCAAATTGGATTAAACTATCAAGAAGTCGCTTTCATTCATCTCAAGCACGCTTTGCGGCTTGTCATACAATTTGGTCAGTACTCATAGTCGGATACATCATGTCCACGGCTTCTCTTCTCAACCGCCCCACGGTATAAGCCCCGGAAGACGACCTTGGAAATGCGCCGTCCGGAATGACCCTCAGATTGTGGCCCCGTTTCACCGATCCGAGGTTAGATCGTCCGTGATTCAAGTGCGGGGTGTCAAGGGCTCATTTTCATCAGGACCTGGTAAGGGTGGCACGTTTAAGTTCATCAGTAACATTTCAATTGACATTGAATCTCCACTTCTTACTCTCCAACTCAATTGATTGGAATTCGCCATGTTTGTTCCGAACACCACAAGCCGGCCGCCACCGGATATGGTGATGCCCCAGACTGAACAGCTCATCTTTACTATTGCTACCCAACTTCTATTTGTTGTCTTTTTCTGTATTGGAATCCGTAACCTTCCCATACACAATGATTCCAAGGCATTGCTCTTTGAGCCTGTGGTTGATGTTCTTGGCTTCTGCTTCTTTCCCCGAGATGGAAACTGGGTTGCTTTTGAGCTTCTGGGTAGATCAATTCCCGTCTTCGTTCCCGCCACATACGGCTGGTTTGTTGGCGGTATGGGCTACTGGTTTTATAACGTCTTCCGAGATCCAAAGACCACTACCAAAGATGTCTGGTCTTTGTGGTTCAAGGCCTTTTTCATCAACTTAGTCTTGGAGTATCCGCCTCTTTACTACAGGATCTATACCTCCTACGGCTATTAGCCTCTGCTTGTTGGAAGATTCCCACTCTGGTTCCCCGCTGTCAACGTAACCTCACCATTGTTTGCTGGGGACTATTCTCAACATCATAACTCCGCATCTCGGGGGAAGAATGAATTTTGCCATCGCCACTACCGTTTCTACCGCTTACGGCTTCGCGAACGCTGAATTCGGAGCTCCTGTGTGCCTAGCCTTGGGTGTGGACAAGGGCTATCAGCTCACGTATCCCGCTGCTGCCATTTCAGCTCTCCTTTTGTACATGGGTTTGTCGGTTATGTCTTTACAATTCCCTTCAACTGGGTCTATCAAAGTCAGTAGCAATGGCTCCAAGCAATCACAGAAAGGAAGTGGCCATTAGACAGTTTCAAATGGATATCAATTAAATTGGCTTAGTGGTGGGGTTGTCCATTTCTGCTCTGGACTTGTATATTGATGTTATCTGAAAGCAGCAGGTACCGCTGGGTTAATCTTGTGGAGGGTTATACGGCTAATTTGTCTTAGGCAAGGTCTTTCCACTGTCGAGTTATTGTTTTCGTTTCTACGCTCATTGATTAGGCATTGTGGTATGATGTCAAGTTGTGAGCTTGATGTGTTATTTGCAGTTGAGACTTGTGGCTAAGAACTCATATCATTTCATTGAAGCTAGTCGTTTCTACGAAATTGTTACCTAAGTTGTGGAGAAGCTTTTTAAGTATATGATTAGAAACAGAGTTGAAGCATATCTATATATGTACAGGAAATAAAACCCCTAGCTCATTTAATACATTGCTGTATAATTTGATACTGGTGATCGGTGTTGACGAGGCTTTTGTTTCTCCAACTACCGATTCATGGTCACTGAGAGGTATCACTAAGAAAGACTTGGTGGTTCCCAAATCGCATTTGACGTTTTCACTTGTTTTCATTTGTAAGTTAGCTGAACCGCCGTTGCATATCCTCTGCCTAATTCTGAACAAGTACACCATCTTTATCTTTCTTCTTAAACTCTACAGACTCTGTTGCCCCTTGTAGCCCAGTAAGATCAGCCTGCTTTTTCGCCATGTCCACAGCGAACGAATAATGTTTGTGGACGTACTTCCACGCACCATCCACTTTACTAACCAGAGAGGTTGTGCGGTGTGACATGTCGTACGGCGACCCATCGGTTGCAGTCCCATCAACCCTTTGAACGGCTGTGATGTAGCCAAATTCCTTGGCCACTGCAGTGATCTCTACTTCTCTGAACTGCTGGAGCGTCTTTCCCAGGTACGGTGTGATGTGGTCGTAGTGAGCTTCTAGGTTTGGCCGGGACACTGTTCCCATCAGGTCGAGGATGGCGTAGTCTTTTAACTCGAAGAATTCTTTTCCCGCTGTGGCATCGTGATGGGCGACATGATTGAGAAAGTTACCGAAGCATTTGAAAAGTTCAAGTATCTCCTGCTCCACGGATTCGAGTCTCTCATCATGAAACTGTATGAATTTCTTAGCCAACAAGGACGTATGCTATGCCTGCGTACTCACTCTGCTAGGAGGGTTGCTCAGATCCTTTTGCAGGCCATCGGCGGTGGTGAAGTCAGTCTGGGAAGAGGAGTAGTAACAGCAGTATCACAGGGATATTTTACTAACCTCTTTTTTCCAGTTAACCATTTTGAAGAGTTAAGTAGCTGAAAAGCTGTTTTAGTAGTCTAGGGTGTTATTGTAAGATCAATGTGGTAATATAAGCTCTCAGTCATAAGTCTCAACTGCAAATAATACATCTGCCAGAGGGTACTCTTTTGGCTGAGACAGCTTTTTAGTTCTACACTTATACATCTGAACTCGTGCCGGGCCGTGGATAAACAGCAGCTACAAATATTATGTTCTCGGGTGCGGGGCACTCCAAGCACCCGGATACTACGGCCCGGAATGATGAAAAGAAACAGCAACTTACGCTTCTGCATCTAAGCCTTACTTCTAATAACCGGGTGTTGGATAACGGTAGCTCATACCCGTGTCTTTTACATCGTAGCAGTTCACGTTAAGTATTGCATCATTTCAGAAATGCATAATAGCTGAGTAACTGATATAGAGATGAAGTATTCATAGAACGTTTTCGTATTATCACTCCTTAGCATGACAAGTATCACATTGCGAAGTTGAAGGCACGGTTCTGCTTGCAACTTTCTTGTTTGAAATCTGCCATCCCTTTCATAAACACAAACACAAAAGATACATAGAACCGCTCTGAATAAAGAAACAATCAATCAACGTGGATTATGTGTTCCCTTCTATCTATGACAAATGGAGGATAACTGTCAATTCACCAACAAGTCATACTTATCCCTAACATCTCTCCGTGGAGGCACAGGAATAGTACTCAAACCCCGTGGACCAATATTTGCCCTCTTCTTGATGGATGCTTCGCTCTCCCCAGCTTTCAACCTCTGGATCACATCGTCGGGATCAAAGTCAACGCCGAGTGGGTTCTCAGCAAACTCGGGTGACGGCATCATGGCACTGGCAGCCTCAACAGTGTTGAAGTTGTCTACCTGTGTCTCTAGCTGATTGCCATCCGGGTCTTGATAGTAGATGCTGGTGTTTGGCCCATGGTTAACGCACCAGATAGGCAACGTTCTCCTGACCTTTCTTTGCTGGTAGCCTGTGAGGAGATGATCAAGGTCTTTGAATTGAGAGGCAATATGCTCTAATCCTGCCGATGTCGGGATCTTGTCTGAAGTTCCAGGGACGTTAGCGATGGCAATGCGATGATGCTCCTCGTCATAAGTGAGGAACGCGAGCTGCTCATTCTCGAAGCTTGCATACGCTCCAAGAAATGCTTTGTAGAAGGCCACCATGGGCTTGTAATTTGAAATTCTCAGTACAACATGTGCCCGGCCTGTCGGCGGCAGAACTTTGGTGTTGGAGGTGCTAGTGACCATGATGTGAGGTGTGGTTAGAAATAGAATTCTGGTATAGTTGATCAAGAGGAACAACTAAAATGATTCAACTGCACAAATACTCTGAATAAGCTGCTGATGATTCAACTACCGAAACCATAATCTAATTCTCTAAAAGTGTTAACTTCAACCACCGAGTTATAATCCTACCCGGCCCTTCCAATCGGCCGGCCGGGGTCCCGAAGCTGAACGATCCCGGATCCCATAGTAGCAAGCACCATTCCGATTCGACCTCGGGTTTCCATGCAACTCGTTCCTAAGCCACACGTAAGATCCAAAGCCTCAGCCACAGTCTCGCCCAAAAATCTGACAAGGCCCAGTAGAACTATTCTAGTAGGCCCCGTAGACCCAGACTCGCCAGAATTTGTTGAGTTACCCCGGAAGCTAGAAATGTCGTTTTTCACTCTAGAGCCAAAACAGGCTGGATTGACTGTTAAGCCTGGGCCTCGGTCTCCATTAGCCTGCCTTCGCTGTCATATTCGAAAGGTCCGATGCGACGTTGCCAGGAACGGGCAGCCTTGCATGAACTGCAAGTTTGATGATCAGGCCTGTGTAGTTACTAGGAGGGGTAAAAGGCGGTTAGTACTGTACTAATATCTCTCCGAGTGTGTAGCTAACATTATCTCATCAAGCCCTTCCAGCAAGCTCTGCCATAGTCAAACGTGCTCCAAGGAAAAGAATGCAGACAGGAGCCCTCGAGATACTCCAGAGGGGGAAGAGGGGCATACAGGGACACCATTCTCAGGACTACCTCGACAAAGTCTTACCCGGCTAGGACAGCCTGCCGATGAAGATGTTTTAGGGCAATCTATCGTTCAAGCTGATGCTTCACCTCCACCATCCGAAGGGGCAAATAACATCTTTCATGTGTTAGATTTTGGTATGTCAATACCTTCCGATCAACAATAGAGGTATGCTAACAAATAGGCTACCTGTAGATGCGGCATCACTTGATGATCTGTCGACAATCTACACCCCACGGACCTTGGAAAACCCAGCTGGCCCATCTCATATGCTTATGTACTGCACATACCCATTTGTTGCCCGAGGCAATGCCTTCTGTATGCCAACTCAGTATATCCAATTTCTGGACTCAGAGGGCTGCTTTAGGCTACCAGAGCCCACCATACTTCATCAGTTCTTGAGGCAATATTTCATGTATATTCATCCTCTTTTGCCAATGCTGAATTAGGTGGACTTCTGGGATACCTATTCTAGCCCCAATCCCCCAGAATCAACAACTCTCAGTTTACTACTAATTCAGGCCATGGTCTTTGCTTCATGTAATGTGAGTGAACTTGAGTATCATACTGTTCCAGATTCCCACGCTGATGAGTAACGGTCTGTGCGATTAAAAACCATCAATAGTCTAGGGTACGGCAGCACTCGTAGCGCCAGAGCCGCATTTTATCGAAAGGCCAAGGTAACAAGGGTCATTGGGTCATTGGATGGATACCTGGCTGACTGTCTCAGCTCATCTATGACGCAGAGTTAGAAACGTCAGCTCTTGCAACTACGCAAGCTGCTCGGATGCATAGAGCCCGAGGCGGAGATTGCCCGATCCACAATTCATTGTGATGATGCGACGGAAGGGTTGTCAAGCATCATCAAGGAGGTTGTAAAGTCTTCGATCGTGTTAACCGAAGTTCTCCTTTTAGCATTCCCGTTGAAGAACACCACTACCAACACCGATAATCCTTTGACCCAGTTGCAAGACTGTAAACGAGCTCTGGCTTGGTGGTACAACACGAGCCCCCTTCGCAGTTCTCATGGACCCACCATCACAGCAGGTTCTACACATCAACGTAATGTACACCTACTATCAGTATGTTTCTTGTCATTATTCAGGGTGTGACCGGCTTATCGACCCCAAGCTCGGCAAATATTGTCACATGCCACTTAAACCTGAGCAAATTTCGGACGCAGGATCTTCACCGACCTCGAACAACTGACATCTCTCATTGCCGAAGATAAGCACGAGTATCTGCAATCAGTATTGTTGACAGCCTCGACCGACTAACCCAATATGGTCTCGTTCCATGTCTGCCCATAACAATTCACGTCGAGAAACCTCTACTTGTCCCCAGATACTAACATAAGCAGTGTGGCTTACGCAGCATTTCCCCTTGCCTTACACATTTTTTGACCTCACGTGCTCAGGCACTCAAATGGATCACCATCCAAACCACGGTGAGAAAAGGATTGCCGTTGAGCGGCGCCTCAACATCTTGGTCCAGGCAATGAAGATCTTTCATGAGCAGTACGACGGAGTCGATAGGGTGCTTAAGGCCGTCCGACAGACTGTAGATTATGTTCGCTCATGCTTACCAAGCTCCTGCACAGACACACAGCTTTTAAGCAACTCTGACTTAACATTACGTGTATCGCTCGCGATGGACTGGAGTCTTAGCAGCGGTAGACCCTCAGATACTCAGGACTTTACTTCTTATTTAGGAACGCTTTTCCAACAACCCTCCCAAGTCAATTTTCCTGTCTCTCCATTTAAGACCAACAATATAAATCGTAAAGAAACACCACAAGCCCTAGCGTATGGCGAAGAGTTGACGGCACAAGAATACCTTATGTCGGATCTAAACTGTACCGAGCCGCCATCACCTGACTGGGACGTCGATACAGGAGAGACAGGGTTACTTTCCGGCCTTGATGAGACTCTCATGCCATCAGTTCCAAGCGACTATGAGAAGACCTGTGAGGTGGAAAGTGACCTTGAAAGGAGGTTGAGCGATTACTTGGAGAACTGTGGAGAGCTCAACTTCAATGATTCAAGTCTATATTAGTCGAAAGAAATCTGATTCCAAACCCGTGACCTTCCGAGCCAATATCCTCTATCCCTGTCCATGAGCCGCTGTAGCCCCAGAGCCCTTACATATTTTAAACACTTTGTGCTCTACTAAATGACCTAATTATAGACTCCCGACAGCGGACTCCACTTCTTGATTCTCTTCGCGAAACTCTGTCTAAGCAGAGTGAAGTATTTCCCAAGTCACGAATAGGACAAGGCCCAATCCTTTCGAGGAATGCCACTAAAGCCCCCCAACATATATGTACCGATCAGTTAGAGCTCGTAGGCGCGTCGTCGCTGGCCTGAATGAGTCGCTGGAGAAATACACTCTCTTCAGCTGCACCATTTAGGACATGGCGCCCATTGAACTCATACCACGGCACTCCCCTGACTCCCATTCTTTGTGCCTCTTCCACCTCGCGCCGAACTTCATCCGCACCTCCGCCATTTACAAGCCATGCAATTGCCTCGTCTCGATCAATGCCAGCCCGTTCTGCTGCGAGACCCAGATCCTTAAAGCTGGTGATGTCTCCACCTTCTTCAAAATATAACTTCATTATCTCCATGACAAGTCTTGTTGACAGCTGCTCAGTCTCAGTGCCTTGTTTCGATTTGGCGAATTGAACGAGCCTATGAGCATCTCGCGTATTTCCAACTGTCGACTTGAAAGAGAATTTGATACCATCTCTTTTGCCCACCGCTACCAGTTGCTCTTGCATTCGCGGTAGCTGTTCTCGGCCAAATTTTGATGCCATTTTTTCCATGAGAGGCTGAGTGACTGCTTCTGGTTCGATTTGATAAGAGTGCCATACTATATTAATCTTGTCGCTAGAGCTGATGGCCCTCCGATAGGCATCTATTGCGCGCATAAGGCGAACGGAGCCAACATAGCACCAAGGGCACGCAGGGTCGAAGACGGCTCGTATAGATATTGTAGCCATTTTGGCGAATGACAAGCTGATAAAGGTAGGAAGAGAATCGCTAGGGTTTCGGAAGCCGTTATCATCAGAGACGTTTGTCGTAGGTGTATGAGAGTGAATGAATTGCTGGAGCTATGAGTTCCGTTCGCCAGAAGACCCAGGGGCCACTGTATATCAGCACCGAATGTATGGTCAACGGAATTTTATAGGGTCCGAGATTATACACAAAGTATCGAATGTCAGCCGCATAATTAGTCATTCAAAGCTTGTTTGTTAGCTGGCTGTCCCCCACCGACCGCATCCCCTTGGCAGTCTGCAGGGCACATCTGCATAATCATCCCCAGTTTTCCACGCTTTCTACCCCTTTTATTAGTTAGATTAGGACCGGAACATTACCTGACTCTATCGTCAATCTTAATTATGCAGATGTGCCCTTCGGATCGTTAAGGGGATGAGTGAAACTCTGAAGAAAACCACTCAGAAGACCCAGTGCGGGTTGAAATGCACAGCGAATTAGTAAACTCGTCCTCAACGACGAGTCGCTTGCCTCGATAGGACTAGCTTCACCGCTCCAAGCGGTATGGGTCAGTTGTCCTCACGCTCGGAAGCATTTAAGATCCGATGGATTTTTTATTGCTTCTGTGATGATGAGTCACTTGTCTTGATAAGGCTAGCGTCTGTGCTTTGGGCAGATCCCGAATATCCGGCTTGTTGTGAGCCGCTTTGAGTTTGGATTGATGGCAATGCATGAAACTGCTGATTACGAAGATACTGACGTCTCCGTGAGGTTGCTATAAGAGACTTTGAGTGAGCGGTGAAGTTGTAGTAATGTATCTCCTGTAAGTTGAGAAATGGCTATATATACTGATGGGAATAGCCCCTCACTTCCATCAATACAACAATTTCAATTTCACTTCACTCTGACTAAATCACACCAACTACACATACTTCAAGCAAAATGAGTTCCAGCAAGAAAGTGGCTCTCCTTGGTGTAAGTTTCAATTATCCGCATTTTCCAAGCCAGTTGCTAAAACAGTTCTACAGAAAGGTCGCCTGGGAAGTGCGGTCCTTGAGGAGTTAGTCAACGCTGGGTTTTCTGTGACTGTTTTGAGCAGAGACCCTTCTGGTGTGAAGGATCTTCCGTCTGGGGTTAAGACTCATGAGGTCGATTATTCCTGTCAGGATAGCCTTGTCGAGGCGCTCCGAGGCAATGATGTCGCAATCGCTACCTTTGGAGCCAGTACCATTATGGGTCAGGAGCCAATCATTGAGGCTTGCATAAAGGCTGGAGTAAAGCGATATATTCCAGCCGACTGGGGTTCCGTGACAACTGACCCCGAGGCGCGCTCTCTGCCCATCAACTACCCAACGGTCCAAGTCCAGGAGTCCCTCAAGAAGAAGGCCGAGGCGGGCTTGCTCGAGTACACGATTTTCTCCGTGGGCGCTTTCTTGGATTTACTCCTCGATTTCCCGTTCGTTCTCGACTTGAAGACATCTTCGATCCAAATGTTTGACAATGGTGAGCATGGCTTCAGCACTACCAGTCTTCATAACATTGGAAAGGCCGTTGCCGGCGCCCTCAAAGTCCCTGAGGAGACCAAAAATCGAAATCTTTTCATTCACGACACCGTCTTGACCCAGTCCAAGATTCTGGCCATTGCAAAGAAGCACAGTCCCCCGACGGTTCAGTGGACGGAGACAAAGGTAGACGGACAGAAAGAGTTCGAGAAGTCTCTTGACAACTTCTCAAAGGATCCAACGAACTTCAATCTCATATTCCCTTTGCTCAAAGCTCAGCTACTTAGTGGAAAGTATCGTGCTGCCTACACTGAGGTGGACAACGAGCTGGTCGGCCTCCCTCTTCTAACGAATGAAGAATTAGAGAAGAAATTGGCTCCCAAATTTCAGAGTGCTTAAGTCCTCTAGCTATGAATTCGTTTTAACAGTACAGGAATGTTCTGGAAAGAAACACTTCCTACTTAGTTGTTAAACTGAGTTGAAGCAAGACATAATATATTGAGTTTTGATACTTCTCTTTATGGCAATCGTGATGGTTATATGCGGAGTAGCCATAGCTGATTTTGATTTCATACGAGATACAATGTATTTGCTGCTCCTGTATGTTTTAATTAATTAACATTTTCTATGTTACATAACTACCTATCCATGGTGATACTTCTTGGAGGCATCCATCCATGTCTTGTACCGTTATGCCAATTCCACATGCCCATGTCTAATCGGAAGTAGCTAGAAGATCGGGTAAGCGAGTGATAGAGCAGACTTGAATAATCGCATGATACTTACTGATGGTCCAAAGGAGATCAGCATTGTCACCACCCCCTCCAGCGAGGTTGATAGTATAGCCACCGGGACCACTCTGGTCATAGCTGTTGGAGCCATTGTAGGGGTTATCAAAGTTAAATGTGAAAGTGCCAGCAGGGCTGCTGTAGGTCAACGACCCTTGAACACCTGTAAGGATACCAGCGGACTCGGCCTGGCAGTTTTCCTGTCCACCAGCGTAGATCACAGCTGGGGGATCATAGTTATCAGTCCATTCACCGTGATCGAGATTGCTGGTCGTGAGAGTGAGTGTAAGATCTGTCTGGTTCCTGAAATTCATAAAGATCGACCGAGCGGGTGACATGATGAAGGGTTTATTGGTAATCGATTGATATTAAGAGTGGGCTGGAGTATTGCAGTGTAATGTTCAAAGTCAGAAGCAATACGCATAGAAAACCTCGATCCTTATATACTTCATTCCTACTCTACAGCATCAACTGAGCAATACATAGCGGGGTATGCGGGGATCAGGAGTCAACAGGAGGCGTCACTTCCTGATGGACTTGTCCATCAATAGAAATCAAGACAACATGGCCTTGTGACCAATTGCGTAAGGACTCGTAACCCCGTGCATGCCAGGACCAATCTAGACTTCTTCATTCTTAGCTACAGTATACGCTTCAGCCAGCCACAGAATAGTTAAGCACATTCTATTCATTTCATGTCACTGATGTTAAAATAAAAATATCCTAATCGCTTAAAATTACCGTAAATCAATATTGTAGCAAGCTGATGGCTAAGACATTATGGTCTAGACCATGTACTAAGTTCTGTCTATTGGTTTAAGCTCGTAACTACAAGCCTCAACTGTGAATAGTATATGTAGTTAGTAACTTGATCTAAGACATGCTAACTATATTAAGACTAGACTTCTCGTTCTTCAAGATAGCCCTCTAAAATTTAAATAGCTTTAAAATATGTATCTAATCAAGAGAGCTTGTATTACCTCGCTAGGGCTACGAGCATCTGCTTTGAATCTAGCTGCTTGTTGGATTAAGTGAGACCTAATAAATGTGCCCAATGTTCGCAGACAAAGAATACGTTCAAGACCTGCCTTTGCAGGGCTTCCCAGAAACACAATAGAGTAAAGAATGTCTCCTGAATGAACTCGTGCTGTTGGTCTTACATAGCTGCTTCTCCTAGGAAACAATACTGGAAGAAGCTGCGAAGAGTGGTTGAGCTATATCTTTTCCACCCTCCCGTATCCGTAACGGTAAAGATTTTCGACGTCAGGATAGATGACGGAAAACACAGGTCTGAGTGGATATCAGTGTTCTGTGTATTCCCGACCAGTTGAGGCTTGATTGTGTCGAGGAAGTCCGCTACCGTCTGATGCAAGAAGTCCAATCGGCATGTATCAGCCTTCGCGCTTAGTTGATCCTGCTCTGTATTGACTACTGTGAAAGGTCCGCATTGGCTCTGCAAGCGATCTTCGGTTAGTTCTATTATATTCTCAAGCTCTTTTGCAGAAAGAGGCTTAACAGGGGCGGATATAGCACTACATGGATCATTGTCTCAGAAGGCTACTTGCAAGACAGGCGGCAGCTAACTGCTCACGGTTTTTGATTCAAGGCCAAAAGAATGCATCGGAAAGTCCTGACTCCAATAATATAACCATCGTGAAGTTCGAGGACAATGCTAGTAGCTGCAGAGAAAACCGAGTGATCTCATAGTGGTTTCCGTGGTACTTACTCATCCAGGGCGTCCATAAGTAAGGAATTGATTTAAATAGTATAGGACTACTCCAGAAAGAAGCACTACTTGCTTAGTTTATAGAATAGGTTAGAAGTAGAGGTAATACATTGGGTTACTACAATTACTTAAGGCCACTCATGTCCACAGTCAGTAAGTAATGCTGGGGGTTTTGATGTTTATCGATAAGCGGCATATCCTCGGGAATGATGGTGGTCTAGTGAGGGGCACGCCACAAGTGGCTCTGTACATACATGCGCCTCGTTTCAGGCATCGCAGCATAATACCTACCCACGAAAAAAAGAGTATCTTGTCGATAATCTTTCCTTGTGCATTTGCCTTTGTGTTGGGGCTGAATCCAAGTCTCTCTTGACCTCTCCATCTTACCACTGTCCCAAAAATCCAATGCAGCCCGGGAGAGATCTCTGTCAAACTCTACTGTAGTACAATGTCACACAATTTGTGTGGACTCAAATCAGAAACCATGAGGTTCAGAGGTTTGTATCATTAATTAACCCGATCGAGAAGGACTTTGAGAGCCCCCCAATACAATCAATCAGCGCAGGGCGTGGACTCGTCGGTGTTTCAAAGGCATTGTTGGTAGGCGACCCTCAACTACGGATACTGATGCCAAAGAATCTGAAGCGAGATATCGTGTTGGCGTGCAGACGATGTCAATCAACAGCGCTGATCTGTCCGATCATCGTAAATGTATTGTTTTCTTTTTATAATCTCAGAACCTATTTCAAACCCCTCTGAAGCTTTGGCTCACCATAGGCAACGCTTCCCAAGATGGTGGCGCCGTTTGCAGGGAAATCCGTCAAGCGTTTGTTGCATTGGGTTATAAATAGCATCACTTCAAAGCGCAGAAATTCGCAATTCCAGGGTAGGTCTTCAACTTTTGATGCGACGGTGTAGTTCAACTGAACCGCCTTTTGACAGTGTGCAACGCTACCAGTCACGCCACTGTTACCAGGAAGTCTGCAAACAGCCAAATTATTAATTTTTATGTAGTGTCTCCAGAAAGCGCAAAGACTCGTGATCCAGGAACATGTCTTCGTCTTCTGATGTGATGACGTGATTTAATTGGGCCATCATTTGAAGCTCTCGGTCACATCGGGCAACGAACCTAGGGCCTATGCCTTAACGGCCAGGAAGTCTATCATTAGTTATCACATGAGATTGTGAGTAGTATCACCGTAAAGCTCAAGGATGAGCGATTTATTACAAGGTCATCAATTATGCACGCGATGGAATGATTCAATTGGAGATGTATTCTCATCCTACGTAGTGGGGGCTCGCTATTCTTACAATTGGGAGTAGCCTGCCCACCACTTTAATGTATATTACTAAAAAAAAAAGTTAATTGTGAGTATATGTCGCATAGCAAATGTAAGCATTTGCGCATCGTTATTTTTCGACAATCCATCCCGTCTTGGTGATTTCCTGCTGTCTTGCTTAGTGGTGCTCTGGTGGGCTCCGGCAACGTCTGCAAATTGGGAGCGGATACAATCAGATTCACAAGCCGCTTTATCGATTGCGGGAAACTATGTCGCATGGCAATGGAGATTGCTTGCATATTGATCCCTTTATTATTCGACTTTGTTATGGTCTCCATCCTGGAGATTGTTTGTACATCAGTCTGCTTCTCCGTCTACTGTGTCAGGGGGTTAAGTGAACACATGCTTGGTGGAAACTGTCCATCCGCCACCACCACTTCAACTTTGGATTGAATCAATTAAAACTCTCAAATCTATGTCGCCTAGTTACGGAGAACAATTGCGCATCGCGTTTTCATTTCTAAGCATCTTTTTCGCTCCGTTCCTGGTGATAGCGAAACCCAGTAGTTGACAAACTGGTAGGTGACCTGGGCGCTAAAACTTGGTTGGTGCCGCCCAATTGATGAGAAACGTGTACCACCACTCCAATTTTGTACTGAATCAATTAAAACTCTGGAATCTGTATCGCGCCGCCATATCGAGAATTTGCGCTTGCTATCCTCACTCATAAATGTCACTTTGGCTGCATTCCTGGCGATACGGAAGTATCTCAAGTCAGTGGCCTGCACAGCGACCGCGATCAAGCCGCTAAAGTTATAGGGAGGCGAAGTTGGCGGGACGGAGATAAAGCTGCGCCATCACCACAACACTTGAGCAAAGTATTCTTGCAATTGAATCCTGTGTCGCATGTATATCCTGATCATGTTATGGGACTTTTTGTTGTCATTTACGGCCGAACTGTTGAGTTTCTGGTGACATAAGGTTTTCTCCTTGTGGAAAAACACGATCAACTTCGTGGGGAGAACTTCACATTGATCGCTGAAGAGTCTGCGCCAATAATGCAATCATCGAGCGATATGATTTTTCGATTGAGTCCTGTGTCGTCTGAGTGCTCTGATCGTATTGTAAAGGTTTGCATTATCAGTTTACCCTTGATGCTCGAGTTCCTGGTCATTTGGGTGAGACGTGTTCACTTGATGGTTGACGTGTTCGTTGATCTTGACAGTGACAATGAAGAGTCCACGCCAACAACACAATCCTGAAGCAACTTACTTGGACAATTGAATCCTATGTCGCTTGCCCATCCCGACTATGAAGCTGTTTTTTAAATGGCTATTTATCCATCATTAGATGCAATCCCGGTGCACGCGCATCCCCGTTCGTCAGCTTGCCCCAGCGCTATAGTTAGTGGATACCCTCTAAATTCAAGCGCCGTAAGTCGAACGCATCAACCTCCCACATTGATGGGCGATGTTGCAGGCCACCTCTGTGTAATATCAATTAGTTCACATCTTCTTCGTTGTCGCTGAGGGTCAAATAACACATTGTATTAATTTATTGAGTTCGGGCCCATTGTTCGTAGAGATCCTGGTAGTGAAACTCACAATCGCTGTCTGAGGTTCCAAGTCTCATGCCACCACCAGCATCACCGAGATATTGGGACGCCAGGAACTCAACCACAAGAGATCCAATACTGATAAAAATGAGGCTCCTTATTGAGTAAGACATGGGGAGCTGGTAAACGACCTCAGCTTCTATTTTATGAGTGTTTATTGAAGATTTCCTGTCGGTTGAAAACTCTGCTTCTACCTCTTTCCCCCTTTAATCGGTACTGCCCTCGAGGTATACCTCAGTCGTCATGCAAGTCTTTGTAAGTTTTTCCTCTTTTCAACTCCATCATAAGCCTCTCTATTTCTGCGCGCCTCCCGCCGTTTTTAAGCCCTCGGTTCAATTTGTTGAATACCAACTCCCGCGCCGTTTTCATCCCGTCTTGTCCTTTCTTTCGTCCCGTCTCGTCAACACCAAATTTCCCCTCGCGATGTCTTCCCCGTCCCCTCAAGTCAAAGTCCCCGATCTCTACCGCTCCTCACCCGCCAGCGCAATGCAGATCCGTTCTGTTTCGGGCATGTGGCCCAGTCAACTCTTCGCCGATGCCGTCCCTCGGTCCTGGAGTAAGAACGTCTTGGTGTCCTTGGCCAAGATCATCTCCTCAGCCAGCACAAAGGCTGACACCACGGTTGACGACGTGGTGGCTTGGTTCAAGGACAATGCAGAGTCGTGTGGTGGCCTCAACCAGGAGGCGTGCACTCAAGCCGATCGGTGGCTGAGTGAGAAATCGGCTACTCGTGGTAGCAGGAGGTTGTCTTCTCGGGCAGAGGAGAGAGAGTCTTCCTAGCAGGAAGATCCTCCCCGACGTAAGTACTATCCCCTATCATCCCGTGCCGGTCCACATGGATAAGAAGCATACAAGATTGTTCAAATTCTGATACTGTACTAGAAAATCCTCAGAAGCGGCCCGGTTATGCCAGCGATACAGAAGCGTCGCGCCGCAAACGGCGCTCATATGAGGACCCAGAACAAAGGGCCTCTCCCAGCCCAGATATCACCGCCGTATGTCATCACCCATTCGACTTGATAGTTCCTTTCAATTGCTGACACGAAAATAGAACCGCGAAGAGCTCGTCCGCTCGGAGCACATCTCCATCCTCAGAGGGAAGTCGGCTGCTGCTGAGGATCGCCTCAATGAGGCAAAAACACTCCTGGACGAGATCGAGTCTCGCGTCGTTGCTCTGCAACGACAAATCGCCAATGTCAATTCCGGCGCGCTCCATGAGAGCATCAAGGAGGCCACTGCCCGCCTCGCAACCTCCTCGGCCCTGGTCACCAAGCACCAGCGATACGTGGACGGGTACCAGGAATTGGCGCTGCCCGATGCGCCAACCTACCATGTCCAAGCCCTGGAAAAGGCTCAAAGCGAGCTCGACAAAGCATCCCAGGATGCTCAAACTGCTGGGGAAGTGTTGGTGTCCGCTCAGGAGGAGCAGAGAGAGTTCAAGCGTGTTGAGGAGAAGTTGGTGATGTTGGGCGCTGAGAGAGCGACCCTGGAGCAGTCTGTCCGTGACCTGACGTTGGACAAGGAGCGGTGCGATGTGTATCTTGGGATGGTGGAGTATGGGCCTGATGGTTTGGCCACTCTGCGGGAGGAGGATGTTGGTGCTTGGAAGGGGATGTTGGACCTGGAGTAGTTGTGTGTCTGTGGGCGTGTTTGGCGTGGTAGTCTGGCGTTTGGGTTGTTTTCCTGGGGGGTTACTGGGTGTCGATACTGGCGGTAATGAAATTGCGCGGTGTTTTTTGGTCTTTTGATCATGACCTTGCTTCTCTCCTCTCGAGTTCGCATAAGTGAATGATCTGACATTTCAACCAAAACCTGCATTCTGTGTAGGTCGGGAGTGCTCGCCTTTCATCGTTTTTACATCGAGGACGATTTGGGAGTCAATTGAGATCAACAAGAAATTGTCAGGAAATAAGCTGTTTCTGTACAAACGACGAGCTTCAACTGACATTGTTGTTCCTGAGACTCCCTTTAATATATCCCAATTGTTTTCCGAGTGTTCCGATACTATACGGTTGAGATCCTGGTGCCGGCGCGCCTCCATCATCAATGCCTATCAATCGATGCTTGACCCTACCCTAGGTATGAAAGGAAAATGCATGAGTGGCGGGATGGCCACGATCCACGTGCAAATGGCAAAATCTGATAGATGCAACAGTTGATAGATTGACTTAAATGTCTATCGATTCCTTCTACAGACATTTGAATTATTGATTGCGCGATGTCAGCTTGACCTGGAAAATGGCCAAGGTGACTCCGCTGAGACGAGATGGGGTGACAATTGACAATTACTGTACCACTACATATCAATCGACTGATAGTCTCAGCTTACTGCTCTTGCTATTGTGACACGAAGCCAGCTTATTACAGAATTTTCTGACCACAGATGATCGAGTTCCTGGTATTTGAATGACACCAAAGTTGATCTCGATGTCTCGCCAACACACGAAAGCTTGAGAGTCACTGCGCACCGCCAGAAATTTGACTTTAATCCTCTGAACCAATCTTTTATCCAATTGCGACATAGCCATTGCTTTTTACAGATTTTTCTGAGCTCAAATGATCGAGTTCCGTGAAGATGAAACTCCCACCAAAGTTAATCTCAATAGCTACTGAGCAACGAAGAGCTCAAACCGCATCCACGGAAATCACCATTTGATACCATGAATCAATTCCATGTTTAACGGCGACACGAACAAAGCTCTCTGCAGGCTTTTCTGACCTCAGATGGCGGAGTTCCTGGCGAAGCAAATCTCCCGCCAAATGCGCACGCCTTAGTATGGCATGCTATGGCTGGATGGGATTTATCACAATACTCACAAAGAAACATGCGACCCTATAAGCTCATGTTTCGCTCTCAAAGTATAAATTCATCGCAACTCTGTTTGATCCTTTCCAGTGCCAATTGGCTGAGATCCCGGACAATGATTGTGTTGCAGTTCCTGAACAATGAGGCGGGACTAAAGCCAATGGGATGTATGGTATGAACAGCCATTAAAAACTAACAATTAGACCAAATATTTGTTACTGGACACGATTACTTGAGTTATCAATCGCTTATGTATAGTTTCTTCCCGCTTCTCCAAGTTGATGCCCTTCCGCGGTGCGGACTCAACAGTGGAGGATACCGATGGAACTTGATGCGAATGTCAAAATGGGGACCCGAGATTGAATATGACCACAAACTACGGAGCACGACAAACGATGATGAATTGATAAGTTATTTCCTGGCTGTGATGTTGTGCATTCAACTGCGAGCGATGAGCATCAACACAGCAAGTAATTGGCGGATCCCTTGTGAGCAATTCTTGAGATTGGGTAAAAATTCCTCCTCGATAGGATCTCCGAGACCGTGCTGATCTTCGAGGCGGGCTGATTTAGGGATCATGATTACAGGTGATATCATTTAAGTTTTGTCTCTGGAGATTGGATAAAAAAAGCCGTAAGCCAGTTATCTAACTAGTTGATTGGCCTCAAAAGGTGTACAGCCTCAATTACCGACTACGGAACTCAGGGATATGGTGACGCTAACCCTGATTTAAATTCTGCCGTTACGAACCGCCCTGCTGAGAGTCCTCAGCATCGATGCTGACAGACCAAGGCTCGGACGAAGTTGCCAGCATGTACCCTAAAGAAATGATGCAGCATGAATAATCATTTACAGAACCTCTACGCGAAAAATGTGCTTGACAAGGATGATTCCTTCCGCTTGGTTTCTCTTCAACCAGGGCGTGATGGTGCCCCGCTTACGCTCCGTCTTCTGAACACCAACGTCTATAAAGCTCAACTTTACGAGGCAGTCTCCTACGTTTGGGGGGACGTGAAAGATCTTATATCAATCAATATTTATGGCGATGAAGATACGGAAACTCAGGCACTTGTATCACAAAACTGCCACGCAGCCTTGAGTAGTTTCCGAGATTCTGAATCACCACGACTGCTCTGGATTGATTCAATTTGCATCGATCAAGAATCACCGATTGAAAAGAACCATCAGCTGGGCCTCATGGCCCGTATTTACAAGAATGCATCCCAAGTCTTGGTCTATCTCGGACAAGGAACGTCTGATAGTGATGCAGCCATGAGATGCATCCGGGAAATTGATGAACCATCCAACGACGATGGTTATGGGACCGTGGAAGCTTCTGGAATCATTCAAGAGAATCAAAATGCTGTAAACAATCTGTTCAAGAGGCCCTGGTTCTTTCGTGTTTGGGTGCTTCAAGAGATCACCTTTGCGCAAAAGGCTAGTGTGATCTGCGGTGACTACCAACTCAGTTGGGAAAGCTTCAAGACATTTTTTCATTGGAATGTTAACGCGGGCTGGATCCAAAGACTACCGTTCTCGGTTACATACGCTGTTTCACCCACTCCGTATAGTTTGCACGTTACATACGGCGAAAGACTCTTGAAAATATTAGAAGACACGAGGACCTGCGGTGCTACTGACCCAAGAGACAAGCTATACGCTATTCTGCCTCTACTAGATCGGCATCATGAAGAAATGAAGGAAGAGCTTGAAGAGTACAAGGAACGCTGGGACTATAACGAGCAAGAGCTGCAGGAACTGGCTATTCGGCAACGCCGTTTGAGTGTTCAAGTCAACTACAGCCACTCTGTGTCTCAGGTGTTCACTGACCTTGCGATTCTGTTGATGGGTTCAGTCGGTCTCGACATTCTTTCACATGTAGTCAAGGAATCAGCCATACCAGAGTTACCGACATGGGTCCCAGACTGGATCGTCACATCTCCCTACTGGGCTGCGACTCAAAAGCCCGCTCCAGGGAGGTACAAACCGTTTGCAGGTTTTACAAGTGGGCCTACTCAGTATGTATGGGGTTGGAAGATGCTGCATCCTCATCTTATAGATACATGGACGACTTCAGGATATACGTCTGCCAACAGACAGCCGTCTAAACAGCTTCACGTCCAAGCTTTTAGCCTGGGTAAAATTGAGAAAATAGGCGATGTTTGTGACATTGGCAAGAATTGCTTCCCCATGGGACAGTGGGAAAAGCTAGTACCAGACGAGTCGTATCTCAAACACCACCAAATACCGGAGGATATAGCTGGAGAGGATTTTCACCAGTGGCATAACGGCCCCTTGTCTCTATCGAAATTTCTCAGAACTCTGACCTTCGACGACGTTGTTTACCCCGAGGTCGCCAAAGCCGCTATCAGTCATATCAAACGGTATAACGGAGATGTTCTTAACGCTGATGAAGAAGGATGGAATTGTTTTGGAGAATTGAGTGAGAAATACAAAGAAAGGATACCACTTATGGAGATATTCGAGGGCACGGCCAGTTTTGAGAAACAAGCTATGGGGATCTTGAAGCGTTGCGATGGTAAGAGACTGTGCATACTAAGTAATGGACGCATTGGTCTTGTAAACGATAGGGCTCAAGTGTGCGACGAAGTCTTCGTAGTCGAAGGTGCTAGTGTACCTTATATCTTCAGAAAGGTTTCTGCTGGTGGAACGGGAGATGGTGCTTCAGAGCAAGTGTTTAACTTGGTGGGGAGCGCCTTTGTACTCGGTGTTATGAACGGCGAGATTTGGGACCTTGTGGAGAAAGGCAAGGCACAGAGAGAAAAGATTACTATCAGATGATCAAAAGAGATTGTTTCTGATATCAAGCTCATGTAGTTGACTCTAGCCTAGACGTGAAGACTGAAGGGTCAAATTTGGTAGTAACTGAGGGGGTTCGGTCCACCATGACCGGTCTGTTCTGATATGGCCAAACAGCGAGATTAACCTCTTGACCATTCGGATTGATACCTCCGCCGGGGTTGTACCCACAGCTACGTGAAGAAATTATCTCTGCGCCTTGATGCGCCTTGAATATAAACCCTAGCGCATTCTTTGGCATTTGTTATTATTTGATGTCTATCAGTGGATGCCGCGACATTGACTGGTTTGTTTTCTCTCTGCTTTGCGGTAAATTAGGTGAAAGATCCCGGTTGTGTAAAAAAAAAAGACGATGACTCTGTAAAGGTAGTTTGTCAAGATGCCAATTGGATAGTGGAGTCATTGACCACCCCTTTCATCATTACAGCAGATGCGATATTTGGTGCTGATCTTTCTTCGAGATTAGGCATTTACTAGATAGTAGAAAGCTGCGTCGATAAAAGTTGAGTTAATCACAATGCAATGCAGTTTGTAGGCCTTTTATGCACCCGCGCAACCGCCTGTCTGCATAACAAACAGCACCCCATACAAAGGTTCTTGCATTGACAGAAATATCATTCAATGAAAAGTCATTCATCGAACCCTACTGCATTCACTATCGCTCCGAAGCAGAGCGACATATAAATTGCTGTCCAGATTCCAGATCTCTCCTCAACTTCATCAGCAGTATCCCTCAACACTGCCGTTGACATCTCTCAGCACATTGACACATTGACTCATACACATCAATCCTCGATTCAAAATGTGGCTTCCAACCACTGCCGATACACCAAAGCTCATAGACGCTCTCCGCAAACTCGGCGTCGATGACTCTACCTTGGATAGCGCTTCTGCCTGTACGATACGCACTTTCGAAACGATATATTACTCCGCCAGGGCGAGCCCGGAAAGCAACAGTCTTTCGGATGCTGTGTCTATTACCTCGACGTGTACCTCTGCGAACCGTGATTATATTTATATCCTTGAAGGTTAATATCATCTAACAAATGGAAGTTTGTTCTGATATCAAGTTATAGCAGAAGTGGATAAAGCCCTTGATCATTCTGATGGTGTGGTCTCAGGAGCCCAGGCAATTACGGAAGACCCCGCCTTTAAAGGTAAATCTCCATGAACGGAAGGAAACCTATGTTAATAGCAGACTGTAATAGAATTTAATGAAGCCCTCCGCTGAATGGTAGACGGACCAGATTTCTTGCTTCTCAGCTTCCTTCTCCATGCCACGCTTCTTTTGCGCGAGCTTTCGTCGTCATAGCCCGATTGAGCGATTTATATACTGGGGGCCCTATGAAGATAAGGCTAACAGGGATTAAACAAGTTTCCTATCCCTTAGTTATCCAAGCTGCATAACCGGCTTGGCGTTGAGGTAATTTATTTAACCGTCCCAGGAGGATTTGCATCCTGATTCTGTGGGTCCTCTAGAGATTAGTTCGCTCCGTATAAGTATAAACCTTAACTAGCAGACTAGCAAGCATTACTTCGTATTTAGACTTTAGATATTACCTCAGGATGCCTGCGACTTCAGTATTATGCATCTCCTGTGTTGCGGATGTAACCCGTTGGTTTTTTTAAGCTTTCGGAACCCGGTAAGGGGAACAATCAGGGCGCGCAGAGAGAAAATTACTCAAGATGAAGATTTATATAAATGATCCATTTTCCATATCACTGGTGGTTTAATATCGAAACCGCCAAGCAGTCTGTAGGATAAATACACTGAGTGTCACTATTACTTTCCCCCATTTCACCTGAGTCCAGACATAATGCTTGCTCCTCTTTTGATGTTGAATCTTCTACTTCCGAGCACGCTTGCTGCTGCTCCCCACCTCAAAGCGAGAGACTGCCAAGTCAACGAAATTCCAGCCAGTCTAAGTGGTGCTTACATCGACCGGAACAATAAGAACAACGTATCCTTCCGGCTGTATTCTGGAGACCTTGAGACTCGATGTCCCCCACTCAATAAAGACCCTCAGAAGGGCACAGCCAAAGCTATGAATTCGAAAACCGTCTACGAGTGTGCAGACCCCAGTGTCACATTCAGGTTCAATGGCGGCAACGGCCAGCTCAGAATCTGGATCAGCAACGACCAAGGCTCTTTTGGGGGTTCTGTCACTATTACGAATCCCTCCTCGGAAGTCATTTCAACTACTCTCAAATGCCAGGATAGTTAAAAGATCGGGTAAATAGGAACCTGTCCTTGCCGGATTTATCACAATTTATCAGATGGATAAAGAACAGGTGTTAAAGGGGCAGAAGACTCGGCAACAATTAGTCATACATACTATATAAGAATTGAGAAATGAGGGTTTATTTCTAAGTAATTATCTTTAACTCAGGGCAGAGGATAAGCATGCAAATAGTAAGTTTCGGTAGCTATATGCTAATAATATATAAGAAACCGTTACTTTAGCGGTCCTTGGATCACCGTGCCGTGAAGCAGCTCCAAAGACAGAAGAACCCTCTTCACTTAATAAAGCAAAGAATTTAATCGGTTAAAGGATCCATGTCTTTACCTAAGACGCCACAAAGCATTATCCTGGGGGTATAACTCAGCCATATCCATGGGGTAAGACATACTAACTCTTTGTCATCCTGGCCGAAGGATCTGGAAGACACAGACAGCACATTATTAGGATATCAGCTATTCATGCCATCTCTAATGGCCTGGAGCCAATATTGGTAAAACAAAAGGCAGAAATAGAAGTGAATTTACCGCTAAGTAGCTTCTACAGCTTCTTTACCGGGATACCATCCACGACACGAACAGATGACGGGACTGTTGCCGAGGCAGGAAGTGATAGCAAGCAAGCATCCACGGCGGATCTGGCGCTCCGGCCACTGTCAGTGACGAGCAGCCAGGTGCTGGGGCCATTGGAGCCGTTGACATCATAGGCATTGGCTTAAGCGGCGGAAGAGACCAACAGATGGCGAGACTGTTGCCAAAGCAGGAAATTCGTGAAGGCATCCACGGCAGAGCTGGCGATCTGATCGCTGCTAGCAATGAGTAATCAGTCACAAAAAACCATTAATTCGCTGGCAATTTAGGCACCAATACAAAGAGAAGGTTTAATTCACCACACGAAATCAAGGTTAGATACAAACAGGGCGTATATCATTTTTCTGCCGCTAACCAAACTTGGCAGCTCATGTGCATATACTTTTCTCGTATATAGCTAACGAATATTCTAATAGACTAGAGATAGGCCCTGACTGGGATTAGAAATGCAGATACCCCTTTTCGTGTTAGTGGGTGTGTGTAAGTATGTCAAAAGGTATTCATACTTGTTGTCTACCACTGTACAGCATTGCTTGTGTTAACAGTGATGAGACCAGGCAGGATGATGACGGGCGCAGGGGAGTATGCCAAAGGGGGACGTCATTACTGCTTATAAGAGCAGACAAGCATTTGAGACAGGAGTCTTACCCTGCAAGTACCTATTGTCATTTTGCAGCAGATCAAAGACCTCATCATCTCTGTTTCATTTATCAAACACATGCCCGTAAATGATAAAGAAGAAGAGCAGAGACGTTGGCGCTTTTGACAGAATAAAACGTGCTGCCTACATTGACGTCCTGAAGTTACCGCTGAGTAGTTTTTACAGCTCCTTTACTGAAATGCCATTAGCGACACGGACAGTTAAAGGGACAGTTATCGGGACTGGAACTGGTTAGCATGCAAGCTTACGGTGGACCTGGACATGTGATAACTGCCGGCGATGAGCTGCCAGCTAGTAGATTCATTTGGCTCGTCGATTTCATAGACCCTAATACAAGTAGTGCAAGGTATAACTTGCTGCATGAAATCTCCAAGCTTGGAAATACAATTGTTCGGGTCACTAGTGATGAGACCTGGTTTGATGTGGTCGGGCACGGGGAACTATGCCAGGCAACGTCACAATCGTCTCGTCCCAGAGCAGACAAGCATTATAGAAATGTATTGTATCCTGGAAATGCACATTGCCGTCTTGCGGAAGATCCTAGACATCGTAATGCCCCTTTCCTCCCTCAGAGAAAGCGGTATTACATTATATGGGGTGTTTCCACGCCATCCAAGACACAACAACCTGTATAACACTGGTAATAAACCCTAGGAGACCGAAAAAGACAGCGAGAAATAAACCTATAATAGCCAGAGTTAACGCATTTCTTTCTGAAGTACGCCTTTCAACCCAAGAAACAAGCACGTTTCTAGGTGGCGGTCGCCTCACAACGTCATACAACCTCGCTAGACGACCCCTCCAGTACATGAAGGTGAAGTCAGATGTTAGGGGTCGGACGAACTCGACCCTCTGGATCGGAACCTTGAGTTCGAATCAGCTTCTCAAGCAGAGGGTGAGACCGTTCGTTGTTTATGCTCGCGATCGGGAACAGAATGCTATGAAATGAAACAAGAGTCTCAAAGAGTAGTCGTGGGGGTAGTGGTCCTCTATCTCATTTATTAGTACGTCCTAAAGTTGGTCTCTTGTTACGATATTACATTCTTAGGGCCTGCTCAAAGTCCAAATCTAGAGGTTCATCCTTGGTTCGCTTTAAAGACGCCCTTAGAAATGCTATCTGGTGAAAAAACTTTAAGACCTTTTCCCTGGGATCGTAAAGAAGATGCTCTAGCAGATTATTTGTGGCCTTTATTTTGATTCCATACCTTCTCACAAGCTTCCATGCTTTCAAGGCTTTCTTTCCTTGTAGAGCTTCCATATAATTCTCCTGTTGAGCCGTCGTTTGAGCAAAATCAGAGGCGAATGCTTGTTTTATGAAGTCCAAAAATCGCTGGTTCTCTTCCCACTTCACTCAGGACAAGCCTGCGCTTCTAAGGCCTTCAGAGTAGAAGTCCTTGAACGCGCAGTCGACCATAAAGGCAACTTTGACGATGGCTCTTGCTACACGCTCCCTCTCCCTAGACATAATATTCCCAGTAGGCAACGAAGCTGTCAAAAATTCCTCCCGTGACAACGCTGAATTCGCGCAGAGAAACTCGACATACTTGAGCACCTCTGGATGGCTTTGAAGTGCCGGGGTATCAATATGAATGGGGGTATCTCCAGGGGAATATGGACAAATGACCGAATCGTAATGGTCGAAGTATGCCTTGAACGCTGTATTCGTTGAAGCAGTTACTGACTCATCCCCAAGCAGTTGTTTTGCGATTTGATTTCGCTCAAGTTCGTTTGGTGGAAACATTGCGACACGTTAAAACAGGCTCAGAGAAAAAGGATTATAAAAGCCAAAGATCAAAAGAATTTTCAATTGTATCGGCACAGGTCCCATCAATTTGTAGCTGTAACCCAGTAGTCAGGCGCTTGTGGCTGGAGAAGAAAATGCCTAGCACTGCAGTTCAGCCTAATCGAACATGATTTAAGGGCTACCAGGTGGTTGAAAGAGCCAAACATTTATTGGCAATCGGCTCGCCACGTCACACTGCGCCTCGTCCATTGCATACGCCTAATGCACTCCGCTACTGGCCTGCAAAGAGCTACTATACAATATTTATCGCACGTCTCTTTCCTCGACAGACACGTCGCCCAATGTCAAAGCAGGAGGTGTTTACTTGCTGCCCGCTGCGTATAAAGATCGACTTGAAAAACATGAGTAGAGACAGCACTCAGATAGAAATGATGGACGTAACGAAAATATCGGGAACCAGGGCAAGGTATGGGATTTCAGGCAACAATGATCAATTCTCAAAGAAATGCTAATCGCCTAAAAGGTCGTCTCGGACGTGTACTGAGGATCCTTGCGAGCAGTTTTCAATCCGGTGGGATCGCAGAAATAAAAGGGGCCCTTCTGCTTTCATACCTTATCCTGGAACGATGGTCACGAACAGGACCGAGTCTCAGACCCATTCTCCCCTATTCTCAACAGCCCAAGAGAAGACAAAACCTCGCTCAATCAGCTCTTTTGATGGGAGTTTGATCGACGCCGTAAGTCAACTGAAGGAAACCTCTGCCTGCGAGCTACCAGAGACACCAATACCATCCAAATCCAGTGACGACTTACGCCTACAAGCGCCCTCTTGCCTGAGTCCGGTTGTCTCTGCCCAGGTTAGATCTACACCTTTCTCGGCCACGCAGAGCGATGCAGCGGGCAGTTTGAGCATTTCTCATCCATCTTCCGACTTGCTATCTCAAAGTAACGAAACAATCAGCTCTACACCTCCCAGTTCAAATTGCAATGTATTTACTACTACAGTACCGCCTAGCAAAGATCCCTTCAACAGCCCTGCGCAGATCCCTGGTGTCTCGCCGCCAACTTTTGTCTACCCACACAGCGCGTCAATTATTAGTGATGTGTTTCGGGAAAGATACCGTGAGATCGTGAATCTTTTCAGGCAGAATGCCGAGGAGCATCCACGCCTCCGAGACCATGTCCAGCAGATTGACTCTACACTCAAGATGTGTGGCCCCTCGGTAGAGAAATCGCATCCTTCAATTCTGGTGTTCTGCCGTCAGAGCGAATTCAGTGCACTCCATAGCCTCCTCAACAGCAAGCATTTAAAGCGTCAAGACGATCTTCGAGAATCGTCGCCCAAATACTTTTGGAAAAGTTGGCGAAACAGTCCCATGATGGTCCCTGAAGAATCGAACAAACCATGATTCAAGCTCTACTTCTGGCGCCAAGCGAGACTGAGAACTTTGCTGTGGTGTGCTAAAACAAGAGTCTTCAATGGATCTGACGTTATGCCTACGCTTGTGGAGTCGCATTCTCTCTTGCCTTTGGGTCTGACTTTGTGCGGCTCCATCATTTCTGTCAATCAAGACCGCAGGAAAACCTTAACTCTAGGTTGCATTATTCAAGTAGGCTCTGAGTTTTACGGCCTAACTGCAGCTAATACCGTGAGGTAGTCTAGGGCATACCGGATACCACCACTGATCTCACATACCGACGCAGAACTGGGTGCAGACTTGGACGGTCCCATGGCATCACATGTTCTGGGAAATTGGCGAAATCCATTTATGGCCTGCAAGAATGCTCAGGCCGTAGAGTTGGATGATCATTCAACCAGTGAAGTAGCAGTCGATGAAAGTGCCGAAGACGTAGACTTTGTTACCGACGTGGAATACGAAGACTTGCTGGAAGACGAAGATGACCATGGGGACGACTCGAACGACTTCGATGGGTCATCGGACCCCAACGATTTGTTCCACGAGGAGTACTTGACTTCAGATACTCAAGAAGGGATGATAGAGACGCAAGCAATGGTTTCTGTCGAGTATGAACAAGGTGCATCAAAGGCTATGGACTTTGACTGAGCCCTCATTAGCTTACCGGAAAGGGGAAAATGGCGGCTAAATGCCTTCATGAGCACCGCGAATTCGCCCCGTCCGTTGTTTTTCTCCGAGATCGCGACAGCTTACCCTGAGAAAGAGACAGCAGTTCTGATAGTTACCTCGGGTAACATTATAAAACAGGGGAGGCTTCAGCCAGTACCTTCATTCCTCGGAGGCATAAATGATGATAGGCCATCTATAGTTTGGAGTGTCATAGTTCCCGAAGTGAACGGTAAGTGTCTCGTTTCTCGCCGAGCCAGACCTAACACGGCAAACAGGTCTTATATACGGCGACTCCGGATCAGTTGTCATTGACGCTCGAACAAACGTTGTTTATGGGCATGTTGTGGCGTTAAACCCCCTTGGAGAGATTTACATCAGCCCGATCGGAGCCACATTGGAGCAGATTCAAAGCCACTTTCCTGGCTCTAAGGTGTCATTGCTTGATCCCTTAACGCTATTGACGGGGCTAGTGACCTTCGGACACGAAACCATCGGCAGTACGTTCTAATTACTAACGTACCTGGACCAACTGCTCGAGCCGAAGGAAGCTGAGCAAAATTGGTCCTCGCTACTGTCCTGGAGCGTATCTAATGAGCGCAAAGCGCTTTTAGAATTAATTGACGTATTCGTGGGACGACTGGGGACTATTGGCGCAATAGAGGTAGTCGACGAGATTTTTGTGAGAACAAAAACCCCCACATGACTATCAGCTGCTAACTTTGTGAAGTTCCAGATCATACAAAGGATCTCCAGGTATCCCGAAAAGTTACGCAATCTCGGTCTTTCCCTAGATGCAGAGTATACTCGCCTGGTAGCTCTGACCGCAAATGAGTCTCTGAGTTCCTCAAACTACCCGGAGTTCCACTACTTTTATCAATGCAGCGAAGATTCCCCCAGTAATCACAGAGTGGATGAAGCAGAGGAATCGCAACCCGCAAACTTAACCCTTGGCTGTAATGTCGTAGAGCTTGGTCTAGGGCACTTAAGCGTCAAGGAAGAACCCGGCCTGGGCAAACTTGCACGATCTTTAGCCGAACCGGCGCCTTCTCGTCCCTTGCCAGGACCATCGATACCAGTTGTGATTTCACAATCAATAGGTGGTCGTGAACTGGATGGCAATGGTGATACTGAAGCGGCCCTGTCATCGAAACTTTCGGACGCGGCGGAGGCTGACTCGAGTATCAAGCCTGATCCGGATGCCGCTTCGCCCACAGATTGCAGGATTATCAGACACTTGCGCGCCCGAACGTAGGGGTTCGAGCAGGACCTCTCGAGCACATATAATGCCGCTCTCAGTAAGTTTCAAGCTTTTAGAATGACATAATAGGCATGAAAGTAATACTAAAATAGTAACTAAAGTTTAGTAGCTTTATAATAGTATCTAAACCTTATAAGCTTAGATAAATAACTAGTAAAATGCTATAATAACTAATAATAGTAATAATAAGCTAAGAAAAAAAAATCTTAGTAAAGCTTTAAAGCTACCTAAGCTAGAACTATTTAAAGGATAAGTAATAAATATAGTTTTATTCCTTACTCAAATAAAAAGATACTTTTACCTATTTTTGAATAAACTAAATATTACTATTAAAAAACTCCTATTTACTATATTACTAATTTAAAAAAGTACTAAAAAGTAGTTTAAACTTATTATAAAAGATTGCCTTAAGAATAAAGAAATTACTTAAAATTAAAATACTTAGATTATTTTTATAGATTAAAATAACTTTAAGTAGGTACTTAAAGATAATTTTAAAGTAATTAATAAAAAATAATAAGCTATAGTTAAGTTACTTATATTTAAGTAATAGAAGTTATATACTATATACTTAGCTAAGTTTAAATAGCTAGTAGCTAAGACCTAGTAAAATAATATTATTATTATAAAGATTTATTATTATAGTATTAAAAAAGAAGTTAAGGATAAGCTATACTTTATATATTACGACCCCAGCGGTTACGTTACGTATTACCTGTAAATTTTATTACTAATTAGTATAAACTAATAGTTTACATTTTAGTCTATAATAAAAGTACTAATTATATAAGAACTAAGGATTTACTATTATAGTCTAGGACTAAAGCTTAAATATCTTAGTCCTTAAACCTTAATATATTAATATATTACTTAGCTAGTATATAAAGATATTTATTTAGCATTAAATAAAACTTAGCTTACTAGCTATAAATAATACTTCTTTATATTAATTAAGCTTAATATATATTAAGTTTACTATTAAAAGATATAATACTTTAATAATACTTAGTTTATATTTTATATAATTTACTAATAATAAACCTAAGTATAGCTTAGTTTAATATAGTTAAATTTAACTATTATATATTAATAGCTTTTATTTAGACTATACTATATAATACTAAGTAATACTAATATAATATCTATAAATATTAATCCTATTTACTAATAAAGCATTACTAACCCTTAGTATTACAACCCAAACAAAGGAAGCGCTTACGTCACGTATACCCCACAGTTTTCCTCCTAATTATCTACGGTCAATGCTCGCCAGAGGGCTCTACTGGCGACCACTAAGCATTAATTACTAGTAACTAAGCAGAAACACTAGTAATTCCAGACTATTACTAGTAATTCTTAGGAATTACCTTTTTACTAAATACTAGAGATAGTGACCTTCCTAGTATATATATATATTCATTTAGCATTAGATAGAACTTAGCTTAC
>JAAOAW010000165.1:0-117588 GCA_013186925.1 Fusarium succisae | reverse complement strand
ATCATCGGATCCGGCGGATCACCGGGAAATCCCTTACGGCTCCTCAAACCTGCTGAATAGGGTATGGCAGGGCGTCCGTGAGCACCGGCGACATCCGACTATGTGGGTCATAGCCAGGCACCCGCAAGATGTGCATGGTCCAAACACAGGTTCAAGACTTCAAATAGAGAGATCTGACTCGCCATTTGTTGAGAAAAGACGTCCTCGACTCTACTAAGACCTACTAAAACACCATGTCACCAACAGAACGGACGAGACAGGCAGACATCAGTTCCTTGGAGGATGCTATCTCCAAGAGACGGGACATGGTAAACCAATACATGGACCTCTATCCAGGAGTGCCTTTCATGCAGCCTATGCCGCCACAAGAAGATTCGGAGAAGCCTGCCCTCAACCCCTTGGAAGATGCCATGTTACATCTGAGGCTGAATTGGCCAAACGAATATGGAAAGGTCTATCTAGAAATAGCTCTTCTGGAAGCCCTCAAGGAATCGCGTCTCGATATTGTTGAGGAACTCCTGGAAAAGGCTATTTATGCGAATCTCCTGGCAGGTGATGAACAAAGATCCCTGTTTCACACGACGGAGCTCGGATTTCAGGAGATCGTAACAAGCCGTTTACAACAGGGTGCTTCTATGGATAAAAAGGATGAGAAGGGGAAAACACTGCTTTTCCAGGCCTCTCTTGGTGGAAATATCAAGATAATGTCGCTTCTGCTTGCTAGCGGCGCACATGTCGACTTGGCCGACGAGGAGGGATGGACGCCCCTGATGGTCGCTGCTGAAAGGGGCCACGATGAAGCCGTGGATCTACTGCTACAGCACGGAGCTGACCCGAATGAGAGGGACACCGACGAGTTTACGGCGCTTTTGCACGCGGCTATGATAGGGTACCTCGGTATTGTGCAACGCCTTCTTGATGCTGGCGCGGACCCCAACGCGCAAGATGAAGCGGAAAATTTGACAGCGATAAGCTGGGCAGCGGAGAATGGTCATGAAGATATTGTCAAGTTGCTACTGGAGCGAGGGGCAGATCATAACTTGGATAATCGCGTTCTTCTCTCTGCGCTACGTGGGGATAGAGATGCATTAATAGAATTACTTATCAAGCACGGCGCGGACGTGTTCATGGATGGCTGGTCAGATGAACGGCCTCTTGTCATCGCATCAAGGCAGGGCCGAGACTTTACTGTCGAGATGTTTCTGGAGGCGAGCTACTCGTCAGAGAGTGTTCGGCAAGAGCACATATGGGATGCCATCACGGTCGCTGCTGAGGAAGGTCATGAAATAATTCTGGCGAGCTTGATGAAGCATTATGAGATGAACGAGGCAGAGAAACAGACCAAGTGGAAATGGGTACAAGAGTCTCAGTTTGATGACTCGTTGGAGTTACTGAGACCTTACTTTGAGGCTGACGCAATAAGAGAGAAAGATGGCAAAGAGTCTAATTAGGAGATAATCTACCTTTGATATGAAAGCTATGGAATAAAGATTTTAGGTTGTTTTGTATAAGAGTGATTCTATGTGCTTACTAACGCCGCTGCAGAGTTGATCCTCATAGCGCTTAACTACCGGGTGCAGGGGCTCTTCTCAGGATTTAGTGAAAGATGGCGAATGGCGTGCAATTGCCGCTGTTTTATGCCGAGCTCATGTTTCCCCGCATTTTGGCCATTCCCGAAGCGACAAGGTGTATTGCTTGTAGCATAGCTAGTGAATTGAATCCAGCTGGCAGGATAAGCCTAAGGCCCAGGTGCGGGGAAGCCCTGGTCAGTTGATAGGGGGCTCAATTAAGTCTAACCGATTAGCCAATACACGATGCAGTCCAGTTCGTCACCCCCGCAAACTCGTGGCGATCTAGAGTCTGGGGTAGTGGAGACCCCAGCGAGCCTCCTCTCCTAAATCGCGACAGTTCTCAACAACATCTACCTTTGCTGAGCGTCCTGTAGCCAGGCCAGGGTGCCGTAACACATTATGTCGACACGAAGCTCGAAAGTCACCAAGAAATCGAGGGTGAGTCGGACGGCCATCAGCTGCGATCGCTGCAAGTCGAGAAAGACAAAGGTAAGCGCTGCCAAGCCCATCACAATCTGCGTGGTACTAACCCTTCCTCAAAGTGTAACAAACCTGGTACGTCGACTGAAACAGTGAGACGAGACAAGACTGACGCTGAGTGAAGATGCCGACGGCCCATGCGACTACTGCCGCAGCATCGATGAGGTCTGCTCAGTTGACATGGAGAAACGGCGGCAGAAGCCCTTCTACTTCGTCTCTGAAGAGGAATACCGTCTATTACGTGAGCTTTGCAGTAATTGCTTTCCGGATGAGGAGTTAACGATACCGAATCTGCGACGATTGATTGACGAAAACAAAAGGCCGGCGTTCAAGTCACAGACGGATATCGCAACGCCTACGATGTCTCTGATTGAAGTATCGGCAGAGGCACCCCTTATAGATTGTGGAGATGAGACCATAGATCAAGGAGAGGGTTTACTTCAGGACGTAGAAGAGACTCAAGCCGAGGAAGAGGAAATACTGCTACCAGAGATCGTGAATCTACACCATGACCTGGGCTGTCTGCTTGCCGACGCTCACGGGGAGTATCGTAAGTCCCTTTTCTACACACAGCCCGTGCCCAATATTAACACGTGCAGGCTACATGGGGGCAGAGTCAGGTGCTAGCTTCAACAGCGCCGTGAGGTCATGGATGCTCAGGATGGGTGCAGGGACGAGAAGCAAAGACAAGGACAAGGATAAAATACCCGGAATGCTCAAAGTTAGTCCGCCATCTGTGAAGTCTCCTTTGACAGACGCTGCATCCTCGCCAGGAAATCCATGCCAGTTTCCATCGCAGGATCTGCTGTCCGCTTGTGCAGCTCGTTTCTTTGAGCAAGTGCACTGCCTGTACTGGATATACTCTGCCGAATCATTCTATACTCGACTTGAGACTACGTACTCGGGCGACACTGGACAGCTTACTGCTTCTTGGCTTTGTTCGCTACATGGAATAGTGGCGTTATGCGCTTCATGCGAGCCGTCACCTAACGGTTTGGTTAATGGACAGAGAGCCCATGACTCACTGGAGATGGCCAAGTCTCTGGTCACAAGGGTATGTGATGAAGCAGACCTGGATAGCATACGAGCTTTGATAGTTCTGGTGAGTACAAACGCACGCTTGAACAGATCGAAGCTGATAAAAAGTCCCTTAGTCCCTGGCTTTCCAGTCCAATGGCTTCACCAACTCAGCATACCTTTACATCGGTCTCGCAGTTCGCATCGCCTTCTCTCTCGGTCTTCATCTCGACAAGTACTCAACCAAGAGCGGCGTTGTAAGTCAAGCACATGCGAGACGTCTTTGGTGGACGTTGTATCTCGTTGATCAAGATCTCTCTCTCGCTCTGGGTAAGCCAAGCATGAATAGTCCGCCCAACGAGACTTCATGGCAACCACCTCTACCATCGGAATTTGTACGTACTTGGTGTAGGCAAAACATTGAGCCATCTCTAATGCGCCATCAGGTCGTCAGTCCCGGCTCACATACGCCCAATGGGTATCTCGAGCAGTGTATACGTCTTGCTCAGATAACGCAGAGCATACGGCAGAACCTCTACGACGGGCCTGTCCATGGCGGGCAAAAGTTATCCAAGACTCACTTTAATAATGCCGTGACCTCTCTGCAAGACTGGCTAGATCATGTACCGCCGCACCTTCGTCTATCACCCTCCGTTTCACTGTCTTACAGACGGTCCATATCGCTTCTACACCTTCGCTACTGGAGTACCATGATGCTCGTCACCAAACCCTTCCTTCTTTGTAATCTACTACAAGGCATCGAGCATGTTGAGGCTGTCAAGCAACCGATATTCGCTACCCTTGCCAAGACCTGTGTGTCTGCTGCCGAGTCATCGTTTGAGATCCTGGAAAGCATGGTCCTTCACAAGGTGGCTTCCAGTCTGGTCATGGCCGATTACCTGTTCGCTTTACAAGCACTTCAGGTCATCGTCGCTGCTTGCGGATTATATCACATGGATGGCCACCAAGCTCGAGCAAAGCAATGTCTACGGATACTGCTGGCGATAAGTGTTTCAGGCTATCCGAAGCATCTCATTCCTGAGACACTATTCCAGTTACAGCAGTGTGGGCTTGCTGAAGGTGTCGAAGATACATCAAATATCACTCTACAACCTTCCGAACCTCTGGGATATCCCCAGATAGTGACTGAACCTCTGCAGCGGTACGTGATAACTAAAACTTCCATCGTGCTTTACTAATGGGTGCACAGGATTTCCCTTGACCATAGCACGGATCAACTAGCGATGACGTGGTTGAACGAGCTCGACATGGCAGATATAGTGATCGACAATGGATTTCTGGATAATCTGATGGACATCTCCACCATCTTCCCTTTTGGGCCATCATAACGATGATCATGCTTGGCCACCAGTGCTCCAAGAATAGCTGATGTACTATCACTACCTATATCTGCTGTAGACCTTATAACAAAACTCCACAATCTTGACAAATTAACGGTTCTGTGTAATAGGGCTCTCTAGAATCTATATCTAGAGTAAGGTCAGAGTGTTAAACTATTTGCTAAACAGCTTTTAAGGTTCACGGCTTTCAAGGCTCCTTCTTTCTTACTTAGTAGGTTAGAGTCAAACTACTAGGCAAGCAGTGGCGAGAAATTACCACTTCCGATTGTCAACCATTTATTTATGGTACTATATTATGAGATTTAGTCTAGGTTTCTCCCTCCTAGCCCCTAGCTTTCACGATAGTTTGAGAGTGGACGGGACCGGAACCCGAGGGGGCCGACCTACCTAGCCCCATGCCGATCCGCGGAGGCCGAGCTATGCGTTTAGTCCCGGCCATGTTGCTATTTATCAGTACTCTTCACCAATCTGCAATTGACTTTCCATCCATGAAAGTATCCAGTTTGTTTCAAAATGGTAGACCAAGATACATTCATTGGCCAGGTATGTACTCACTGTTCACGACTGGGGGAAGTGAGCCGGCTAAATCTTTAATAGACGGTATGTATCGCAGGCGGATCTCGAGGTCTAGGCAGGATCATGGCGGTAGAGGTTGCGAAGCAAGGTATGAGTTTACGAGTACCGCAAGCCCAGTGGCCGGTTTGGTCTAACAGTGATGCTGCCAGGGGCTAGCGTCATCATTCTTGCTCGGAACCCGAAGGCCCTCCAGGAGGCCAAGGGAGAAATCATGGCCGTCCGTTTATCAGAGGAGCAGACTGTTCACACCATTTCTGTGGATCTTGGCGATCACGCTGCCGTAAGGAAGACAAGAGCATCTATAAATGGCTGGCAGCCTAAGCTAATCAATCACATAGCTGAGAAACGCCATGTCTGAACACAATGCCACGCCAGATACGCTGATTTGCAGCGTCGGTGGCACTACTCCGGATCAGATAGGTTTCCTTGTTAACCTGGCACCGGAATCACTCGCGACTTGTTTTTCGTCTAATTACCAGGCTTCCCTCTTCATCACACAGTGGTGTGTCCAGCGTTGGGTTCAACAGCCGGATCCAAGTCGCACCAGACGCTTGGTCTATATCGCTTCCGCCGCTGCTTTTGTCGCTCTCCCAGGCTACACCGCTTATACACCGCCAAAGACTGCTCTGAGAGCATTAGCAGACACGCTCCGCCAAGAGCTACTCCTATACGGTGACGAGAGCATGTATCGTGTGCACATTGCCTTTCCGGGGGCTTTCATCACGGATTCATTCATCCAGGAGCAGGCGACGAAACCAGAGCTTCTCAAGAACATGGAGGGTTCAAACTACTCGGACATGGAGAAACTGCTCAAAAACGTACAGAGGGCCGAAGACATAGCCGCAAGGATCTTCAGAGCTATCAGGAAGGGACAGTACATGATCACAACGGACCTGACAACTGACCTGACATTAAATAACATGCGAGGCCCAAGCCCCCGCGATAGCCCTTTCTACGATGTGTTCATGTCGTTTGTGGGCTCTCTTGCCTTTACCTTTGTACGTCGGCGATTCGATAGAATGACCGTTCAGTACGGTCTTAGGAAGTCGCTACGAAAATAGCTCTACGAATGACGGGTGGAATACAAGGCAGTTTTGTAAATATAAACCTTCAAGGCTATACTGTCCCCCAATACTATTAATTATACCATCACTGCCTATATCTACTGTAGACCTTACAATAAAACTCCCTAATCTTTACAAACCAAACATTCTCAGTGGCGAATTCGGGCTCTCCAGACTCCGTATCTGGAGCAAAGTCAAAGTGCCGAACTATTTGCGGAATAGCTTTTGCAAGCTCCATGAGGCTGATGTTCTTGCCCAGACAGGTTCGAGAGCCTTGACCGAACTGTTAATGGGAGAGATTAGTCTGGGGAGCCAAAGAGTCTTTAGAGTTACCTACGGTCATAAAATATGCTTCGCGTTCTTTGACCAGTTCTGGATAGTCCAGCCACCTTTCAGGCTTGAATACGTGGGTATCATGATCAAATACCTTGGTGTTGGCGTGGGCTACCCAGGCATTGATACCAACGATAGTCTACCAAAGTCAGTTCAGACCTCCAACTGCTCTCAAATACAGCCGCACGTACCCCTGCAGGGAAGTATTGTCCTGCTAAAGTCGCACCATCTGATGGAACGACCCGGCCCAGGCTGAGGCCAGTGGCGGGATGCATTCGTAGACCTTCTTTGATCACAGCTTGCAAATAAGGGAGCTTGTTAGCTTCACTGAATGTGATTGGGTCTGATACTGTGCCTTGACTCTCATGTTCTTTGATCTCGGCACGGAGGCGTGCAAGAACTCTGGGGTGCTTGATCAAGTTGAAGATGATGGAGGTCAAGCTGATGGATGTAGTGTCAGAGCCAGCGCCAATATTCGTGATGCACATAGAACTGATGTCAGCGTTGGTGATCTTCTCCGGATCCAGGGCTTGGAGGCGTAGGAACTTGGTGACAAAGTCCTCTGCCGCATTGGGATCAGTGATTTCACCTGTCTTGATCGTCTCGCGCTTGCCCTCGAGTTGAGCATTGGCGAATTCTCTGACATGAGTCAGGCCTGATGCAGTTTTTGAACGCATTTGTCGACGGAACAGAGTCTTGTGCCACTCTGGGAACACGCCGACATTGGAACAGTAAACCAGGTACTGGCTCAGAGACGACATGATCCCTTGTATATCCTCGCCTGAGTCTAAGAAGCCGAATCGTTTCCCAACCTACCAAACTTAGTCAATTGTATCTTAACTTCCAATTGTTATTTATCTCACCGTCATCATGCCTATCACGTCAAAGGCATAGCACTGCATCCAGTGGGATATCTCCACGGAGGTACCAGACCGAGCAAACTCTTCTAATCGGTCCCGAAGAACAGCGGAGCATTTATCGATGAAAGGCTCAAGTTGGACCAGGTTGGTCATAGAGTAAGCTGCCGCGACTTTTCGTCTTGCTTGGGCGTGGATATGCGGGTTCGGCTCGACGAAGATGTTGGGGAGTGGACTGATGGGGTTGCCGCTGGCATAATACCAGGGAGACTACTCAAGTTTGTCAGCTGTGCTTCTGATCGTATCATGCCAGTGTTTGGAGAACCTTTGTAAATCCTCGACCACTGCCATAGATGATCTTGGCTGCTGCAGGATCGTCGATGCTGTACTCGTTGGGTGCTATGCGGACAACGGGCCCTGGTCTAACCGTCAGATTGAGTTGGCACGGCTAATGAACTAACTTACCATATTTCCTATGGAGTTCGATACTGGCCTTGGGGTATGTCCCAAAGTAAACTTGCTTCAGCAGCCATAGCCTTGTAAATCGTGCAGGAAATGGTCCAGGCACTCGTCTCAAGGGGGAACGAACGAGTTTGACAAGGGTCAAAGTGAACCGTGCCAGAGTCAAACAAAAGGCTAGCAAAACATATGGTGACAATGACTTCATGGTCGAAATTGTGACCGATTGATAGATTATTTTCTATTGCATAAGTTATTGGGACAATACGATATGACCATTAAGATTTAACCCTTTCTTGTTGTTTACCATATTCCATCCGAGCGGCAATGGCATTATCACAAAATTGTAACATTAGCCGATCGACTTTGATGTATCATACGGGGGCTCCCTGCCGATCGAAGTCCTGGAGCTTGTCTCATTCCTTTTCCCCGCACTATCTACCCTCGCCTAACGAAATGATGTGGCTGGCTGTTGTAGCTCGGAGCCATAACTCCGATGACTACGAAGCCGAGATCACGAGGCCCAGCCCCTCTTTCGTTTTCGGAGTGTAGATGCCCGGACATCACCCTGCTTATCACTATGCAGCCACCAAATACTCGCTTCGGTAGCGAATGCAACTAATATGCAACAGCAATAAGATCTTTCAAGACGATAAACCTGTCTTCTCCTATTGATCCGACGAGGTAGACAATTAAATCACATATGAAGTAAAACAACCAGCGCTATGTACTTTCGCTCAAGAGCTGGATGGCTATGAACTGTTTTTCACCTGTAAAATCTACGATTACTGAATGAGCTTGCTCATTGCATGTGATTGTACAAAGGATGCCAATGAAGCGTAATATTGTCTACTACTATAGCCACATATGCACAATACATGCCTATCAAACAGTCCAGTCATCAATCACTCTCGCAGGCGGCGCACTACTCGCCGGCTCCCTCCACTTAGGCGCCTGCAAATCCTCATCCGCCACCTGCTTCCCCGTGACAGGATGCACATAATGAAACGGCACAACCCTAGTATCAGGCCACAAATCCCCCCCCTCCCAAAGCTCATCCGGTCCCTGCGGATTCGCCGGATACGTCTCCTTAAACAAGGGCACAAACTTATCAGCATCCTGCCAGCCCTTCTCAACACTCCCATGCCAGAAGGGATGATACCGCAGCCGGAAGATCTTCCACACCCCGTCCTCTCTAATGTACTCGTTTTCGTAGACGCCGCCCTCCCACCATTGGCGCTGGCCGCCTGGATACTCGGGGGATAGGGTCTTGTGGGTGCCGGCGCTCATGAGGGTTCTGCCGCGGTATTTGGCGGTGTTTGTGCCGGGCTGGAAATCTACGACGTCTTGGCCGATGAAGTGGTCCAGAAGCCATCCGTGGATGGGTCCGTTGCGGCCGCCGACAAAGTAATTGGACCATCTGTCGATGAAGAGCCGACGGATTGAGTCTTTGCCTCTGAAGCGGCCATTCAGAAACTGCACGTATGCATCTGGTGAGTCTGAGAACAGATCCACCACCTTATTGTGTTAGTAATGTGCTTGCTGGGGTCACATTGGTTGGAAGTGGTGCATACCTCTTTGTAAAGACACTTGTCAAGGTAATATCCGTAGATATGCTGCAGCTTTCGCACATCAGCCTCAGCTGTGCAGAAATGAGATCAGTAGAAGCAATAAACTAGCTTAGACGATTATTACCTGTCAGCTTTTCGATCTTGACTTCCATAGCCTGAAGCTGCTTCATGACACTTTCGGTATCCATGCTGCCAGTCATTTCGCTACTCTAGCAACGCGTCAGGTGAAATTGCAGAAGAACAGGGAACTCAATGGACAGTAAACAATAGCAGTCTACTGATCGGTACCTGCTAAAGCCCATTGGATCTCAGCGTTGTCTTATACCTGCAGACTAGCTATATCGGGAGTGGCTGTCAGCCTCCATTGAGGGGAGGAGATTATCGGCTCCGACAGTTCGGCTGTTGAGTTCTGTCGGATGCATACCGCCGATGGCACCAAATTCACCACTAACCCTTGTAAAGCTGGGGGATGCAACTCTAAAGCCAAGCCCAAATTTGTTATCGCGCCGAGTGCTAGATCGCGGGGTAAGGATCTGGGGAAGCGCGTCTAGCAGGGCCTAGAACGTGCAGCTTTGGTGATAAAAGGATATATCGCTGATCATTCCTCTCCACTTCGGATGCAAGGACAATCACATAGATACAAAGCCGTCTCTTTTATCCAACATCACCTTCGATTCTTTGACTGACAAACGCGTCAACATGGAGGCACAACAGGCCTCTGCTAGGGGTCAGCTCAATTCGCTATGGAGCGAGAAGCGATTGATCGCCATTTGCTTCTTTATCGCCTTGGCTCAGTTTCAGTATGGATTTGATTCAGCTGCTGTTTCTGGCTTCCAGTCCATGCCAGGCTTTCTCATCGTCTTTGGTTATGTTGATGTAAGTGTATTCTCCAGCCATTCCCCCTGCACTACGATTCACAGAATGGATGAACTGACCCTACTCTGGACAGCCCACGAACCCAATCGGCTACAACATCACCACCAAAGTCCAGACTCTTCTACAGAGTCTCATCAGTCTGGGTGCCCTAGCAGCATGCATTCTCATATTCAACTTTGGTCGTTTTATCAGCCCTCGAGTCGGTCTCTGGATTGCCTCGCTTTTCGGCGTAGTCTCAGTCGCTGCACAAATGGGAAGCACGCACCTCGCCGCGTTATACTTTGGTCGTGTCATGCTTGGCTTCTCCAACGGCTTCTACAGTACCTTTTCGGCGGTCTATATCGGCGAGTCGACACCAGCATATCTTCGAGGTGCGGCTATTGGCTTAGTCGTCTTGCAGATTAACATCGGCGCTCTTGTCGGTAGTGCTGTCGATAATGGAACGCAGGGCATGCTCAGTCGCCTGTCATACCAGATACCCCTTGCAGTCATGTTTGTCGTTCCAGTCATGATGTCCGTAGGACTGATATTCCTACCGGAGACCCCTCGCTATTACATCTCCAAGGGTCAGGACGATAAAGCCGAGGCTGCTATTCGAAAGCTACGCGGTATAACAGATGATGAAAGAATCCGTGAGGACATCATGATTATGAAGAATGCTTGGCTGGAAGAGACTGAGATGCGTTCCACTACTAGGCTGCTTGACGCTTTCCGTGGCACAGACTTGCGGCGCACTCTCCTCAGCATTGCAACAGCTGTTGGCCAGGCCAGCACCGGTATCTACTTCATCTCCGCCTTCTCGGTCTTCTTCTTTGTTCAGGCTCGAATTGGTTCACCCTTCAAGTGGGTCATGGTATCTCTCGCCATCGCCCTTACGGGAAATATGCTCTCTTTCCCCGCTATTCGCTTCTTTAACCGCCGACATCTCCTCCTTGGCACATCTCTCCTCAACGCAGGTCTGATGCTAGGTATGGCGGTTGCCTACACGGTCTCTCCCGTTGGGTCTCCTACTGCTGGCAAAGTCCTTGTCGGGCTGAGCATCGTCTTTACCTGGATTTATGGTATCGGTCAAGGTCCTGTACTATGGGCCCTGCAGACCGAGATACCCTCCCAGCGTCTGCGAGCTCAGACAGTTGGCTTCTCCCAAGGCACAAGCTTCTTGGCTTCATGGCTGTGCTCGTATTGTACGCCGTACTTCATCAACCCTGAGTCTCTCAACTGGGGCCCCAAGTATTGCTATATCTGGGCGGGCAGCAACTTTATCCTGGCTGTCTTTACATACTTCTTCATTCCGGAAACCAAGGGCCGAAGCTTGGAGCAGCTGGATGAGTTGTTTGAGAAGAGGATATCGGCATGGAAGTTCAAGCGCTATGTAACCGACTTGCAACAGGCTGATACAGATAATTACGTGGGCCGGATGGATGCGAACGAGAAGGCGGGTGTAGTTCAGGTTGAGCATAAGGAGAACTAAACGAGCTCTCTGGAGGCATTCACACTCTTAACTAGCTCTTGTAACAGCTTCAAATAATTCTATCAACTTTTCGAACGTTATGCAATTCGAAACGTATTGTGTACTCCAGAATAAGAACTGAAACTACTCCTTGGACTTTCCTATACCTCGGGCCTCCTCTGGTTCCAGATTTGTGGAAGACCTGGTTTCTCTCTCCTCATTAAACTGCACCTGGACGTAAGACAAAAGCTCCGATATCAAGGTCTTTATACTAATGTCTGCATCTAAACCTGCAAGCCCACTAAGAAACTCACTCAGACCCTAAGCCCCTGGATCCGGCACCTACTGGAACCCAGAACTACTAACATATACACTGCGTCCCAGGCTAGCTTGTATACCGACAGTTAATTCTGCCCCATATCTTGCAGCCTGTGCCGCCAGATTTAAGCTCTTCATTTGGCTAAGTTACTGAATAAAAGGGTCAAGAGCATCAATTACCGTACGGTCGCCGACACGTGCTGGCGTATATCGAGCCAAGATGCTGCTACTCTACTCAAGCACCGAAACCCAAGCCTCAGGTGTCGCCTCTTCTGGCCCCCTAGTCTGCAAGGCGTGTATAAGGGCGTTGAGGAAGATCGCATAGAGAGCCCCAGAGGTTCCATCCATTGAATTTCCGATCTACATTGACGCCCTTTCGACACACAATTTTGTTGACGTGGTCGACTTTGACAGACGGGTTGGTCAGAGGCTGAGAGTCGAGGGCATAAGCAACCAATTGTGTACGTTGTCAAAGAAATGCCGGTCAGACATGATGACGATTTGCCACAAAGTCAGAAAATAACAATCATAGTCCAGCCCGATATAATCAAATCAGCCTGCCACCATGTACAGACTCTGGTACATAACTATAGAACGAGCTTCTTACCCAACACCTTCATTTACTCAATACCGCAACCCACCACGCGCGAGGAGACCTCATGATCAGCGGGATATGTTTAGGCTTTCCGAGGAGAAATGCGCTTCCATATGCACCGCACACTCTGGATAAGTAAATGCCATGAGAGAAAGCAACCGGAGAAGGCCACCATCCTTATCTTTGTGGGGCAGTAATTAACCGCAAAGCTAAACGCGATGTAGGGCGGGGAATGATCCAACGTTTCCCGTAGTGACTTTGCCGTGACAAGTTTCCCGCGGCGTTCTTATCTCACCACGCGACACTTCCATGGCTGGCAAAGGATTTTCCCGGCTAGGCCTTCTACATGTGAAAATCCTCTCGGAAGGACCAAGGTGCTGATTTCTATTCCTTGTGTACATTAACTACACTTATATACGCCTTGTTGACCTGACCTATACACCCATCATCAGTCAGTCATTCTGCGATAATAATTCCATCCCATCCCTCTCTCACCATGGCATCATCCAACGCAGAGTTCTGGTCCAAGGCGGACAGCTATGTGATGACCACAGGAGTTCCATTCTCTCCTATCGTCATCACCAAAGCCCTGGGGACTCATCTCTATACTGCAGAAGGCAAGCAGATACTCGACTTTACCTCGGGACAGATGAGCTCCCTCCTCGGTCACTCCCATCCAGAGGTTGTCGAGGTGGTCAAGCACTATGTATCAGAGCTGGACCATCTCCTCAGCAACATGATCACGCACCCCGTGGTCAATCTAGCTGAGAGACTAGCCAAGTTCTTGCCTAGCCCCCTACAAAAGTCATTCTTCCTCAACACTGGCTCCGAGTCGACAGAGGCTGCCATCAAGATTGCCAAGTGCTATACCGGCAAGTTCGAGATTGTGGCCTTCTCAGCTAGTTACCATGGCCTGACCCAGGGTGCCGGCTCTGCCACATACTCTGCAGGTCGCAGACGCGGCGGCCCTTCTATGCCAGGATCCCTGGCCTTCCCTGCCCCATATGGTTACCGATCTCCGTTCCGAAAGCCCAATGGCTCCTGGGACTGGGAGACTGAGCTAGACTTTGGCTGGTCCCTCATTGATCGCCAGAGCGTCGGTTCCCTTGCAGCATTCATTATGGAGCCCATCCTCTCAACCGGCGGTATCCTTGATTTACCAAAGGGTTACTTGAAGCGTATGCAAGACGAGTGCAGAAAGCGCGACATGTTGATCATCATGGACGAGGCCCAGACTGGAGTTGGTCGAACCGGCAAGATGTTTGCTTTTGAGCATGAGGAAGGCGTAGTGCCCGACATCTTAGCGCTATCCAAGACGCTAGGTTGCGGTCTCCCCCTGGCCTCGGTCAGCACAACAGCCAAGATTGAGCGTGGCTGCAAGGAAGCTGGTTTCCTGTGGCTCACCACCCATCTCAACGATCCTCTGACCGCCGCTGTCGGCGACAAGGTCCTCGAGATTGTCGGACGCGATAATATCTGCCAGCGGGCCAACGAACGAGGCCAGCAGCTTCGCGCTGGTCTTGAGAAGCTTCAGCAGAAATATTGGTGCATCGGAGATCTCCGAGGCCGAGGACTCTTGCAGGGTATTGAGATCATTTCTGACCCAACAACTAAGGCTCCAGGTGCCGATCTGGGCCAGGCCGTCTCTGATAAAGCGATGGAGCTGGGTCTTTCCTGTAACGTTGTCAACTTACCTGGTATGGGCGGTGTTTTCCGTCTGGCACCTGCTATCACCGTCACAGCTGAGGAGATTGAGCAAGGCTTGGATATTTTGGACAAGTCTTTTGGTGCTGGGTTGAAGTCGCGTGGTCAAATCACAGCTGCTGCCTGATAGCTAGATAGAAAAAAATAAGAATTAGAGTTTACCACGAATGAATAGACATCAATTTCGCTTTTCATTCACGACTCTCGCCGCTTCTCGAGCAAACTGAGGAGTTCCGGCAGGAAGTAAGCAAGTCAAACAAGATCTATCTAGATTCCTAACACCGTAGACTAAGGTGTCTTGCCGTATACATGCTGTAATAGTTCCAAGCCTTGGCTTCAATTGCCAATAATACAATCTTCTTATTATTCTTTTGAAAGGGACGTGGAATGCAGTGCAACTTCATACGAGGAGTTGCTTCTCCCAAAGGTTATATTCAAACTGCCCCCATTGCAAACCACGACGATGGGTCTATCGCCTGATATCCGTCCCCCGATTTATTTAAGTTTAATTTCGTCTAGACGCTTATCTCACAACACATGCATGTACTTTCCAGATTTACCACTATTTTCTACAGCCTTCGGCAGCCTATCTGTTTAACAACTTTTCGATGCCTATTCAAGATTAGCTGAGACCGAAGCTGGGGTGGCGTGGTCTAGACCACGACTACGGCTTTCGGAAAACGAGAATTAGGAGATTTAGTTTTCCGCGGAAAGCTTATTCGCGTCCCTATCTTGGTCGCACCAAGCGTATCAACTGATCTTGTCGGTATGTATTGTTGCTCATCATCATCCTATCCCTCTAAGGATAGTGCAACAAGTCCAATTCGATTATTTAAAGTGACAACGTCGCCAAACCCATGAGCTACTACACAAACATACAAAGACTAAAACACTCTGAATACATCTTATTATGGATAAATCATCTCAGAAGCTAGAGACCTTCGAGGCCGAACCAGCTCTAGAACATGGCTCGTCCACGGAATATCATGAGCTGGAAAGAAAGTATGGCTCACCCCTTCACAATCGCCGTGTGAAGTTCTTACTGACCGTTACAGGCTGGAAAGTCGTCACATTCAATTCATTGCTCTTGGCGGTGCCATTGGTACTGGTCTTTTCCTTGGAATTGGCCGTGCCTTGACTCAAGCTGGCCCGCTTAGTCTCCTGTTGGGCTACAGTATTTCAGGCGCCGCTATTTATTGCATGGTACGTCTGGATTCTTAATATGCTTGCACACATGGAACATTAGCGGCTGACATCTCCTGACTCGGTACAGATGCAGAGCTTGGGTGAAATGTGTACTTGGCTCCCCCTCCCAGGAGCAATCCCTCAGTTCGCAGATCGCTGGGTAGACCCAGCGTTGGGGTTTGCCATTGGTTGGAACGTAAGTTTCTCTGATTTAAAACAATTGTTGGTTGAGCTAACCTTTGCTTAATCTACAGAGCTGGTATTATTGTGTCATAACTCTTTGTGCAGAGATTGCCGCTGTATCCGTCGTGGTACAATACTGGGAAGGAGCCCAAGGCGTCAATGTCGCAGTCTGGATAACAATCGCCATCGTCTTGGTAGCTTGTATCAACCTTTTCGCGGTCTCAGTCTACGGAGAAGTCGAATTCTTCTTTGCCGGCATCAAAATCATTGCCATTGTCGGTCTCATCTTGTTAGCCTTCCTCATCGATGTAGGCGCAACAGGGCAAGGTCCTATCGGATTCCGCTACTGGAAGAATCCCGGGGCGATGAAAGAGTATGTGGCAACTGGTGATCTGGGTCGTTTCCTAGGCTTCTTTTCGACTCTGGTCAATGCAGCCTTTTCTTTTGGTGGTGTCGAAACCGTTGCCGTGGCTGGAGGTGAGGCCAAGAACCCGCGAAGGAACATTCCTAAGTCTGTCCGTCGAGTATTTTGGAGAATCCTGTTCTTCTATGTTCTAGGTGCTCTGGCCGTTGGTGTCTTGGTTCCATCCAACGACGAGAAGCTGCTGAGTGCTCAGGCAAATGGCTCCAAGGGTGCGGCTGCTTCGCCATGGGTTATTGCCATTACACATGCTAGGATCAAGGTCTTGCCATCTATCATCAATGCTGTTATCTTGAGTTCCGCCAGTTCCTCCGCAAACGCCATGACCTTCAACGGAAGTCGATATCTCTTTGCCCTGTCCAAGAACGGGCAAGCCCCCAAGATCTTCCAAAAATGCAACAAAAGGTAATTCGGCCTCTTTCGTTAAACACTGGATACAGACTGACCATTCATTAGTGGAACGCCATGGGTATCTGTACTACTAGTTACTTTCATCTCTTTACTCTCGTACCTCTCCTGCTCTGCTAGTAGTAGCTTGGCATTTACTTGGTTTCAGAACCTTGCTACACTATCATCACTCTTTACCTGGTTCGCTATCTGTCTTATCTATATCAGATTTCACAGTGCCTTGAAAGCGCAAGGTATAGATAGGTCATCGTTTATCTTTAGGGCCCCATTTCAACCATATCTTGCATGGTTTTCGATGTTTTACTTTGGTATTATCATCATTTTCAGTGGGTTCTGGACATTCACCCCTTGGGATGCCAACAGCTTTGTCACCACCTACATCGGTATCCCGCTCATAGCGATTCTCTTTTGCTTTTGGAAGTTCTTCAAGAAAACAAAATGGGTGCCATCTACTGAGGCTGATTTGTATCGCGATAAGGCTGCTATTGATGCTATCATCTGGGAAGAGAGGAAGCCAACAACAATCTGGGGTAAAGTTTGGGATTGGCTGTGTTAAGATCTAGTTATTTCTTTGCTACCCTTAACATTGTCACGAGCTTCCCCTTCAGCGAGTTATTGGAACAGACACAGAAAGCTTGGGCTACAGTTCAGTGTATTTGTGACAATAAGGATATCAAGTTGTCTGAATATCCAGTATCCGGTTGGAACACAACTATAGTCTTCCCCCAGGCTTATACTTGTAAAAGCTACAAGGGCTCTTGACAATTACTGATGCAGCGCATTGCTTCACTAAAGGAAGTCTAACCCATAATAGGGCTAGTGCTACTATGTAACGGATCGCGATTCCCAACGTGTCTGTATATTGTTCCGTTTATTCCTATCAGTAGGTCAATGGCCCGCTATATACCTAGCTCTACGGAGTAGTCTCAAGCCAAATCTTCGTATCTTCGGTGTTCAAATTGCAAGCCTCCGAGCACCCCATCGCTAGCTGCAATACGATCCTTTGTCTATTGATGAGTATGGACGCGAGGTTAAGCTTAGCACAGGGAATTATTCTGTTAAATACATAGCCTGAAAACATCAGAATTCTCTTAATAATAGCACCATGATCTTTTATATGATTTCTATACAAGGATTAGTTCTCTTATGGTTTGGATGCTTATTGGCGCTGACTGGGATTTACCAGCTAAGGATTCTCCATTATTCACTACTTTTTCCTTTGTTGGGGCTGCAATATCGATCTTGGCATTGCCACGAGCTGAAACTATCGATTCTGAAAACAGTCTAATTAAACGGAGGTACAGATCAATATATTTTAAGGCCTCTTATTTAAAATCTCAGCTTTAATCTAAAGAAATCCATGTCGGGCAAGCACAATGCACCCTCATATTATCTGTAGCGTGATCGCTGCCACTTCGCTTTTGGGTGGTGCTGTGGCTGGGCCTTGCAAGCCTTCGACGACTCTCGCCCTGTCAGACGCTATCACTATTTATTCCAGTTCCAGTACTTCCGAGTTTACCTCGCCTGCTATCGCCGTCATTACCTCGTCGCTTGCGTCGGATACAACTCTGTCGAGTGTTTCTGACGACGTCTCTTCATCAGCGATATCTGGCTATGTCTCAACCTCAACCGATATTATCTTGTCGATGTCGACTGATGACGATTTAGCATCCATCAAGGATGCCTCAACCACTTTGGCGTTGACCACCGAGCCAATTATATCTGCGACTGAGACCATTAGCTTTGTCAAAAGCTCGAGAACATCCGAAGACTCTACAACTACTGAAGACTCTACAACTGCTAAAGATTCTACAACTACAGAGGGTTCTACAACTACTGAGGGTGCAACAGCTACTCAAGTCTCTACAACCACCACCGAAGCCGCGACTACAACCAGTGACGCACCATCAATCGGACCTACATTTGCTCTTCAAGCTGCCAATTCAATTCGGGAAAACCTTAACGGCAAAAAACTACTCTACAGGAAGGGCACTAGCGGCTACAATATCTACGTGACGGTGGGTGCGTCGTTGGCAAACCTCTATGTGACCGGCGACTTTCATGTCGAGGTGCTTACGAACCGTCTCATGGTTGGCGACATGTACGCTTCGACAGACGGAACAGCTCTAGTGCCCCAGACCGCCGCCGACGTTGCCTCTAACAACCGCTTATATATTTCATGCACCCCACCTGTGCATTTTGGGCAGAAGCTAGAATGTGTTGTTGAAGGTACAGCCAGGACGGAGTTTCATGTTTTTAACAACCCATCATCCTTTACTGTTATTTACATATTTGCCCCTGGAAGTATGAACAGTAATACCTACTCTCCATTCGACCTGATTGTCATTCCGGCTTAGCTACTTGATAGAGGATAAAGGAATAGACATATAGTAGGAATGCATTTCGCTGCATAAATTATTATCCTTTTAGAATCTACAAATTTAGAAAAGCATATACATAAGTTTCCTACAAAGTGTTAAAAACCTAAAGACTGAATTACTGTTTTCTGTCTTTTAATAAGATCTCTCCAGAAATACATTACACTGTATTCCGGCCGATTGAATTAAGTAAGTAGCAAGTCTTAAGAGAAAGATAATATAGTTGATTTTTATTCAAGATCACTGTTAGTCGTCGTGTCAGTATCTCTGTTCATAGCCCGTCAGGATGTTCCAGGCATTCGAAGTTAAACCGCTATCAAGCATTATTCTTACGCTGATTTCTATCCTATTTCAGCGCCATCCCCTCAAGATCTAGCATAATACCAGTGTTACTGTCTTAAATGTTCCGTGTAATTCCAGGTTGGATGTTCTCCAGTATAGCCATTAGTTCCTTGTGCACACGTGCCTGGGTCTCTGCACCTTCCTTGCTTCTAACAAAGGTGCTAGGTTCTCTAACTCTGCACTCGCTCATGTACTTTCCGTGGCTCTCATCCCCAGCAGCAGCGCTATGCACGAGTGTTCGAGAACCTTCCTCTGTCTTGCGTGCAACGAGTGTTTTTGCGATGGAAAGAAGGTATCGAGGTAATCCCTTGATATCGGGTTAGCTTTGATGGATCGATAGTATGGTTTTAACAGTACCTTGACGTCCTTGTCCAGCTCTGACTCGCACAGCCCAGGGTGTACATTGTTCAGAATGATTGGCTGAGCGCTATGAGGGCCGTCTTTCATTGCCGCAGCAATTGAACGGACAAGCATTACCTCGAGTAGTTTCGACACGTTATACCGATCATTGAGCCATTCTGGTCTGTTTTCGTTCAAAGCACCAAAGATTGAAGGTTCAAATCTTTCTCGAAATTTTGCCTATACTTTGTCAGATCTGAAGTGTCTCCTTGAATCGGGCGCTCAAGCTAGAAGGGGAACCTACGTTGTAATGAACTGATGAGCTAGTGATGACGAGCCTTGACGGTTTTCCGGTCTTTTGATATGATTTTCGAAGGACGGGAAATAGGTTCAGTGCTAGAAGGAATGTCCCAATGACGTTGACTTTGATGGTCATCTCAGTCCCCTCGCTCTCTTCATAGGTATTCCTCAAGATGCCGGCATTTTCCACCACGACGTCGAGTCTTTCGAGAGAATTACACCTTGACGCAAAGGATATTATTGAATCATATTTATCCATTTCCAGCTGCCATACCTGGACAACGTTCTTTCGCTTCGTGGAAGCCTCAATAGAGGCTTTGGCTGCTTCACCTTTTTCTAGCGACCTGACCGCGAGAACGACAAGTTCTGCATCTAGTCGCACAAAATGTCTGGCAGCTTCCAATCCCAAGCCAGTGTTAGACCCTGTGACTATGATGGTCTGGCCTTGGAACGAGGCGGTTGGGACGGGAATGCGTTCTAATTGTCCACGGAAGGCATCCATAGCTCTGGTTTCGGGATGCCTAAACAACAGGTTTGATGATGGGAAGAAGGAAAATAAAGAGGTACTCTGAGGGCGGGCGTTGATTTCCACTGTATTTCGCAATATGATGTCCTGCTATGAATTACTTACCTCTCGACATTTATAGAAAAGTTTCCGGAATGCTAAGTGACCCGAACCGCCGGGTTTGTTTGCTCCAGGGTTCGGGGACTGAACTAGTTAGCTACAGCCACTGCCGCCTGTGTTGATTTCTAATTGCCAACGCCCACAAAACGCCGGACCCAATACATAAGAAACCCGGATTCGGGCCTTGGAGTATCACTAATTATTTAATAGCAATGTGAAACGAGACGGAGTCCATCTGTCTGTCATTATGTAATTATACTTAGTCCTGCAACAGAGTTTGAAGACTAGCCCTCTGTGGTAAATATTTAAGTCTTCCTAGCCCGACACGGGACGATATTTGCTCCGTCGGGATAACTAATGCACAGGCCCATCTTAACAGGCTTCCGTTGAGGGTCCGGGCTATTTGTTAAGGAGAACGTGGGCCGTGCACGTCTTTGACGATTTACATCAAAAGATTGCCATGCAGCCATAGCATTTGCTAAGTTGCAACACCTCCAGGACTATTCAGTGGCGTGCTTACAAAAAAGAAGAACCACGGTGTCTTCTGCATACATTTTACGGCTAGAGCCTAAGGCAACTCAGCAAGTCTCTTTTGGCGCCGTTGAATTCTTGCTGCTTACCTCGAGATCAAACATTTCACCAATTGGGACTCCCTAGCAAGCAAGAAGATATTCATGCTGTATATATCCCAGTCAGATACTTGATTAATTAGTTATTTACGTCGAGGAACCTTACAAGATGCCACTTTTGGGTCGAGGGCCAGCACTCAAAGGAAGGTATGTCAAAGTCGGATGGGCTACGTTTAGTTCCGGCGGAAAAGGAGCATTACTGTTGTTATTTTCGGCTTGACTATTTAAAGCGCTTTATTTAAACGAACCGGCTTGCCTATTGCCATAGCTATAGTAAATGCTCTCAATCTGGACAATGAATATCAGTTGTCTACATTGCCTGTGCTTATCCGAATGATTTCGGTATAGTATTTGTATCCCTTCATTACACCCTTTCAGTCTTGTCTTAAGCTTCTGAGCAGCTGACGGCGTTCCAAGATGAATCGAAGATATTGTAGTAGCATTTCAACCCCAGATTCAAGCTAGAATGCCGCCTGTCACGATTTACTGCACCTCCCCTGCATAGATATTGTTAGCGACGATGGATCTTACAATATGCCTGACGTGGGGCGAAAGCGCCGCCATTTTAATTTTTTCTCATGTAAAGAGACAGCCATAGCGACGACCCTCATGAAATTTGAATTATATCCACCGCCCTACTGAGTTCTCAAAGTTGCCAACTCCTCCTCAGTAACCTGACCATCAAACTCCTGCATCTTGGGCAAGTCCTTTAAGCCGTTTGCCGTGGCTGAAACACATCGACTAAGAAGGGTTCCATGCTTGAACATTCCTTCGCTATGAGGGTTGAACCAATCCTTCTCGAGAAACTCGCGATCCAGAGTTCCCAGGTACAAATGGAAGGAATCCCGCCATCCGTCAGGCAATTTCCCATCAGCGCAGTATTCTGGCTCCAGTTTGAAATGGAAGCATAGCTGCGTTCCGCAACGACCACAGAAGCTGCGGGATACATCAGAACTGCATTTGACGGAGTGGAAGAAGCGCAACCAGGTTTTGGTCTCGCCTGTTGCGCGGAGGACATCCATGGCTGGGATGTATGGAGGACGATCCGCATCTGCTTGTGCGGCGTCATAGTCATCTGAAAGGACATTTAAGATTCGACCAGAAACGATGTCTGATTCAGATGAAGGCGACATGGCGGAGACAGTGAGCATGGGCGCTGGGATGTCGAGAATGCCAACCGCAAGGAACGAGCTGGTCGATCTGCGACAGTCGTTACAGTGGCATGTTATGGCACCGGGAAGTTTGATGCCAAAGGCCGGAGGGGTGAGAGGGTTCAACGGGCGATCTTCCAGTGCAGGGACGTCAATACGATAGCGGACGGCGCCGCAAGAGCAGCCACCGGTGACTTTGACGGCTTTGTTGGGGAGAGGCATGCTGATTGAGAGTAGAAAGATGCTTTGGACTTGTGCTTATAGTTTCAGGATTTCATACGCAGTTTTATACTCTAATTCTGACTATTTGTTTAATTCACGATAAATTCCGAAGCTGAAAACTGGCCGAGGCTCATGACGGTGAGGCGCTCTTGGCAGTCCTTGCTACTGGTGGACTGTTGTACTTTCGCGTTATTATTATCAGAACAACACAAAGTGTTTATGGAGCTTGAAATCTTGCTACACCTTGTGATCATCCAAAATGACTGTCGTATCTGTTTCAGGCATTGAGGTGTTTAAATTGACTGGATCGCTTGGCTTTAAGATGGCTTTATTGCTGCCAAGCCCCAATAAACCACTCAGGGCCAGAGGAGGGTATCCACAGGGCGCAACGAATTCCGCCGTGCTTATGCGTTACGAAAACCGTGACAGAATACGAGCAACTGCCTGATCGAAATTCACGATAACTAATCGGCTAATGATGTCATTGTTCATTTGATGTCTCGGACCAAGCTCAGTGGTAGGTGAGTACTGAAAGGGGAAAGTAAGCTTACTCCAGTCGGCTCTGGTCATTGGTCAATCATCGCAGCTCGGTCTTTGCCCCTGTCATTATCGATAAGGATCAGGCTATGCTACCCTAAACTCAAAGACCGAGCGGGATCAGCAAATATGTGCCGTTTTTAGATTGCTCAGTCTTCAATAATTCGTCATCTGAAAACTACATAACGGCTTTTAATAATTGAAATGATTCCAATGCGACGTAATCACGAGTTTTCATCGTGGCTGAGCATCGTGACATGGCTAATATGACTTTTTCTTGGGTCATGAGCCCTCGAGAGTCAATTTCAGTCTCTACCATCGTCGACAACATTACTTCAAAAATACCAACTTGAACAAACATAAATATCCCTGGTGCAACCGCACTTGTTTTTCTATTTTATTCTAGTACTCAGCAATATCTTCAATTCAACAAGTACACAGAATGCGTCTTCTGGCTCTTCTTACCTTTCTCAGGACTTCAAGGGCCCTGCTTGTCCCGTCTCCCCCAGGCCCCTATGATGTCGCCGTTAAAAACTTTGAGCTGATCGATATAAACCGTATCGACACATTTGCCCCTATACCCAATACAAAGCGTCGTCTCATGGTCTCGGCCTACCTCCCTATGGACGCCCAATACTGCTGTAAAGCTGAGGTTGTTCCATATGTTCCTGCCCTTACAGCAAAGGCCTATGGCAAGGTGGCTGGAACTCTTGGCCTACCTGACAACATAGTCAAGGACTTTGAGATGAAGGTTTGCAATATCTCAACTGTCAAACCAAAGAGATTTCACAAGCCGAAGAAGGAATACCCCGTCGCGCTTTTCTCACCTGGTTACCAAGGCTCAAGGCTTGTGTATGGGGCCATGGCAAGGTCACTTGCCAGTCTTGGGTACATCATTCTTACTGTGGACCATACTTATGAGGCCTTTGTGGTTGAGTTCCCTGATGGGACGGCTGCACCTGCTGCTGAGTTTCCGGATGACATGAACTCGACGTATCGACAGCTCGAGGTAAGCTCTTTATTGAACTCCGTCAAAAGGGCAATAATAACTTTAACTATTAGGTCCGAACTCAAGATGAGTCCTTTGTCATCTCACAACTATGTAACCACACGCTCGTAGAGCAGGTCTTCGGTGACTTCCCTGGTACCTTTGACCCTCACAAAGTTGCTGTATATGGTCACTCCTTTGGTGGATCAACTGCAGCCGTCATAGCTCAACGCGACCGCCGTGTCGTTGGAGGTCTCAACTTTGACGGTCCCATGTACGGATCCGTCGTTGAAGAAGGCCTCAAGTCCACGCCCTACATACTCGTTGGAACAAACATGACGTCTGATCCAGTGCCTGGTTGGAACGCATTCTACGACAAGATCGATGCTGCCAAGATGGAGATGGTGGTGAAGCATACGCATCACTATTCATTTACAGATGTTCCGCTGCTTTTGACCGAGTTTAAGATTCCAGCCAAGTCAGAAGCTATGGTGCATGAGGTATTTGGGACGCTTAGTGGACGGAAGGTTGAGAAGGTAGTGAATGAGATTATGGTTGGGTTCTTGGGCTTGGTGTTTGAGAAAGATTCCAAGAAGCTCAAAGGTATTGGCAGAAAGGATGGTATTCACGTTCTATAGCGCGATCTTGCATAAGTGGTGAGAGACTAAGATTACTGTTTGTGACAGTCTGGCGGACGCATGATTGAGAATATGTTATTGGCAAGAAAGCTGAGCCACCACGAACTTCTATCTGATTTTATAGCCAATTGGAATTTAGTCTTGTGACCTTGTCTCACCAGCTTGACATACATGTTTGAAATAGGTAGTAACCGGCACAGAGATATTCCGGCCGGTGATGCATCTCCCCACTAATATGTTCACGTAACTGAGCATACACCGACAACAGCCTCTTCGTTATCATGCCGGATTGAAGAAGGCTCGTTTCCCAGGTTTTTAGTTTAATTTCACGTTGGCCCAAGGAACTTGCTATCACGCACGCTCACCTGCTGTATCTTAGCCACCATGCGAATGAGTGATCGGGAAGCTGGTCCGGCCATTCGAGCAAGACTCGAGCCCTTGGGCCGAACAGGTCTCAGCATCATTTATGCCGACAAATCCGAACCTCAAGTGGCTATAAAAGCCACCGGGTTCTGGCTAGATGGGGAAATGTATGACCATGCATCCTTTGCTAAAGGCACCGACACCAGCGCGATTTTCAAACGCGAAGCCGCTATCTACGATGCTTTGGGCGCCCATCCACACATCCTCAAATCATTTGGAGCTGCATATTTTCCTCCTGCTTCGGGCGAAGAATCTGAGCCCAAGGCCGACAGCGAAAGAGAAAGAGAAGCCTGGGCCTTGAAACTGGAGAGAGCCCCTCACGGTAACCTCCGTCAGCGCATCCTTCAAGGCGATGCATTGCCTATTGCCCAGCGTTTGAGGATTGTATTGGACCTTGCGGACACCCTTCAGTATGTGCATGATCGAGGCGTAATATGGGGCGACATCTCGACACGGAACATCCTCCTTTTTGACGACCACCGTATCAAACTAAGCGACTTTGCCGGCTCTAGTCTACGTGATGTATATCCAGACCTACTCTTTGTCTGTGAGCCCCGCTACTGGATCCCTACGGCAGACCCACCAAGCCCAGAAAGAAGCACTTTTGACAAAGAAATGTTTGCACTTGGTACTTGCATCTGTGAGATTACTGAATGGGAAGTACCGTATGGTGAGATTGAGATCGAGGAGTTGCAGGAGAAGTTAATGCGTGGGGAGTATCCCCATGTAAGTGAAGACAACCCCGCACAGCATATCATCAGGGGACTTTGGAGACTGGACTACAGTTCAGTTCAAGAGGTTGCTAATGCACTTCGCAACATCATAGCTACTATATAGATAGAACCTGTCTATAAGGTCCTATCGAGGATAATGCGCAGGAAAGCTGGGCAGAGTTGGATTAATCTTGGCCATGAAATGAGGTCAAATACACTTGACTTGTCACCAGCTTGACCGGATTGAGCCAAGAGACTAGGGTAATCGGGTTGTGGACAGAGGGGGCTCGAACTAGTTTCTGTTCCACAAACTTGATCCAACCAGAAAACCCACTGCAAGGTCCCCGAAGCCACTTGAGAAATAAATGTCCAATCACGACTATGATATTCCGGAGCATTCACGGACCCGTCTCGGTATTTTAAAGAAATCCGTCGGCAAAGTGACCCCCACTATTCCGATAGTCTAACCCAGTTGACTCTGATGCCCCCCCCATATGTTCCGATACCCCGCTACACTAGGACCCCGGTACCCCACGGGGAAGATCTTGAATGAGATGCTAGAGATATAAGAAGTTGACACCTCCAACGGCTCGACAGGAGTCTAGACGTATCATTCGTAGACTATCGAAGCTATGTATATCGCGAACTACTCGAGTATACCATTCTTGGCCGGCGCCTTTCTGGCTGGCATAGTTTTCTATGCCTTGGCCAACGCCCTCAAGTCTCCTCTCCGCGGCTTACCTGGGCCTTGGTACACTCATTTCACTCACCTCTTCCTCAAATACCAGATCCTCACTGGCAACCGCGTTCACTACATACACGCATTGCACCAACGCTATGGACCAGTTGTGCGCGTTTCTCCCGGAGAAGTCGCCGTCAGTGACCTAAAAGCGTTTTCCAAAATCCACAAGATTGGTTCCGGATTTATCAAGTCGGCTTGGTACGATGCCGTAACTCCCGACCGAGAACCAGGCATCTTTGTGATGAGAGATCCTCACCAGCACGCTGCCCGAAGACGATTATTCGCTCGTGCGTTCAGTGTCAGTTCGTTGCTGACCAATTGGGAGTCGGAAATCAGAGAAAAAGCTGAGCTTGCGGTGAAGAGCATAAAGCGAGATGCTCAGAGTACTGGGGCGGATGTGTTCAAGTGGTGGACTCTTATGGCGACGGATGTGATTGCTCATCTTTCATTTGGAGAATCATTCCGAATGCTGGAGCTAGGCAAGGTAACTATACCATCCCTGTCTCAGAATAACAAGCCTCGAGATTAACCGACTCCAGCAAACTCCTTACATCGATGCCATCCAGTCCGCCCTTCTTATGAGCGGCATTCGTGCCGAGCTGTCATGGATCTATCCTCTTCTCAGGCGTCTGCCTCTCCAAGGGTTGAAGAAATTGCTGAATGCCGACAACGTCGTCCTCGAGCACGGCTCTATAGCTGTTCGAAATATGCAAAGCGCAGGAGACGGTCTCAGCAAGGCGAACTTGTTCAGCCAAATGCTGGCAGAGTCTGACAGTCAGGAAAAGACTAGGCTCTCAACGGCCAGCGTGCAGGCAGAAGCAGGCAATCTAATCGTCGCTGGATCAGACACTACGGCTGTGACGCTGACGTATCTCATCTGGGCCGTTCTCAAGCAGCCTCAGCTTCAAGCTGAACTGGAGCATGAGATATCAGAGCTCAGTGATGAGTTGACTTTTGATGAGCTCAAGAGTGCCCCGCTTCTCAATAGTGTCATTGAAGAGACACTTCGTCTATATGGTGCAGCTCCTGGTGCTCTTCCACGTGTCGTGCCTGGTAAAGGTCTTGATGTTTGCGGCCATTACATCCCTCCCGGTACTGTAGTCAGCACCCAAGCTTTTACATTGCACCGCGACGAAAATATCTTTAACGATGCACAGAGGTATGGATATACTGGCCTACTTGAATGGTCCCACGCTGACAGTGCAACAAGGTTCGATGGCCATCGTTTCATGGACAAGTCCACACTCACAGCAGCACAAAAGACTGCCTTATCCCCATTTGGGGCTGGATCAAGAATCTGCATTGGTCTACACTTGGCCTGGATGGAGCTACGACTTGGTGCCGCGCTATTCTTCCGTGAATGCCGTAGCGCCAGGCTAAGCCCTGAGATGACTGATGAGATGATGGAGATGGAGAATAGGTTCTTGATTGCACCCAAGGGGCATAAATGCATTGTAAATCTGTGATGATGGAATGAGGAGAAAAGAAACTGGTCTGTTGTTTGTCGACCTCGCGCTGAGATATGAAATGAAAACGTCGGCGATTTTGATATAGCTTGCGCTGGCTGTTGACGTGCTACCCATGATTGAGATCTGAGGGTTTAAGATATTTATTTTCGTACCTCTTAGCACCGCGCGACTAGGCTAGTAAGATTGCAGAGTGAAGGTTGCCTCATAATTGGTGAAACGAAGGACAAGACTTGGCAATTTCCAGCAACTGGGCTGAACACGAGCGTGGCGTAGATAAGCGCAGGTCCGGTAGATCTAAGTGACCAGTAGTCTCTGCTTAGATTTCAATAGCTTACATGGCTGATTGTTTTGCCAAATTAATGACCCCTGATTGCTGTTGTTAAAAAGATGGCATTTTTCGTATTTGAACTCGGACACCTGTCGCGTACTCTTGCAAAACCCCACGTTCATTGATCTTCTGGTTATTCAACCACGTCCATTCGCTTCACCATGCGTTTCTCACTTCAATCCTTGGCCATCTGCTTCGTCTCGATTCAGGCCCATCTCGCTCTGGCGTCGCCGTGCAAGCCTTTGACTACTACTACGGCGCTCGCTGCTACCACCACCACCACCACTCCCATCACTGACGACTCTACCACTACGGCTGCTGGTGCTGGAGAAACTACCTCTGCCACTCTTGGCGAAGCCACTACCACTACTGCCATCTATGATCTGTCTACCACTCTCACTCTTAGTGAAGGCTCAACAACCACTGCACTCGTCGAAGAGTCCACCACCACTACTCTTGCTGAAGACACAACCACCACTGCCATCACCTCCGAAACAACTACGACTACCTTCGAGGCGACTACCACGACTGCTGCTGAGACTACCACTACAACAGAGGCCCTCGAGGGTACTCAATTAACCGCCGTCTTCGTTGACAACACCGAGAAGGATACTTATGTTGATAAATGGGGCAGCATCTACAGCGTTCCTCAGCAAGGCGGCTCAACCTCAAAAGCCCGCTTCGAACTCGAGCCTGGGACCAACAGAGTCATCACACATCTCGTCGATGGCACAAAAGTCTACCTCTTCACTGTCATCCCGGGTGGGAATAACTATGCCTTCATGTTTGATACGGCAGCAAATATCGACCAATATCCTACTATTTACCACTACGTTCAGTGCACAGCCGATGCCAATAACTTCCTCAGCTGCGCGTCTGAGGTTGGCCCAACTCCTATTGTTTGGTACTGGGTGGCGAATGGTGCGAGGTATTATGGGAACAGTGACCCAAACTTTAATATGTATCCGCTTGTTACTTTTAAACTCGGCTAAACTTCTGATATAACTTATAAGCATTAGATGCGTGACATTACTCTCGAGGCAGGGTAGTGATGTGATGTGTTATTAAGAGGAAGTATGGAAGACAAATCGGGGAGCGTTATTGGCAGGTGGGTGATGCATTCAGATTTACATGTTCTATGTATATAGTAATCTATTAAATACCTCTAGGCGTTAACATTCAGATGACACCGCATATCCCAATAGTTTCGCCTTTTGATCACAACAACTGCCCACGCACTCACCCCACTAACAACTAGAGACTTCTGATATCTTTGCTTGCTTGATACCCGTATTCACAGACTCGGATTCACTTGCTGGGCTAAGGCTCTCGGGCTCAGCAAGACGCATCTCAAGATCAGGATGCTTAACCTTCCACCGTTTCATGTACCAGACTCCTCCCATTAGGATCGCCCACATGGTAAACAAAAACACCGTTGCCGCTGGATATCCATGTGGGAATTCTGGTGCCTCGACAGTCGGAAAAGTGAAAAGTGGGATCCAAATCTGGTTGCAAAAGCCAAGTGTCATCATAGACGAAATAATGAGTCCCCGTTCGCCGTAATTCTCTTTCAGGGTTGAGTTGACCCATGAGTAAAGAATCGGCGATGCCATGCCAGAGAAGCCACCAAAGTAAAACGCAGCGAATTTGAGGCCATCAGGGACAGTCAATATGGACAGCACGATACAGGCGAAGAACACGAATGATGCTTGGAACGTCCACAGCCCCCGAAGACTAAGGCAGCCAGCTAGTGTTGTGCCAAGCCACGAGGAGATGGCGCGGAGTAGGTCGATAAATGTTGGGAGGATATTGACAAGCTCGATTGAGTAGCCAGCATGACGGAGCCAGAGGGCCATGTACCCAGTCTGTTGATATATCAGTCTTGTATCGAGATTTCATGATGGCGAACTCACCCAGTAATGCGCCTGGCAAAGAAAGATGTAGCACGAGACGCAGATCCACCACATGGGACGGCTTAATGTGTACTTGAACGTCTTCCATGTAATTCCGTCCTTCTCGACGGTGGGGATGCGCTTGAGAGCGAGAGCATGCTCTTCCTCGGTCATATACCACCTCCTAGGCGATGTAGGCAGTCCAGGCCAAACGACGAATCCCAGAAAGGCGAGGGGTAACGTGATGATGCCCTGTACAATGAACAGCCACCGCCAGCCAGCACGCCCAAAAACGCCATTAAGGTTCCGGTATGCAGCAGCTTGGAGGTACCCAGAGAACATGGAGCCAAGTGAATTGCCCATGAACCAGACGCCCGCTCTCTTGAAGAGTTCTTCGTTCTTGAACCATGAGCCAACTGTGTCGACAAAGATTAGTACTCAACGAGGAGAACGGCTTCAAGATTAATTGTCCAAAGACTCACGGATGAGGTGGGTGCCGCCAAATGAGCTAGCCTCGAGGAACCCAGTCAGGGCTCTTAGGATATAAAGCTGCCAGCTATGTTTGATTTCTGACTGACAAAAAGCAATTACGGCCCATAGTATCTGGAGCGAAGGAAGCAAGAACGGCGCCCTACCATGGTCAGCATCTTACCCCTGGATAAGTACCAGATCGGTAAGCTATGACTCACAGTTTGCCTTTTGTTTGCAGAGTCATAAGTGGGATCTGTCCCAAGACGTACGCCGTATTATCTGCATAAAACATTTCAGGATCAGCCTTTTCCCCTTGATACTATTGCATACGACCTACAAGCGACAACATAGTAGTTCAGCTCATTTCCAAAGGCCTTAAGGTCTTCTCTCATGCCGGAGACATGCGTTGGTGATGTTTTGTTGTCCGAGAAACTTGAACAAACTGTCAGTGTAATGTCGCGTGCTGGCGAGAGGTGAGACTGACGCGGCAAAAGACTGGAAGGAGTTAGTGCATTGACATGTCAATAGAATGTGAGACTCACAACTTAGCGACCCAAACACAAGGATAGCGAGATCAAGCTTGCGAAGAAGCTTTCTCTCTTCTTTAGGATACTCCGACGCTTCATCATTGTCAGCTCATACCCTGTAAGAACAGATACAAGGGACATACGATACCAGTCAAAGACAGACACCACCACTGCTCCGGCTTTGTTCCTTTTCAAGGCTGCGACGACACTCATTTTTGACTAACTTAGAACCACTGACGTTGTCACACGGTATGTCAATCAGGAACTGCAGCCGGGAACGGAGATAAAATTCAGTATTTAAGCATGGTCTTATAATACCACCTGTATTCTCGGAATGTCGCATTGATCTGCAAGTATGGCGAGCTTGTCCGCCGAGACGTCATATCGACGGGGTGCGTCATGTTCTCGGTCCGCGGTGCCTGATTTGGATACCGGATAAGTAGAATTAGATATCTGCTTAATAAAACATTTAATAAAAGGTATATGAGCCAACCGCATGGAGAGTATAATGCATGACAATGGAACTCGAGGTAGAGGATAGGAAATATCTTCGTTGATCGAATGGCAACATGTCCTCCACTTAGGATGCTACCACTAACTGGCCAACGAGATATAGCTCTGCGCCCTAATGTGGAGAAGCTTCAATCTACTTATCTATTGCGACATAAGCAGGCACTATAACGCGAGCTATGTATCATAAGACCAGGCCAGTCAAAGTTCATTCAAATAGTGAATCATTCAAGACTCGTGTAATAACCTCGTAAAGCAACAGAAAGTAGTAGCAATCAACTATAATACATTTATAAATGGCCTTTCAATTGACTTATCAGTCTAATCTGGGCTCATACTTTATTGTTTGTTTACTGGATTGATTTGCGAAGTGCTTCCTAGCACCTTTGGCCACGAAAATATTCTGGATTTGCTTGAGCCGTCCAAAGCTGCACCATAATGTATGTCCCCGACAACGTTCAGGGCTTGGCAGGCACGCTCTCTCTCCAAAGAAAACCCAAAGAACCATCACCAGGTCACTGCTGGACGAGCTATGCTGGGCACCTAAAACTCCTTACAAGCACTTTACCTGTTTCGTCTATATGGCGAAACGAGCGTATCCTCGCGTCAAATTGCTCAGATTATCTGGCGCTGTGGCGATCACAGCAACCAAAACAGGAAATGCGGTTACTGTCTTCAACATCATGGAGGTCTGGAACTGGCAAACCCTGAACGATCAGACTCCTAGATTTCGGTAGGTATGAACTGACTTTCGTTATAAGCAATGGTAACATCCACGACAATGCATGTTAACTTTCGATGATTTTGGGCAGACACGACGCTTGCCCAGGGCTACTCTGACTTTCATCCTTATAAATCTAGCACCTGCTAACTTCCCAGTCAACACTTTCCAAAAGCCTCAGTTGCTTTTGAGTAGCTTGAACAGTCTTGAGACAAATACGTGGGGATGGAAATGGATAAGCGAAGTTGGTTAATCGATAGTCTGGTCTAGACTGCGGTCTTATCGTTAGCCGGACATGCTTTTGTAGTAGTGTCAATTGCCAAGCCAATATATTCGTAAGCTTCTCCTAACTGTTGCTCGATAATTGGCTCAGTGGTGGTTAACGTGCATGTTTATGCCTGTTCAAAGAGCATCTTTCGCCGAAACCCGCCCACCATTTATATATCCAAGGCCCATCAACCATCGACCAGCTGAATTCATCAAACACATTCAATTAATTACAGCAAGTACTACTGTTTTTCTTCCACGATGTCTGAACATTCTAGCCGGCCGCCGGAGCCCAAATTCATCGGTGCTTTTAACTTTATAGTTGAAGAAACCGGCGCATTGATGGATCTTGCCGGCGGTGGCGGGCAAGAACCCCCGTAATTGCATAGTAAGGATGATTTGGAAGTTCAATAGTTCATCGAGTTTGACGCTGACAATACCTAACTTAGCATGGATCAGGACGACGGAAATCACCGGAACCAAATCTGGTCTGTTTTCTCCGTACCAGACAAGGACACGTTTCTCATCAGGAGCGAGACAAATGGGGCGTGGCTGTATCTTACGGGTAGCTTTATTACTGAAGAACATGGCTGAAGACGCTGACAAATGTTTTAGGACCTAACTACCCAGTTCGCACAGCCTATGGGCCCTATAATGATGAAAGCGCTCAATGGCGGTTTAAGGGCGCAGACGTCGAGAGCCTAGATAACGGCGCGTCTGTATCGTAAGTCTGAACAACATCACCAAGTTCTGTAGCTTGGGTTTAATGTTTTTAATGGAGTTTGCAGTGTAAGGCACCCTAATAGTGTATTGGATCTCGAGGGAGGAAATCCTACAGGAAGAATCCTAACCTATAACCATTATGGTAGCCCCAACCAGCTCTTCAAGCTTCGGAGGAAATGGTAAGCTGATGCTTTGTGATTTGGTGAATTCGCGGTCAGACTTGAGATGGTTCATCAGCTTGTTAAGTTAGAATTTTATATCAAATCCGAAGAAAAGATCTCCTGTGCTAAAGAAGTATCTTGCCACAATACTGGGGTCGCCAACGACAGCCATATGCAGTAATTAGGAGACCTTAGCAACCTCCGTCAATCATGACGTTCCAATTTCGTACATCGTACTGAGCGCCCATAACAAGCCACGTATCAATGGCCTGGCAGCAGCTGGTACAAATGGGATTGGGAACCATTTTATGATAGTTGACGTATAGTCTACATGTAGCAAGAACATTTGGGTTTGGTTTGTCTAAGACTGGGTGGAACTTATTAAATGATAATCGCTGAGCTTGCTGTTCCTTGGCCATGTTATTCAATCGATATCAAACTTGCTTTTAAAATTGTAGTTAATATATAATAATTATAATTAATTTAATTAAATATCTAAACAATGAAGACTAATAATGATACAGCGGATTAATGTTAATTCGGCACGCTCCGGCTATTCGCCGGACCTTGTTAATTATACATACCTGCCTAGATGCCACAAACCTAAAATCTTACTCACTATTATTTCAATCTCACCCCGCTGTCCCCCCAACTCCATGCATTTTGCAACCTCAGTTACAACCAATCATCGCGTCATTATTAAACATGAATAATATAGACGAAGATGCCGCTACAGGAAAAACCAATTCCGGCCGCGCTGCCTGTACAGAGTGTGCGCGTCGTAAACAAAAGGCAAGCACCAAGCAGTCCAGGCTCTATCGATTAGCAGCGTGGCTAATTTCAACACCAGTGCGACCGTAATTGGCCCTGTAATAACTGCCAAAAACGGAACGTAGCGAACAAATGTCACTTCAAGTCCCTCGAACGCCAGAGTCCACGTCAAAAGAAGCGCCCGATTGATGTTGGAATTCACGGGGAATCGATGGAGGACGAGTCTGGTGATGAAGTTAATGAGGCACAAATGCTTCAAGTTATGGGGTACGGCTCAGAATCCTTTTTCAACAAGATTTACATTCATGCGCAGGTAAGCTAGAACATCACAATATTAGAGATAAGAAGAAGGGGAAAGGGTGAGGGACTAATACTAGATCAGAAAGAGAGGAAACTGTCCAGTCAACCTCGCATGGATCCTAAATCATGCCCTCAATTACAACATGTTCTGGATGTACTTCCTACCCGATCATTTATGGGTAAGCTCCTAGAGACTGTCCAGATATCACTTGACGGCTATTAAACTTCGCGTTCAGACACCCTTGTTAAAAACTTCTTCGACAATGTTAACTTCCACTATTATATCATCTACCCCTCGTCCTTCCTGGACGAATACCGGGGCTGGTGGATCGATCGAATCACAGGAAATCCCATCAGGTTACAATGGACATGTCTTCTTACTATCATATGCGCATGCTCCGCTCAATATCTAAGTACCGAGCTACAAGGAAAGCTTGAGCATGAATTGGGTGTCAGGACCCAAATGCTCACCGAACGGTACCACCGTGCTTCTAGCGAGCTTTACAACATCATTCCACCTAGAGAAAGTCACTTGCATGGTGTACAATACTTGCTACACTCATGTTACTGGTACAAGTCGGAAGCCCGGTTCACGGAGTGTTGGTACAGCTTATCCGCCGCTATTCGGGTAGCCCAGGAAATTGGTAGAGATCACATTCGCGCAATCACTCAGCAGCGCTAATGTATATTCGCAGGTATCCATCAAGAAGCTTCCATGCTCGACATCTCTAACTTTGAGCGCGAAATGTACCGACGAGTTTGGTGTGTGCTTGATACATGGGATTGGTAAGTACTCTGTTGGTCATATAGTTAGCATATCTGATAAGTGATAGGCAAATGTCTGCCCTACTTTCGAGACCTCTGATGATAGACCGAACCTATTGCAAGGTCGGTCTGCCCGAGCTGACCCTTGAAGGCACCACCCCATCACCAATGCTACACCTGAAATTACAGTCGGAGCTTATTAGAAGGCTTTTTAACCGATTTGGGCCTACCAGAAATGTCGTTGAGCCTGTCGACATTCAAGAGTATCAGAAAATGTTGGAAGACTGGATGACGAAGTTTCCACCGATATTTGACCTTGATAATCCGGATTACGACCAGGACGCCCTTTGCCCATGGATTTCGCTACACCGCCATTACATTCAGACAATGGGATATTCCATGATTCTGGATCCATTTCGCCTTCATTTAGCTAAATCCATCGATACCAAAACCGCATCGAAAGCTGAGGTCCAAATACGATCAGACGGCATCGACTACGCTTTGAAGTTGATGACTACTCTCCGTGGGTTCTTCAACCACGTTTGGCCTCGTGATGCCAAGTTTCACTTTGTTATATTTTCTATTTTTGACACATCGGCCTTATTCTCGAGCATTCTAGTCCACGACAAAGATGGCTCAGCCCCCAAGCGTCAAGAAATGCTAGACTCATTCGACATGGCTCTAGACATGATCAAGCATTTAAGGGCGGTTGCTCCAAACTTTCAACTTTACTATAGAATCCTCCGTCGGTTACGCCTCAAGGCTGCGGGGAAGTTCTCTACGATCCCGGAAGTCCCTGAACCGCCACGCAAGTGTCTGAAAACTACTGCTTCAAAATCGACATCGCTGTTGCCGGATATTCATGCCACACCAAGCACACTCTCTACTATTGGCTGCCACACTGAATATGATACAGCCTCAATCTCCCGACTTTCAAACGCTGGCCTTGGCCACAATCTACTAGCTCAACCGAATCATGGCTTCCAACGCCACCGCCCTTCTCATGACACGGATGCAGTTCAAGAAACATCTACAGTTATTCAACCACCCATAGCCCAGTCCAGCATGAATAAGGATTTCCAATCCCTATCGAGGCTTGAAAGTGGGAGCTCAGAACAAACTGTCTTTGCATCTATATCCGAGGAGGAACTTGGAAACCTAGCCGAATTGTGGAGGTGGAAAGATTTGGACTTGGGCATTATCGACCAATTGAACCCATGATATTTGGTAAAGAATACAACTTCAGTCAGTGGTTACAGTACGCATAGTCATGTAATTCATATGGTGAATTGAACTTGACGTCAACATGAGATATGCCAGGATAACGTGAGGCCAATAGATATTCAGAACTGTAATCGACAAGATGAATATGTTGGACATTATTGCAGAGGTTGTTTTATTAATCTTTGCAGTAAAACATTTATTATTTATAATTTGACCCCAGTAAAAATAAAAAGTCATCTAGATATACCGCTCAAACCAGTTAAGCATCTCAGCTGGCTCCTTTGCAAAGTAATTATAACCATCAAAGCGCCTATCAGTATCCTCAATCCAGACCATTTTCTTTTCCTTACTTCCAAGTGCATCAAATATTTGTTGGCTGTCAGAGGTGTCGATCAGGAAGTCTTTGCGAACCTGCGCGAAAAGGGTCGGAACTGTTACATTCTTTGCCAAAGGCAGCGGAGTCAGCTCCTTTAACCTAAAGCCAGTAAGCTCATAGATGCGCTTATCAAATGCGGCGACAGTGGCGTCCTTATCGAAGCCGGAGTTGATGGCGCCTTTCTCAACAAAGGCATGCCCAGAGACAGCTTGGAGAAGAATCATGGCCTTGATAGTCTTGAAATACTCTGGGAAGAGTGTCATTGCGTGGATGGTGGCGTTTCCGCCCATACAGCGGCTGAGAAGACCGATACTGTTGTTTTTGGTTTCAGGACGAGACAGGGCATATTTTATGGACCCAACAACATCGCGGGCTTCATAATATCCCAGAGCGCCGCACATGCCGCCGGAACCAGCATCACTGATACCATGGTTGCGAAGGTCGTAGCAAATTATGTTGTAACCGGCATGATGTAGGCTCTTGTAGTCAGGGAGGAAGTTGACCTCAAAGCCGCCAAAGCCGCCATATGGCTCCAGATGGCCAGGATACCCATATCGGTTGCAAGTCATTGGGTGGTTTGCGATAATGAGCTTTTGTGAATTTTGTGCAGGGATGAACCATCCTTGTAGAATGGTTCCATCGAGAGACGGAAAGAAGATGTCTTCGTATTTCATACCGTACTCGTCCGGGCGGCGGAGGATAGGGGAGCGCTGCCCATTTTTGAAGAGCTGGGCGTAGCCCTCGACGAATTTGTTCATAGCTTCAGTCGACGATATGTTTGAAAGAATTGTGTTTATTTAGAATCTGATGCTCTGTATAGCTGAAATATATTTCGAGTTATAGGATCACTTTCAACCGATCCTTCGTGTTCTATTTGTACTTTTCTGACAGTCGTTTTCGGCCGATTCTTGTCGGTATCAGCCTCAACGATCGGGGTGGAGAACAGCGCTAATCACTTCCAGTATGACATCACAATAGCAGTCTTCGGCATGTGCGGAGATAAGCAACGCCATCCGATCATTCTTAACAGCACTAAGACTTTCTAGTTTGTGATTGGACTTACAGAATAGCATTCGTCAAGTAGCGTCTGCATCCTTAGCCATATTAGTAATGAATTGCTTTCAAGGGCCGAAAAGATACCAAAAACCCACTGAATCTCGGGGTTACCATAACTTACACCACTACTAAGATACATTATAAAGTGAAGATTAAATTGGATCACTTTACATAAGTTAACGTACAGCTATAACTTTCCCTTATTCGCCTTTAAAGCTTGCAGAAAGCCTACCGTAATACCATGATCGGATCGGATGCGTTCTGCTACTGCAGCAATTGCGTCTGCGTCTGAGAGATCAACCTTGTAAAAGGGAGTCCTTGCACCTATCCCAACTACCGCTCAGTGGTTTTCCTTAACACGAAGTTGGCATTACAAACGGAGCTGAGGGATTGTAGCAACACCGAGAACTCAGAGCTACGTACCATTCTTGCCTGAAGGCGGATTTATGTCTAGTATGATGACTTTGATGTTCTTGGCCCTCAACATCTAGACGATCTTGGCGCCTATGCCACTGCTGCCGCCAGTGACCACGACCAATTCGGTGGCGGGATTCCATCTGTTTAGGGTATCCCCATGGTTGGCGCTTCTCCAAGATAACCACCTGTTCAAGGGTGAGAGCAAGGCGAGAACACCTACAACAGTCGCTATGGTTTGTGCTCTTTGTGACTTTGACAAGTTGACAATGAAGGGTGGCAGATGCTGCGAGAGTTGCGAGATAGAATCCATGTTGATAACTTGGCTGGGGGGCATAAAGAAACGTGCTGGATTGGAGTGAGAGGACTGTGAATTGTCTATAGGCCTCCCTTTCAGCCGTGGACGTTTTTATAGGTATTTCAGCGCGGGCATAACCCCATACCCCGGATTCTACTGACGGCGCTTCCCCAGACAACCACGAGCTAAAGTGTCGGTACTTTGATTCCCCTGTGCCGTCGGCTTGGAGAAGCGGCTAAGGGGCACAATCTAGCCGAACCAATCATGTGGGCTGAGTCTACCATTGCGGGCCCACTGAGTATCACCTCTGAGGTGAAATAGCCGTTTGCTTATTATTTTGCAGGAAATAGATACCTATGCTTGGCGACTGAGATATGTCCTCGGATGTAATAAGCACGTGGTAGACTGCCTTTGGCCTTGTGTTTAATCTACGTCTACCCAAAAGTGTGTCGGATACCTCGGAAGAGCCCATGTCAATTGTGATACGTTTCTCAGAATAAATACCGAATGTCTTTCGTCTGATTTCGTTTCGAGTTAACAAAAATTAATATTTAGAATCACTCCACTCACTTAACTTAGTTATCATACTATCAAACATGTCATCCGAACGAGTTGTCGAGTTCAGGACTTATGATGACCTCAAGCTTCAAGGCACATTTTATGCTGCTGGAGAAAAACGGCCTTGTATTATCATGACAACCGGGGTGAGTGCTTCACATCTACTTCCTATTTATTGCATTGAGTAACGATTATTGATTTAGTTCAGTGGAGAAAGGTTCCAGTACCTGCCAGACTTTGCGCGGCGATTTCAAGCCGCCGGATTTGGTGTACTTTTGTATGATAATCGGAACTTTGGCGAGAGTGAAGGTGTTCCCCGTAACGAGGTTGACCCCGATTTACAGGCAAGGGACTACCTTGACGCATTTAATTATGCCACTACACTTACTGAGGTTGATCCCCGTCGCATCGTGTATTGGGGCTCGAGCATGTCTGGTGGAACTGTTATCAAGGCTGCAGCTCTCAACAGCAACATCGCTGCCGTTATCGCTCAAGTTCCCTTCGTCTCAGGCGACGGGCTGTCCCGAGCTAGCCGGCAACCACCTGCGACCTTGGTCATGGAACGGGGAAATGCTGTGGCCACTGGAAAGCCTACCATGATCCCTACGTACCCCGAGCTACGGGATGGAGTTGTCCACGACAATCCTGGTGCAGTTCTGGCTGGCCCATCAGCGGTCAAGTTCATCGAGGAGATGGTTTGTCGTGGGTATTCATGGGCTGAGACGGTGACGGCCCAGAGTGTAGCAAATTGCAGCCTTTCTGAGCCGCTTGCTTATATTCACCGAATCTCACCGACTCCATTGCTTATGATCGTGGCCGATAACGATACCATCACTGACACGCGGTCTCAATTTGAAGCCTTCGAAAAAGCGCTTCAGCCTAAGAAGCTGCTTATCATGAAGGGCGAAGATCATTTCAGTGTCTATTTCGGAGAAGCGTTTGAGAAGAACATCGGCGGACAGATCGACTTCCTGGAGGAGACGTTGGCCATTTGATGATACTTGTTGAGGGACATTGGGAGATGTACTGTTGTGTTATGGAGGCCCGAGATATTGAACAAAAATAGCATAAAGAAATACCTAGCTGCATTTCTTCCTGCCAGTACTCAAGGGCATCAGCGCTGAAAATGTGAAACTATTCTTCTAGCAGGATGGGCATTCGATTAATTGATTGTATGAGAGTACGTACTTGGCCCAGCCTCTGAACCCACCAACCTCATGGGAAGACACGGGGTGCATGTACCAACTCCTCGGGGACGCGACAGCGCGTGATAGCAAAGACTTGATAAAGAATGCAAAAGAAAGGATGCCTCAGATCTGCGGGTCAAATTCCGCACTACAGCTACGCTACTGCTAACTACAACCTTATATGCTATGGGTGCCTCGGCAACTGTGGGGATCCCGGAATCAGACAAATCATAAATGCAGCGGAACCGTCAGTTAGCATCCATTTCCTTTCAAATATCTATCGTCTTGCAGAATCAAAATTAATTCTTGGATCGTCCCGCCATGGAAGATGTACCTTTAGGAGCCTCGGCTTCGATAGACATGCCAATTTCAAACTCGAATCGCAAGAGGGCACTGAAGGCGTGCCTAGCCTGTCGATCACGCAAGGTTCGATGCGACGTCTCGCTTGTGTCTCAACCATGCACCAACTGCCGGCATCTGGGGAAAAACTGCCTAGTTGTTGGGAGAGCTACACGTCTGTAAGTAAAAAGAAAAGAGCCGCGAATCATGTCCAATTGTACCTCATGGGTTGCTGACTATAGTGTCGACGCGACGAGCAGAGCAACGAGAGGGGTCCGTCACAATCGCCGAGTTCCGATTGAAGCCTCAGGAAAACAAAACTCACAGCCGACGGCGGTAGAAACAGGCTCTGGATCACAGAACAGGACAGAAGAACCCGCCAGTGACGGTCCTACAAACGACACAGTCTGTCCCGAAAACCTTTTCGGCTTATCTCAATCGTCGGACAGTTTCATCGTACAACCTGATCACGTGTCCAGTGATACGGGTCAGGAATCGCCAAGAAGCAGCAACCCATCGACATCCCAGAATGGGTCGCAAGCCCCTTCAATTTCCATGGTGGTCACATACTCCCACCTTCGCTTTCTCACCATAAACAACCTTCACAATATATCGGCATCAGATGTCAACTATCTCGAGTCCCAAGGTTGCCTCCATGTTCCAATGCGGCCAGTGCTGGATGATTTTATTGAACAGTATTTCCTACATGTCCACCCAATGGTCCCCATGATCGACGAGGGTAACTTCTGGGACATGTATGCACAGAACCACACCGAGAAAGCAGAAAGAAGTCTAGATACCGTGTCCCTTGTTCTTTTCCAGGCCATGCTCTTCAGTAGTTGCACGGTGAGTATCCCATGGAGTTGTAATACTAGGCCACCTGAGACGCTTAGTTATGGGGAAAGGTTGCTAATACATCGCTCTGTTACTAGTTCGTTCCCTTCGACTGCATAAGAAAACTCGGATACGCGACTCTCCGCCAGGCCAGGGCGGGATTCTACAGGCGAGCAAAGGTAAGGGAATCAAGGGAGTGCGATGGGCTAGTAATAAAGACGTTGATGTGTATACTTAGCTTCTGTACGAGTTGCACGCAGAAAGCAATCATCTGCCGCTTGCTCAGGCATCAATCCTACTCATGCTATGGTACCCTCCGTTACATATGGCATTGGTTCCTTGCCAGACCTGGTTAAGCCGTGCTGTACAGCATGCTCGATATTTGGATGCCGACGGACTCGCTGCGAGACCAGATGCGTCAGTCAAGGGCCAAGAGAGCCTCCGCCGTCTGTGGTGGTGCTGTATTATTGCAGACCGCATTATGTCACTCTCTGCCCGCTGCCGCCCGTTGATCAGTCACTCTACATTCGATTTTGGGTGTAGTACGGCTCTTCAAGCCTCAGATCTCCAAGATGAGGTTTATAGATCGAGCGTCTATAATCCGGCGAGCAAGAAGAGTCTAAATTGTCTCTTGGAAGTATCGACTAATTTCATGGTGATGCTAACTGACGTTCTTGAAATCGCCTTCCCGTTGAGGAATCTCTCTGTGGCTAAGCAAGACATGGATATTGAAGAGTCTGTCAAAATCCTAGAATGTGAGAGTTCTCTGAATCAGTGGTTCAGTCATGCTTCAGCGACATTTCCACCTTTTGAGTGGCCAAATTCTGCCATGGAGAAAAGGCCAAGTCTCCACAAATCAGTTAACCTACACGTTGGGATTCTGTATATTTATTACTAGTAGGTATCCTCTCTGGCGTTCTATTTCTCTTGGCTGCTGCTGACCCTGAGACAGTCATTCAAAAATCGCCTTGCAGCATTGCAAATTATCTTCCTACCTGAGGTCTGCCTCCGATCAGACAGGAGAGCCAACCGCGCTACTCGCGATTCGGGACAATTTACAAGATGCAGTATCTAGCATGTCACAGTTGTTCAGCAGCCTGAATAGGCTTCGACTCGTACGGTGGTTACCTGTCAGCGCGTAAGTCAGGATTGATACAATAGGCGTCTTTCGACCATCGCTGATGTATCTCACTGCAGAATTGGATGTATGGCAATACCACTTGCACTCAGCGTCGTCACCGCGAAACTGGAAACAGCCAAGGCTAACTCTATGCTAACTCACTCCCTGGGTGCCGGTTCGGAAAAGCACAGCCTGGTTGTATTTACAGAAGCCTTGAGCTGCTTCTATCCTCAGTACGATGACGTCGAGATGATAAAGGCAGCTGTCAGACAAGCAGCGGAAAAAGTTGAGACTATGTCCCAGGCGTATAGGCCCTGGACCCCAAACTTAAGCTGGACGGAAATTCTCCTAAACGACCCCAGCTCGTACCTCAGAATAGTCCTGATGATTGATATATGTATTAATAAGGGGAGAGTTGCAGATGACCAAGACCTGCCTGAGTGGCTGTGGAAGAGGTTTATTTTAATTGCCATTGTACCATAAAATGGCCCGTGTATAATATACTGGCCCCGACTAGTGTTTGTGTTTCAGGATGAAATTACTCCGTGTGTCCGTGCAAAACGCAGCAATAAATTAAATAGGATTGACTTCAGGGTATTTGTAGAACGGCGATCGGATCTACGGCACACTATGCTGAACTGCCGATGTATTAAACTTTGTCAGACAGGGAAAAATAAAATTATAAACTCCGATCCGCAAGGCTGTACGGAACAAACTTCTCGTATTACAGGGATATAAACCTTCTCTCAAGAAGGATAAATAAGAGTGATCCCGCATTCACTTTCATTGTCGCCGGTCCACAAACCACCAAAGACATATTCCACCTTGTAGCCTACTGGCAACAGCAAGTTCTTCCTCTTTTCACAAAATCTAAGATAGCCAAGGTAAGCTTACTTGTCCAATCTAACGACATGAGATCAAAACAAACCCAAGCTAATTATCCAGCAGTCTGTCAACTATCATGCTCGCCGAAGCCGTCCTCCTCGTCGCAGCCGCTTGCAATGCGTGGGCATCACCCTACGTCGTCACCAACCCAGCAGACCTCAAGAACGACTGGCACAGCAATGACTACACCGGAACTCGCGGCAAGGACCAGATGATCCATTGGAAATTCACCATCGAAGGACACAACGCAGTCCCCGACCCAGGCCACTTTTCAACCGTTTGCAAGGGCGTGCAGAACGGGGAGCTATGCGGCGAACCATGTACCAAGCCCGGGGCCTTTGTGGCATGTAAGGACGAAGCATACGAGGCCCGTCAGTGGTTCAATGAGTATGGCACTACTGTTGAAGTGCGACGTACTACGTTCCCTGATGCTGGGAAGAAGGTGATTATTAGTGCTATGGCCAATATCACTGAGCAAGATGTGGTTGGCACGGTGCATTACAAGCTAAAATTTGGGGATTTCCAGAAGCAATTTATTTCAACATTTAATCCTCCATCGACTAAGATTTAGGTGTACTATATTTTAAATATTTATAGGCTATTATTCTAGTAATTATGTCGACTTCCCAATCTGATGAAACAGTCGCCCGTAGTTGTTTACGTCATACAGTGACATAAGTTCAATTGCGCTAGACTTCTTGGCCACTTCTGTGGCTGAATCCTGCTCTTTTGTGTTATTTTGACCGTGGCTTAGATCTATTCCAGCGGGATATTGATTGAATTTGCCGAGTCGGGATGTGGAGGCGCACCAAGCTTGGGATCGGCCCGTGTCACGACTTCTCGTTAAAATGATCAGGTCAACAAACTAGTTTATTTCCAAGCTTTAAAGCACTACTATTTTCTTTAGTCTTATTATGTTCGACTCTTGTGACTTCTAGCTGTGGCCCGGTCATGACTTGTGATAGAGTCGACATGTCTTGTTTCTAAGATTTACTCCATGGAAGGACGCTACAATGTCATTCAGACGATAGTAATGAGATGATCTAAAGATGCCCATGACCAAATCACGCCTTTTTATCCTTTTCTACATTATATGCGGGTTAGACTGTACTCAGTATCTCTGCCGCTACCTAATTCTTTCCAATCAGTTCAACACCTAACACATAGTTGCAGCGACTTCGACGTGGCTGCGCAACAAGATTGTGACCAAGGCAATGCATGCTGCATTTTATGGCTACTATGCTGTTGTTCAAAAGTAAAATGCGCATGTGCACCCGAGTCACATTCTCCTTTGGCAGATCATATTTGCAGACTGATCAAAATGCAACGTTGCGCTCAAATCTCGATCGACAAGTCCCCGCATCTCATCAGGGGTAGGCGCTGCATCATTAGACCATGCATTGGTCGAAACTCTTTTATTTCCGAATTTAATGCGGCCCGAACAAAAGGACCAGTTACGCGCCGCGTGGGTATCCAAAATGGGTGTCATGAAACAAATACTAAATGACTATATTTTCCCCGATAAGACTTCCCCGTGAAGGAGAAAAGCGCCTGCTGCCATTCACCACGTGCCTCGGGAGATCAGCCAGGGCCGGTCCCAGCATCACAAGCTCCAGGGTTGTATCGCAATAAGGATCCGACTGTTGTCCTGGCCTATCACATCTTCTCATGGGTTCTAATGAACATCGGAAACAAAGCCGGTTTCATTGCACCGCCGATTTGCGAGTTATAACCAGTAGTTAACCAACAGGTTTCGCCTTAAGTGGAAGCTCATTTTGTAAGGGATGATACTGAATGCACTGGTCACAGACCTATGGACGCCAAGTCGAAATCTCCTGACTACTGTTTTACCTGCATGAACTCATCCTACAGCGTCACGACCCCTTATTGGCTCAGGTGAAATGAATAGCAGCTGGCTTTGCTTTTGAGGAAATATTTGGATTAGGAGACATAGTTACAGAACCACAAGATATGCGCTCAAATTAACCGGCAAGAATATCTAATACAAATATGCAATGCATCCTTCAGAACTTGGCCCCTGTTCAGAAAGCTTCTGGTCTATCACAACAGCATCACTGAAATTCATCACCTTCTTAAGAGACCAGATAAAAGACATATCTTTGTCCTTTCCAACTTTTGAAACCAATATGAAAGTCTTCAGTAGGGTTCATGCATGTCTCCTTGGAGTTCTTACCCAACACGTTGCGCAGTCATGGGCACTCTCAGGAGAGGCAAAAGCAATGGTAGAAGACTCAATGGAGTGGATGGATAGGTTCTACGACCCCAAGATCTCACAGCTATATGACCTCAACTCCAACGCCGCAATGAACCACGAGACACTTGCTTCTACATGGTACGCGGTCGGACTTCTTGCACGGAACGCCGACGGTGATGCCTCAAGGGCTGAGGATGTGATAAGATATGTCATCAAGGACCAGCACGACGACCCCAAGGATTTGTGGTACGGCGACTATACGCGAGAGCCAGAGGAGCCAACGGTTGGAACAGCATGGTACCCTGCCAAAATGTACGGATCGTGGGACCCCAACTGGCGAGGCTTCGTTGGTCTTAGCTTCATCACGATATACGAAGAGTTCGGCGATTTGTTATCTGATGATTTGAAGGGCCTTATGCTGGACAGTCTATATAACTGCAGCATTGGCGATTCGTATCGCGTGGGTGGTGTCAACGGAGATAACCTCTATCCGTCTTACAGTAACCCTGCAATCATGCGTGCAATCGGGACGAGCTGGACTGGTCGCCAAGTAGGCGATGACAATATGACACAGGCTGGAGAAGATTATGCGACGGAGATCATTAACCTCTTCGACTTGCATGATACGCTTTCTGAATTCAATTCGGCGACTTACACCGGTATTTCACTCTTTGGTCTTACACTTTGGTGCAAGTATGGTGATGAGGATAGTATTCTCTCCCAAAGAGGTCCAGATCTCCTGCGCGGTGTCTGGAATTATACATCGCAACTGTGGAATCCAAGCATGCGGAACCTCGCTGGTCCATGGGATCGTGCATACACGTTCGACATGACCAAGTCTCTCGGCATTCTATCTCACTTTCTCGCACCCATCATCGGGAGAAAGGAGTCTGGTCTCTGGCAGTACCCGGAAGTCATGAGCCATGCCCGTGACTGGGCCTGGGCACCTCTCATTGCCGTGCACTCTGAATTCCACAACTCATTGCTCTCGGATGATCTTAAGGAGTCGCTGAAGACATTTGATGGAGAGAGGACATACGAAGGGCAGGCATATTATCCGCCCTATGACCTTGATACCCGCAACATCACGACGTGGCTCAGCGAGTCGCTCATGATCGGAGCTCAGTCGTATCGGACAAAGAGCGCAAACGGGCCGTCGAACAACAAGGCCCAGTTCCATCCCGCTGTTGCACATTGGTCTTATGGAGACGATACTATCGGATGGCTCAGCGCAAGTTAATCCCGCTTCAAAATTCACTCCTTCCTGTACTAACGCGACACCCAGCTCCGTCCTACTGAGGCCCACGTCCTGATGGAAGTCTCGCCAAAGAAGCTGAAAGTGACTTATCCCGAGGGGACCAGTAGTTCTGTGTTCACTTTTGTGGCCTCTCCCTCACTTGCGAAGAGGGATGTCCAGTCTTGGGCTGACATTCAAGGCGTCTCGATATCTGTCTCTGGAAATGCAAATCCCGTGCCACAGATCACATTCGCTGGCCGATATGGCGGTTCTGGAAGTCCAATTTACGACCACAATCATTGGACTTTCGTCCACGCAATGCCTGCTGAGTTTGAGGGCGCTCCTGAGATTACCATTGAGTTCGAATAGAAGGACCTGGTTCAAGACCAACTAGAGATTCTTTTGTCAGGTATACTACACATGATTAGAGGATGTACTATTATTGTGTACACATGTTTTATAGATTTCAGCCGGTATCGATCTTCAATTTAATAAAGCACTTTGCTTAGAAGCATTACGCTAGCAGGCCTCCTACGATGAATGCCGCAAGAGTGATAATGAAAGCAGCCGATCCAGGCTGTAGAGAGGCGGAATCGTTATCATCGTCGCCACTGCCAGCGCCCGATTCAGATCCATTCCCTCCACTCGAGCCTGACCCGCTCTCGTGGCTCAACACAAAGATCTCGCCCGTCTTGTCGGAACTAAACCAGAGTCTACCCTTAGAATCCCACGCCAGACCAACGGGGCGGAAGCAGTCGTCCGGACATTTTGAGAGATCTTTGTTGTATATAATGGGTGTAGTGGCGTTTGTGCTCCGTGAAGAAGATGCAGGTTTGCCGTCTTGGAAATCGACGTATGAGACTTGGTAGCCAACTGGCGGGTCACGGTTCCCTAAGTGTGTCAGACGTGGACTGGGTTCAAAGGTAGGGAGGGGGGTCTTACAGCTTCCGTGGAAAGATACATAGGCTCGTGTGCCATTCTCGTCGAACTTCAAGTCTAAAGGTGCGGTGTGCGCTTGAAATGCTAGTACTGGAGCAACATAGTCGGATTTGCATTCCTCATCAGTAAGAGCGGTAGCATTATCACCGTCAGTCTGACGATCAGCAGGAAATTGATCGCCTATCTTGAGGTCGCCGAGATTAGGGAAGCCATCCGTAGACCAGAGGGTATAGCAAAGAGGGTAGCCGTAGTTGCCACCCTGATCATCAGAGCCATTAAGATAGCCGTGGAAGTTCATCTCTTCGCCTGGGTTGTCCTTGTGAATATCCTTGCCGTCGCGATGTAGTTCATCGGCGGAATTCTCAACGCTGAAAATGCCGCCTGTCTCTGGATGTTCTGCCACGCCGACAGAATTGCGCAGACCCCAGCCCATAATCTCGCCGTCAAGGTAATCATATGGCTTTTTATCGGAATTGCTGCTGAAGGATGAAACATTAAAGGCGCGGATCTGAGAGCGGCCTGAGTCACGATCTTCGGCACCTGCGTCATCGTTCCCATCACTGCCGCGGGACACGAGCAGCATGTCTGGATGTTTCTGCGAGATGAGCAGGGTTCGTGAGGTGTGACCTCCATTGGTCATATTGGAGACCAGAGTCTGGACAGAAGTGCTGCTGAGGGAGACTTTAGATGGGTCATAGGACCATGCAAAGACCTCGTCGGAGGATGAAGCATATATTGTGCGTCCATCTTTGGAGAGGGCGATGCCATGGTTTAGCTACAACATATTACTCAGCTAATTGTCAAAAGACGGAAGATCTGGGATCTCAGTAGCTCACGTTATTTTTCTTTAGTAGAGTGGTCTTCTTCTTGACTTGCAAGCACGTTCCTCCTTCATCATCAAGTTCGAAATGAATGATGCCATTTCCAGAGTCTATGACAATCAGGGCACCCTCGCTATCGAATAAAATACCTCGAGGTCGTCTGAGCTCGTTGGCGATGATACTGTAGTTCCAGTTATCCGCAGTAGCAGGTGCTGGATAAGAGGTTTTGAGGGTCTTGAGGTTGCATTGCTGGGCTGAAGCGATGACGACGAGGAGCGTTAAGGTGGCGATGAGGCGGATGAACGCCATCGCAAAACGCGGGGTATCGATGACGTCGGGATGAAAAGGTTAATTACCAGGGTTGATAGATGCAACCAAACTATGGGGATGCTATTAGATCCCGAGTATTGGCATGAAAATAAGCAATGTCGTGGAAATGAGGTTTAAACAAGATCATGGAGGAAATAGCTGAAATAGCTGAGATACATGAAGTCGTCATTAACGACCTTGGCAAAAGAAGGTCACACGACTTCATTGCCCAATGAGACAGAAGACCGGGGTCGAGAAATTCCAAGCTAAACCAGGCTCAGCCCGGCGACGTAGGCTCAACTAGCTTACCCTACATCGCCTTTAATATAGAAGTCCAGGAAATTAATGATGGAAGTATTAACTAGCAGAATAATAACTTAATATACTATATATAGTAAGAGTTATCTTCAAACTCAGCTTTACTCAGTCTCATACTCGCGGCTTCTAGAGATATTTTAATAATCTATTACAGCAATAAGGAATAAACACAAAACGGGATTGTGATTACTAACATGCCGCGATTAAAGATATTGAAACCAATCTTCTTGTAATTTCGAGGGCATCAAAGCCTCCAGATCTGTGGCTTTTTTACATCTTCCTATTAAGTTCTAACTCACAGAAACCCTTACAACGCCTTGTAAACAAAGAGTACGGACAGATACTGTACAAGCAAAAGGAAGTCACATTGAAGGCTTTGGTAGGTATTCTAGTTGAATTCTCTAACTGGCTAAGTCTCATAAACTAATAAGAAAGGATTTCAATTAGTTAGTACAGGACGTTGGAGTAATTCAGCAATGACTCTAGACCACAGTGTTTGACTAGACAAGTATACAATTATTGAACCATTGGTAGCTTGGCAGAATCCCCACTAAAGTCAACGTGGGGATAGACAATAGCGTAAGTCAATTGAATTGACACCTGATTCCGCTTCTAGACCTTGGCGGCCATCTCCGCTATCTGACCTTAGTCCTGAGTAACCCGAATTCCTGGCCATAAACAAAACGAAAGAGAAATTTATTCTAGCTTCTATGTGGAGTAAAAACCAACCCACATCAGGAAGCAGGATAAAAAGTCCCTTCCCCACGGCACCTATTCCGATGCCGTGGTAGCCGGATTCTCAGCGGGTCATTGATAAGTAGCCCCATCGGGCAATGGATCTGACAGGCATCTAAGTGGCTGCAGCCAATGCCGACGTTGCTGGGTTTCTAGCGTGTACGACATCTCGGACAGACTGCCTAGACTGCGCACACAATGCTCGTGAGTTCCACGCGCATCGCACACGGTACCCTGGTATGGTAATGATAAGTGTCGCTTATCGCCGCTGGGAGGGTCTGGCAATGACCAATAATAGGCTCGATGTGACAGCGGATTGGGAAGGTTAGTGGTATCCTACCCCATGAACGAGTGCGATAACTAGGTGGGCACGGGAGAAGCGGCAACTGCTATCGGTCGAACCTTGGATTGTGCGACCCGATGTGGGGTTTGCAGGATCTAGAAATACAGTGTTACAGCCTGCTCATTTTGCCTCTCTTGGTGTCCGTTTTATTGTGTGACCTGTGTCCTTTCACCTCATCCGCGTCTTCAGCTGTCGCCCATCTCTAGTATCCAGGGTCCTACAACGAAGGACTCGGGCAGCCATGGCATCTTACAATGAGAAGCTCAAGGGCGGAGACCACGAGCTGTCCCTCGAGTCAGGCAGCGGCGACATTCCGGCAACCGAAGCCTACACTTCATCAGCCGACTACGAACGCGGCGTCCTAGCAAGTCTCCGCCGCTTCGAGGCGCGCATGGACAAGGCTCTCGGTGTCGAGTCTGAAGCCATCGTGCGCAAAACAGAAGAGGACAAACGGCCCGTCCCATGGCATGAGGAGCTCAACATGGCCCTGATTTGGGCATCGGGTACCATGGGCATCAGTTGTTTCGCCACTGGGTTCCTAGGTTGGGAGTTCGGTCTGAGCTTGAAGCAGAGTCTGTTGATTTACATCTTTGCCTCTCTACTTGGCGGCTCGGTGTCCTCATACTGCGCTACTTTTGGTGCAGCAACAGGTCTACGTCAGGTTTCTGTCTCTCGTTACAGCTTCGGCTGGTATCCCAATAAGATCATTGCTTTCCTCAATGGCATTGAACAGCTGGGTTGGGCTTCTGTGGCTACCATCAGCGGTGGCCTGGCCCTTACTGCTGTAGCCGACGGCCACATATCTCTCGTTGTTGGCGTCATCATCATCGCCATCGTTTCGCTCGCCATCAGCTTTTTGGGCCTCAAGTACATTCTGATCTATGAGCGCTATGCCTGGTGCATCTACTTCATCGTGTTCATGATCATCTTTGGCATGGTGGGACCGTACTCCGACAACAAGACCCCAGCCTCCAGCTCAGGCATAGATCTCTCGGGCAATGTGCTTTCTCTGATTGCCATTGTTTACGGCAGCTCCGCATCGTGGGCAACTATGGCATCGGACTACTATGCGCACTACCCCGCCAACACATCACGGCTCAAAGTCTGGCTCTTGACTACGGCTGGTATTGGTATCCCTACAGCAATCGGCATGACCGCAGGAGCTACGGTTGCCAGTGCACTCAACAATGTCGAAGCTTGGAAGACGGCATACGAAGACCCTCACCAAGGTCTTGGCTTCCTCATCAGAGACATGCTGCATCCTCGAGGCTTCGCCAAGTTGCTCCTCGTTCTGCTATCCTTCAGTGGCATCAACACCAACATCATGTCCCTCTACTCATCGGCCATTTCATTCCAACAAATGGCCACCCCGTTTGCCCGAGTCCCTCGTTTTATCTGGACACTTGGTAACTTTGTAATTGTCATCATTCTGGCTATCGTTGGTCGTCAAAAGCTCAACACATATCTTCAGGATTTCCTGAGTCTCTTGGGTTATTGGTGCACCAGCTACTTCGTCATCCTTTTCGAGGAACACACCATCTTCCGCAAGCGTGACTTTGCCAACTACGATCTCGAGGGCTGGAACACTCGGGAGAGACTTCCGCATGGTATCGCTGCCTCCGTTGCGTTCCTGGTGGGTGTTGTTGCGTGGTGCATGGGAATGGTTGAGACGTGGTTCACTGGACCTCTTGGCAAGTTAATTGGAACATACGGAGGCGATGTCGCAAATGAGTTGACCTTTGTGGTCACCGCCATCGTGTACCCAGTTGCTCGATATTTGGAACTGAAGTACTTTGGCAAGTAGATTACAGTTATCAACATCTGTAAGGGGTAGAATGAAATTATCTGACTGACGTATCGTCAACCCGCTCTTGAACTTGAGCATACTTGTCTTGATGTGATTTCCCCAGCGTCATTATTACAATACTCGATGCTAATCCCTACCAATCCCCCCTTGCATGCCCAGCCTAATATACCCTTATCCAAATTTGCCGTGTTTTCCTACTGCTCTTAATTCCCTCGTGGTTGGTTTGAATTCTCCATGCCAGCCGGCAGCTCAGACACGGGCGTGTTGTCGTGAGGGGAAGAGTATATAGGAAGTTCAGAAACAGGTGATACAACTGTCTTGTAAGGCTCGGTGGGAGGACTCTGATGTGGAGAACCTGTGCCCTCCGTGAACATTTGGCTGTATCTGGGGTCGCTGGGGGGTGGTGGGGCGCCCTGAGTGGGATAGCCGGCGTAGTTGTTGTTGTTGTACTCGTGGATGATTGGAGGGGGCACATCTTGTTGGTAGCCCATTTGCTGTTGGTATGGTTGAGGGGGAAATCCAGGTGCGGGTGCAGGCGCAGGCGTTACCTCCTTGTTCTGCCGCTTCTTGCTTCGAAGGAACCAAAAGGCCAGTCCCAAGATGGCGATCAGCGCGACACCGCCAATAACGCCCCCAACGATGGCCCCGACTGGGGTAGGGTTACCCTTTTCAGGTGAGGGCTCAGCTATCTTGGTGACGGTGATGCCCTTGGTCGTATCAATACTGGTAAGAGTTTGCTCTTCAGTTGTACTACCCGTTGTTACCTTGATAACGGTTGAATCGTAGAAGGGAACCTGTTGCTCGGATCTGCCACACAGGTATATAGATAGCTCGTCACCGTCTTCCAGGGCCTTGATGCCCGTTGCGCAATACGGATAGTCGATATTAACATCTCCGGTGCTGAAGTGACTCATTAGACGACGTTTTGCAATAATTTGGACACCAATTAGACGAACCAACAAAGAGCACGCGGGTCCAGACTATTACAGCTAGAGGCGCGGGGATAGCATGTCGTGAAGATATTCTCGAAGCAACCAAAGTGTGAGCCGATGGTCTTGCAGGTCGTAGTCCAGGCATTCTCTTCGCCGCATTTCCAGGTAGCCCAATCTATGCGACTGTGTTAGCTCATTCGAGGCTCAAGATGATAATTAGCAAGAGCCAATACCACTGCCCAAGAGAGAATAGTAGCCACAGGAACCGTAGTTGTTTTGGCGACCGAAAAGATCGCGCTGATAAAGCGTGGCAGGAGCAGTCACAGCCGGGCCAGCCGCATCAAACGCGGGTGCAACTGCAACTGCAACCCTTGTAGGCTGAATATAAGCCATAATTGCAAAAGCTTCCTCACGGTCAAAGGATGGATATACTGTCAATATGAAACGGGGATAAACCAAACTGCTTCGTTAGCAGATTGGGGCACATAAAACTTTAAGACAACAGAGGGGACAGTGCCCCCTAAAATATTTCTTCTTCCCTGGTGGTTTGGACATAGCTGAAAGGCTTTAATTGGATACAGGCCATGATGGTGTTGGAAATGTGCCATGGCGCTCTTTTAGTGTGCGGCTGAGAGAACCGTGCACCATTGACTTTCTGCCTGCCAGCAACGTCAGCCCTCTTATAAAGAGGAGACTGAGACAACGGCCTGGGCGTCCCAGCCTGGCTCAGATCGGCGCCTGACCGTGTCACCGGCCTCCACTATAACCGCTGACATTGGTCGGGATAGTCAGCCATTATTGAGAGGCTGGAAGCCATTTCTGCAGAGGCCCGTTCTGGGCTTGGAGGCGTCGTTCAGCTGCTGTCGGCTGCCGTTTAACTCAATTTCAACCCTTCCCATAGGCTCCATTTACCTGGCTCAGCAGGGTCCGTTCGCTGCGCCTCTGGCTCATGGCAAGAACCTTGATTTAACCATAAGAGGAGGTGAGAAGAGCTGCTCACGTACAAATGGATCATCTAATCCTCGTCAAAGACACTGAGGCAATCAGGGCTGCCATACCTCTTCACATTTATTGCAACAGTGGCAGGGGCAGGTCCCGAAGTGGAAAGCTGAAAGGCAATTAACACCGTGTGGCGACCAACTCTTCACACGACGGCATCTAGACTGGTAAGGCACATGTTTATAGGGACTAGTGTGTGCCCTCTTTGCTTGGCTTTGCTGGACTTGCTATCGGAATTTATAGAAACATACAGGTCCTGCTAAAATACTTTCCCCTGGATGATCATACCGATACTCGGCTCTAGAGACGTCAGTTTTGTTCCAGGTCAACAACCAAATGCCCCGTAGCCTACGTAGCCAATCAGCAATCGCGCTTAATCAATAGTTCCAACTCAGCTTTCAGATCCTAATGACCCGCGATTGCGGGGTTTTATTCTCTCTTGCATATAATTTGGTTCCATTATTAATAAATACCCTGCATCGATGACCTGTCTGCAATGGTAACAGAGAAAAAGCGACGCTCTCGCTACACATCTGTCGCTTGGTCGGTACTTTCTGCGCGTCATGGATATGTGCTTCTGCTGACTAGGGTCGCCCCAGCGAGAGATGCCAACAGCGCAAGACCAGATGCAGCGGCGAGCAACCATGCAATGGATGTAGTAAAGCCTCCATCAGATGCCTCTATCCTCGCGCAACACGCTATCGATCTTCGCGTTGTGCATCGTAGGTGTCACTCTAAAACCTTGAGTATGGAAGCTTACGTCGCGTAGGGCAAAGGCACCCCTCCAAGAGCCAGAGAATGCTCAATCAGAGAAGGAATCTCTGGAGGACGGCTCAGAGAGCCTAGATTCAATGGCTCAGAGCTGGCCCTTCGAGGCTCCAGGTTCGGAATTAGCATATGACAACTTCGATGACTTCATACGCCTTACCGAGCGGCAGCTGTTTCAAGCCGACCATCATAGCGACATAAGCCCTTGCTCAGTGGGCTTTGTCTCTAGAGAACTGGATAGATTATTTATTCAAGGAAACGTTTCTCCGTGCAGAGCACTAGAAGCTCTTGATCACAACAACTGGTGTCAAGTTCTCGCGATCTATGAAGAGGAAGTTGGCATGATGTATCCCTTTCTCGATATCAGTCAGTTGAGCCATGAGATACTTGAGAGACGAACGCAGTCTAACTCCGATTGCACTCGTTCTGGTGGCCTTTTTGGCGAAGGTATTGGTAATATCGCATTCCTAATATTGGCGATCGTCTCAAGCTTTGAAGGCTCCAAGGCTGTAGAAATCGTGAGTCCCATAGTTGAAGAGGCTTCCGTTTCAACCATCCCTAAGATATACCTACAATCCCCGAATTTGGGTGACTTGACATTACTGACCCTGGTTGTGAGTGGACCCTTCCCCTTCATTGTGCTCGTATTAATCGCTTGTTCTTCTGTAGTGTATCTTCTTCTTTCTTACCGATCGTGAGAAAGAGGCGTGGAGATTAATTGGTACCATCGTGAGACTTGTACATGAGCAAAGCTCCCAAGAGGAAGAGACCGCTCCTGAGAAAATCTCGGACACATTCTTCTGGTCTTTATATACCTTGGACCGAAGATGGAGCTTTGGTACTGGGCTACCATTCGCGGTTCAGGACTCCGAGATCAACCGGTCGTCACTGCCAACGGTATGACCCCAATCACGGATGCTTTGAACATTAACTGAACCATGGAACAGAACGAAAGCAGCCATTCATTAGCTTATCTCAAAGAAATGGTTTCATTTTGTGGCATAGCCTCTGATGTCCAAAGCTTCTTCATTAGCCCTTTGGCATCTCGGCTTCAAGACACTCGCTCAACTCAGGACTATCTGCAGTTTCGAGTACTTCAGTGGCAGCAAAATCTGCCACGCCGATTGCAATTTACTGGCATTGAGGACAAATTCGACGCTGCGGTTGAGAAACGCGGAGACTACAAGCTGCGATTAATGCTTTATCTGCGAGCTAATCAGATGAGAACCATAATTCTCCGTAAAGCCGCAAGTCGTTTTGGATCTCACAATATCGACACATCAAACTTTCAGGTCATGATCCAGGTTGCTCGAGACTCGATCCAAGTGCTGGCCAGACTGGCTAGGGATACCGATATATATCATGCTCAGCACAAGACGTTTAACCATTTTCTCGAGACCGCTTTGTCGTCTCTGCTTCTTGTTACCTGCTATGCCAACCCCGATCAGAGCAAGTCTTGTCTCCAAGATGTGGTTACTGCAACACAGCTGATCCACCGACTGGCAAGAGAGTCTCTGATCACGAGGCGGCTGAGGGATAAATTGCAAAGCATACGGAAGGCTACCGATGAATTGAGATCACAGAGATACACAGGAAGCGGGGGCTTTGGGCCAGTTCCTGGTACAGGGGCGATGAGTGCTGGCCAAGACCCTGGCTTTTCAGAGGCAGCACATGCAACAAACTTAATAGGGGACCCTATGCTGTTAAATGGCCTTGCCACTACGGCGAATATTCCAATCGGTCTGTTTGACGTGGATCCTGCCGACAACACTTGGACGGACACTGACCCGTCAATGTTCAACAATTTGAGTCAGATTCTTGGTAACTGCGAAAGCTTCACATTCTTCTAACCAGTTTTCATAGTGATAGATCTCAGACTATGTAAGAAATATTCAACGTTATATACAACCTGGTTCTCTTAAACTTCCTTGATTCCTATCTTTAACGCGAGAGGTATTACTTGTGACGAATCGGAACTGCAGTCTCTGTCGTCACATTGAGACTCAGCAAATCGGGCCGTGAATAATGTCCCACCAAATCGAGGTTCTGCTGCATCATGGCTCGGAATGAAAGATCAACATCAACATATAGAATACCCTCATCTCCTGGTCCCAACGGTTTGCACAGCTCCGAACCATCAGGCCCGTAGATCATGCTAAAACCGCCGCCTGGGGCCCTAGCATAGTCAAACTTTTCCAAACCTGTCTTTGCCTTACTCTCTTCTGTTAGTACTTGGGAGCAGACCAAGACGAAGCAGGCGCCTTCCATCGCCATGACCTGTGAGAATCTGTTGCAAGCAGGCGGCGTCAAGTGGTACGGCCAAGGTTGACCATCCAAGGCATCCCAGCAAAGAGGCCAGCTTGAAACTTGGATATCCAGGTTTTGAGAGTACTGGTAGTAGCGCAGCAGGGGCTGGGTATGCTCCCAGCAGTTCAAACCGCCGATATTGCCGAACGAGGATGGGGCGACAGCCTTGACGGAATCGGCTTGCCCGTCGCCCCAATATGCTCTCTCAACGTGGGTTGGCTTAATCTTTCGTCGATGAAGAACAATGGTGCCAGTCTCATCGATAAATGACTAAACACCAGTTAGTGGTTAGCGACTAGCAGCGACAGAACCAGATGGCCTACCTGAGAAATGTAGAGGGTGCCTTGATATCTCTCACTGTATCCAAGCACAATGAATACTCCAGCATCACGGACAGCTGTCTTAATTTGTTCCATCTCCTCAGACTCCTTCTCAAGGGAATTGGCAAAATACTCGCTCATAAACGCAGCATTGCTGACTGGCGAGTTTGCCCAAATTGTCCTAGAATCATCTGCTTAATTGACCATCGTCGCTCCACGAGATTTAGACTTACCATGGGTAGCCCGGGATGAAAATCTCCGGAAAACCAATGACGTTGGCACCATTACCAGCAGCCTCTTGGATCAACCCAATCGTTTTGGCAATGCTCCCTTTCAAGTCGTTCCAGCATGGTTCGGCCTGGATGGCAGCTACTTTGCATTTGGAAGGCATTGTGAAAGATCGATGAGAGTATTGTTCTTGCTATTACGATAACGAATGAGCTTGAGTTTATAGATTTATTTATGTTCAAGACTTACCCCCACTCTCTATGCGTACGATAAGCTATGAATTATAAATTGCCCCGGGATCTGTCATCTGCAACAGATATCGGAATCAACTCCCCCTTCACCCCATATCGCATTACCGATCTGGTGCAGATCTCGGATTCAACCACGATACCGGAATTCTTATCTCATTCCGACGTTTCTCATCCAATCACAGTCACGATCGAGTAATCAATAAGGCCAAAGCCAGGTTAGCTTCATAACAAGCTTTGCCGCCCTGACTCGTCTAAGTTGAGTCGACCAGTTACCCCGCAACAAATCTGGGGTCAATAGTTAGATATTGCTCTTCGTCGTCTGTATCTCACGCGCCATCATGAATGGGACAGACCAACCCCCATATTATCATCCTGGATCTCAGTCTCGTTGATCTGTACCTCGGAATGAGATCAACGCTATAGCTGGTATAGATAGCGTAATGTTGACAGAAAGCGTCGACGTCGGAATGAGATTATTGCCGTAGCCTGGGTAATTGATATCCGGGTGGCCTAGTGGCGTTTTGCGAGATAACTTGACTGAACATATTGATATGTGAAGCACAGTTAAAGAAAGGTGGTTTGGAGCTATAGCTAGGCATATGGTAGGTTTATATATCTCTTAATCCTATCTCTATACTATAAATAAAAACAGATGTTCTGTCGCTGTTCTAATAAAAGTCGATTTTCTATTCCTTTTACTAAAAAAGCTTACTTTCTAAGCAAATCTCACAATTCATTCGTAGTCAACCTCATCAACATGTTTTACCGCGCCAAATTCCAACCAGGAGACAAGTTCATCTACGGGATATATGGTATTCAGTACCAGGGCCACAGTCCAAACAGCCAGCAGCTGGATCTCATTGAGAGGTTTGACAAGCTCATCACTGGACAGGCGCACCTTGACCGCATCACGGTCCCAGGCGCTAATGACATGAGCACCCAGATCTGGCTCTCATATTGGTGGCCAGAGTCCCACGCAACGTGGTGGTCGTCGCCTCCTGTGAAACAGTTTTGGGACGAGCTCCCAGCAAACGCTGGCATCTGGAGGGAGATCCTTACAGCCACTGCCAATCGAGTGCAGAATGCGTGCACTGCTGAGTTAAAGAATGGGATGAATGGGGTCGGAGAGATGGAACCATTCGGCGACAAGATCGGGTATTGGGGCTGTGTTCGTCATCGTATACCAGATGTGAGCCTGGGTGACAATCTGGCCTCTTCGTTGGAGGAGATGCCTACGCGGGTTCCAGAGACAACAACTATTCGTCATGGTAGAACAACCGTCACCGACCTACCGGACAACATCTGTTTTCTAGTCGAGGGACAAGACCACTCGGGAATGTCTCCAGAAGAGAAGGCTTTGTGGTTCGAAGAATTTGACGAGCTTGTTACTGGCTGGATGGGCTACCTAGCAAAGGATACCACAGCCAATGGACTCTTCGATGTGCGAATGGGTCATGTCTCAGATCACGGAACGTTCAAAACCGGCACTCCAATCAATCTGAACCACAACAGGAAGATTGAGATGTTTTACTGGCAGGACATGAGTAAGTTTGAACGGGTTGGCAGAATTCACAGAGGCCACGTCAAGCTTCGAAAACGTTGGATGGAGGTTTATGGACCTGGTGGGGACATGGGCGACGGTAAAGGCCAAATCAACTTATGGGAGGAAACTTCTATCTTGAGGGGTTCAGATATCTTCGCTGAATATGTTGGGTGCAGAGAGGGTACTGGTTTCATGGCATTCGATAAGTCAGGAATAATTCATAGTAAGCAAGTGGCTTAATTTAAACGCAGTATCTTGACACTCTAGCTGAAACCGCTGTAAAGTATATCCCAAGTGCCTATTATAAGTAAATAGTCAACGAATGCTTTCCCAAAGCTGAAGCTCTTTATCGAGAGGATTATCCACGGCTATAGATTCCACATCAAAATGCATAGTTGACCTGCGGCTAGCTTCATATTTTGGCCACCCTGTATCTCCTGTCGTGGCAAATGCCACCCAGGCCCGATGCATGGTATCAGCGAGGTCTTGAAAGGGGGTTGGACCAAGAAGGGGTTCCGTTCCGAGACCGAGCGTGTCGAAAACGAAGGGGATCTCGAAAGAATGCGACGCCCCAAGGCGGCCACCCATCCGAGGCGATTGCCAGGCAAACTCATACATATACGTCGATGCTCGAGCCGCCTTTGCATGGGCATCGGCAAAGCGAATGGCGGGGATTCGCCAGAACCAATCGGTCTGGATCGCCGAGAATAGCTCACCAGTAGTGGCTCCTGGATGCAACACACGATATGCGTCGAGGCCCTCTGGCGGCAAGCTGTACACGCCGGCTATCGCGGACAGTATCTCTTCCGTAATGCGATCGATGGATCCGTCTGGGACTAAGAAAAGACGTGTTTCCTCGGTGTTAGAGCCAACGACCAGATCAATGTCGGCTGCAGCACTAGCGCGAATAGCATCGATTGGATGCATAGGGAGGATATCCCCGTCGATTGTGGGTGCCCACGGGATAAAACTGAGCGCAGCCTCGCCCCAGAAAGTCGGGTCAGGGCGCGTGGTCAGCTCGTCTCGCAGCTGAGCCTGAGCCTGGAGGATACGATCAGACGATATCGCCTTAATGGTCTCCAATGTAGCCTCGATGCCAAGAAACTCTGCCAATCGCTGTCCGACCCGCTTCGATGTTGCTGCTGAATTGAGCTTTGGGTTGCTCCCACTTTGCACAATCGCTCGGCGGAACAGCCCCTTTGCCTTGGGGACAGCCAGTAGTGTGGCGACGCTCATGGCACCGGCTGACTCCCCAAAGATAGTTACCCTGCTGGGGTCGCCGCCGAATGCCTTTATGTTCTTCTGCACCCATTCGAGAGCGGCGATCTGGTCAAGCAGGCCAAGGTTGGGGGTGCCATCGGCTAGATAGAGAAATCCTTGGGCACCCACGCGGTAGTTGATCGTTACACACACGACGCCGTCGCGGGCAAACCTAGCACCATCGTAGTAGGCTACAGCGCCAGTAGCATGGAATTCAAACATACCACCGGGAATCCAGACCACTACTGGCCGTCCCGCGGTACCGAGGCTAGGTGTCCACACGTTCAGCGTCAGACAGTCTTCACCACTGCTGACTAGTTCTGCGAGACCCTCAGCAATCCCCGGCGGATAGGGGACCTGCGGCGACTTAGGCCCGAAACTTAGCGTGTCACGCACACCTCCCCAGTGTTCCGGCGGCTGTGGAGGACGGAGATAATTGGGCCCAAAAGGTGGTGCAGCAAACGGCACCCCTTTGAACACGTGGACATTGTCGGCGGTTCTGCCACGAACATCGCCTGACTCCGTTCTGACGATCGGGTTTGAGGTTTGATTGTCAAGGAGATCTTGCGGTGGGGAAGGTTGTTCCGACATGATGTTGTCTTTGTCCCTAAGGACCGTTAAGTTATTTGCAATTGAGACTCGAGGCTGAGAGCTTGAATCAGCAGAGAGAAATTCGGATCGTAAGCTCGGTTACTATAGCGAGCCAAACACAAGACAAAAGTTATTGAAGGTTGGTTGGTGGTAAATGGAATGGCTTAAATAATCATATCAGAATCTCTGGTGGGCGATGGCGGTTTCACTGTCTCAAGAGTTAAGACTAAATCGCGTGATGTGTGGCAGCCACAAAGCAGTAGTGGGGCCACGGCATACGTTGTCTGCAGTTCTAACCTGTGGCTAGAAGCATACGTATGCCCACGGACTCTCAATATGGCTATAAATCATTCGTTTGTCAGATCATGTGGCTGGAATGATATTTCTTGGTGTGACTTGTCGGGACGAAATATGCGAATTAGATGCAAGCCGAATTCTGGGCTTTTCTCTGTACATGTCAGGTTCTGGCTGCCCGCTGAGACTGGCCAGGCCGAGGTCCAGGATGGGATCAAGTTTCAATCTTACTCACAGTTGTGACGCGGCTGGTTGGAATCTGCTGTTTATTCCTAGATGGCGACAAATTGCCCCAGAGTGCGTAAGCAAGTTGGTTACTTTTCTAGGTCTGACTACCTACCGTGTAAATATGTTTTATATGCGAGGCCATGGGCAGTCAAAGAAGCCTGACTTTGGTGTCGATCTCGACGATGTCTTGAATGGAAGCGCTTGCCTCGTTGCTTTTAGGTTTCGATTTAGTTTTGAGATGTGGCGAGGGTGAAGTCGACTGTTATGGTTTATGCAAGGTTTATTCTTCTTCTTCAAATAATATAAAACTACTTGGCTTAATATTATGCTACCTAGTACAACACACTACTACCATTGCAGTAATAATACCCAGGTGCCTCCTTATCTTCACATCAAACTCCAACTCCGTGTTGAAATCCTAGGCAAGACCATCTTCAACGATAAAGCTGACATCGTTCGTGAAGCTGTTGCTATTGTCGAAGTCATGAACACCGCCATCAGAGGCGGCGTAGCCCTTATTGCTATAGTGTCTGAAGTACCTGGTAGGATAGCTCCAAGAGCGCATTGAATTACCCTGGCCGTTGAGGCCCTTGATAGGACAGAAGGTAGCATCTTCGCTAAACTGCTTAGATCCATCATTGCTGTTAACATGTAAAACAAAGCCAGAGTGTCTGATAAAGCTGCCGGCAGTGTCGTTTGATTCAAACGACACACAATCGCTATTCGCCAAACCAGTCCGCACAGTCCATGTAGACGCACCCCTATCAGAGGCACTACTCGAGCTACTCACGACCTGAGTAATAACGTCTGACCCACTATGCGCGAGGTATCGGTTGGTGTAGCCTGGGGTCGTAACGTGGAGGGAAACAGAGGACCCAATGTCAAGAGAAGGGCCACTTGTTAATGAAGTTACAGCATACCCAGCCGCAACAATATCAGCCTGCACCGAATTCTCGGTATCATCTGAGGGGTAACCACTGGTAACGCAGCCTTCGTAAAAGGTGCCCTGGCCTGTGTTACTGTTATCGCCTCCAATTCCAAGAAGGAGGGCACCCTCTTTATGCATCGGGTTATAGCCATCAGGACGATCTCCGTCGTAAAAGGTGGATAGTCCACCAGATGTGGCGTCACCACCACGAATAGCCCACGTTCCTGGCTCACCCTTGACAATAGCAGTCAAGAACCGGTGATTAACTGTCGGGTCCCCAGGATTGTTACCGGCATTCTTTCCGGAGAAGAGACCGTTCTCAAGATCAGCCATAACCCAAGGACCATTACCAGCCCCTGTCCCCCAGCCGTTGACGTCGCCAAAGTAGATAGCTTCCATATGAGCAACACCGGTATCTGAACTGCTGGTTTCGGCATTTCCATAATCAAAACAGCAGCCGCCATTATAGTGGGTGCCGTCAAACACGGCATAGATGCCTTCAGGCTCATCACCTGTTGCTGATCCGCTGACATCATTGTTGCGATAACCCGTGCCAGGCGAAACAAAGACGCCATATGCCTTCTTCCCATTGAGGGTGACTGGCGCGCCGTCTGCTGCAGCCATATTGTCCCAACCATTAACATCAGGACCGCTCCAGTAACCACCTTTAGCCTGACCGAGGTGATTACCTCGACCGGTCTGGTCGTAGATAAAGGTTATTATGCATGTGGTTCCACTGCAAAAGTCGTCCTGGTCAGAAGACTTTGCAACACCACCTACTGAAAGGGGGCCGATATCACGGGTAGTTCCATCCGAGGCACGTTCGATCTGGTAGAGAGCACCGTTGTATTTGTCAAACAAAGCTCGAGTAGAACTATGTGCAGCGATACAGGGCGTACCCCCTGCACTGTAGATATCGCAAGGCGCAGCACGTACAGCGCTGGCAAGGCCAAGGGCGAAGACGCTTTGTAAAAGCATGATAAGCTCAAGAACTCAAGAAAGAGTTTCAAATCGGCTGGCAACAAAATGAAGTTTGAGTAGAAAGTGTTTAATGGAGGAGATGAAGTGAATGATGCTTAGATGAGAGAAGACTACGCATAACCTTTTATAGATAAGCGCACGCGAAGAAGCCTTTCAACAACATCGTATAGTGAAGCCCATTTCGTGCCATCTTGACGCGAGCATTTCCCGACCTGCCTGATTCAGCAATGATCCCTTGCATATAAGTTAACCCGAAAACTGCTCCTGAGAACGAAATAGTGCAAATAGTGTTGAAAACGGGCAAGGCTTATTGGCACGCTTCACACTGATCAACACACGAGAATCGAGTATGACCAAGTTCGCGGGGTAGATCTGGGGTAAAGAAACAGGGTCCTCATGAATCGGGCCTTAGTGCATCACACTGTCGGCAGTTGACTGCCGAATTCTCATCCGGACAAACCAGAGTGAGGCCGAATGGGATGAATTAGTTAGCAGAGCCAATTGCGAGTGGGGTGTTCGGCGGATCGGAATGGCTGGATAAATTAGCGTGAGGTCATAGCATAATACACCAATACCATCGTCAAATCGTCATTGTGTCTTTATTTACCCACGACGTCATGATTAGCTATGTCTTTCAGGTACTGCATTCGAGCACTTTATAACTTATGCACATTGATAGAGATGTAGTGACGTTATGACTCACTCCATGGTAACGTTAATTTATTAAAGTCAGTTCAAGATAGGTATTTACATGGAAATGAAATATCTCAATATCAAGTTAATATCTAGAGAAGGGCGGGGGCGATGGCAGCCAGAAGAACAAAGAAATTAGCAACCTGCTTGCCGGCGCCGCTAACAACAATGGGAACGCCAGTAGGCTCGCCGCCAGGTGCCGGCTCCCCGTGAGAGCCACTGCCCTCAGCGGGTCCAGTGGGCTTGCTTCCAGGCGCAGGCTCGCCGTGGGTATCACCTCCACTGGACTCATGGGAACCATTGGGCTTGGAGTTGGTATCGCCGCCGTGAGGTCCTGTACAGTCATCTCCAGTACATCCTGGGACACCACCCTTTGATCCATTGTCGTTCGAGCCCTTGCTGTGATCACCATAGCTGGAACCACCGTGGGAACCACTGTCGGAACCTCCATGGTGCATACCAGGCTTGGAGCTGCCACCGTGATCACTGCCACCACCACCTCCGTTCTGACCCTTGTTGTTGGTGGGGTAGACAGGAGGACACCTATGTCCCTCACAGGCAGGAATCTCCTCGGGCTTGCAGTTCTCAGGCGTGCCCCAAGAATTCTCCCAAGGCTTGTAAATAATCTCTCCACCGGAGCATTCCTCGCAGTCTGCTGGCACATAGAAGTCCTTGTGGTTCCACCAATCGTGACATTCCTGAGACTTGTATACAGTCTTTCCAGAGCAGCTGCCGCCGAAGCAGAAGTGGGGAACATACTGGAAGCCCCCCTGGCAGTCACAAACCTCAGGGATATAGACCCACTCGCGGTTACAGGCGCCGCATTCGGCCTCAACAAAGATGTACACTACGCGCTCGGTAGCGGTGGTGACGGGCCCAGCAACGGTAGTGGCAAAGGTAGTAACGAAGGTTGACTGATCAGTGACGGTTCGAGTGACCTCGTCGGTGACAACATCAGTTTGACCGCCAGCAGAAACATAAACCGTGAGAAGGCGATCGGAAGAAATGGTCTGGCGACGGTGCATCCTGCGGCGCTGAGAGTCACCACCGCAGAACTGAGAAACATCGCCGGGGCACTCGATATCGCAGGAATCGAGCTCAACGCGGGTGGTATCCTCGCCATCAATCTCGTCACCACAGTAGCAGTCACTAGAAATATCAGCAATTGCAGACAATGTCGAGAGAGGACTATATGACTTACGTATCATAGACACCAAAGTAGGCTCGGCCTCGGCAGAGAGTAGAGCATTGATCCAGATCCATAGAGGTATCCGATTCAGCAAGTTCGAAAGTCGGGAAGCCATCGCTAGATCCGACACAGCCGAAGAGTGCGAACGCATCAACAAAGTCAGGGAAGCCAGCGAGAGAGGTTGCAGTCGGAGCGGAAGTTTCATCCTCAGTGCCAGTTGCCGTTCCAGTGGGGAAGATGGTCTCGCCGTTGGAGTTGGTGGTGAAGCCGGCAGAGTTAGTCCCAGTAGGGAAAACAGTCTCTCCATTAGAGTTCGTGGTAAAGCCAGCCGAGTTGGTGCTAGGAGGAAAGATAGTCTCCCCGTCCGAGTTCGTAGTGAAGCCGGCAGAGTTGGTCCCTGTGGGGAAGACAGTCTCACCGTTCGAGTTGGTGGTGAAACCAGCCGAGTCAGTTCCGGTAGGGAAAATAGTCTCTCCGTCAGAGTTCGTGGTAAAGCCAGCCGAGTTGGTGCCAGGAGGGGAAACAGTCTCTCCCTCAGAATTGGTAGTAAATCCCTCAGAGTTAGTGTTCGTACCACCTGGCGTTTCAGTACCCGTTGGGAGAGGCGCAATAGGTGTGGTCTCTGCATCCTCGCCAGCTTGGTCAAAAGACAGATGAGAAACAACAACCTCAACAGCATCAGAGCCACAAGTCAGGAAGTATTGGAGATCAGGGCGACCTTCGGCGTCAAGCTTGACAGGGTTGCTACGCTGTCCAACCTCTGATCCACCTGTGTCGCTCATTACTTCTTGGTAGATGGTTTGGCCATCCACCTGAACTTCGAGGGTGCATCCATCGAAGACCTGGCGCTTAAGGCCTCTGGGAGGAGGCCTGACGAGGATACTGAAGACGACAAAGACACGCAGGCCTGCGAAGCTGGCTAGGAAGGGCACAAGTCGGAACGTAGCGACTCCATTTCGGATGAAGAGAGAGCTAAAATCTGTCAGTGCCTCTCGGTATGTAGTCGCTAAGATATACTTACACTGCCGCAGAACCATCAAGTGCAGTGGTGTAACTAGCACCTGCACCAAGCTGGGCTGTTCCAAGACTGATAGGCGCAGAAGACGGAGCAGTGCTACTAGTCGTAGAAGCACTGGTATCAATTGAACTAGGAACAGAGCCAGTAGTCGTAGTGGCGGGAATACTGGTGTTTGTGAATCTCTTGAAATTCTGGTTGAACTGCCCGAATGCACTCGAGGCACATGCCGCGAGGAGAAATGTGGACAAACGCATGTTGAACGAGTGGCTGCCAAAGAATGGCTTGTAGTAGGAAATGAATGACTGAGTGATGATACCAAATCGAAAACAGTAAGCGAGTCGAACATTTATATGCATCAGGCAGTGAAATGAGCTGAGGGGATAATTTGAGTGGCTTGAATTATGCCAAGGTATCAAATCTCCTTCCATTTCTAAGTCAACGCCCAAGACATCTGCCAAGATATCACATCCGAGACCGCTGCGATTTCAATCAGCCTGGCCTCTGCGCTATTGTGATAGTATAGAATAATAACCGAGGAATAGTAATTTGAGATGCATTATTTGCCTTACACCACTATACTAAGATAACCATATGTCCATACATTCCCAAAGCGACGCCTGCGACATGTTGAAGGGAGATGGTGTACCCGGGCTCATCCCGGTCCAGTCAGCGGCTTATGTTGTACAAATTTTGTGGTGCGAGAAATGTCGCCACAATTCGTCGGGAAATAAGGGAGAATGTCGTCCAATCACTCATCCCTTGGTGTCTGACTTCCAACTCCATAAACGTTCGGTAAAGGGAGAATTAAGCGCCTGCAGAAAAAACAAGATTCACTCGTCGATGCATCCAGGGTATGTCAAGATTGAGTTTGTTTTTATTAGTTCATGTAAGCAAGATCTCATAACATCCAACTGAATTATGCAGTCTTAGCTCTAACTTATGTCTGCTGTGCTCTGTCTGCTTATTTAAGCGCTTAGACACAAGCCTTAACTGTAAATAACGAATCACAGGTTCAGCTGGTGTGAGTATATATCCTCCAGAAAGAGGTCCAAACTACAGTTGACACATTTTTGAGATAGAGATAAAAGCTAGAAAACAACCATGTGAGCTCACCAGCTCAATGTCTTACCCCTCCTGATTGAGATGGCATAAGTTATGTGCCAAGGTCTTGGGACAGATGTCTCGGCATATTATGATCTACCCTCCCTTAAGCCACTTTTGTTAAACACTCTCGTGCCCATATTCTAAGCTTGTCAGGAATCTATCTTATCCGAATTCCAGTGCTTATGTTTGTTTGTTAAATGGCTTTTCCCCTCTCACATTATCTGGAATTACAGTCTTAAGCTTATATATTCATTGTATACTCTGTACTAGCAATAGGAGATAAGCAAAGTCAATACAGTTAATTCTTCATCGTAGGGCAAGACATGTACATAAATCAGAGCATATTGTAGATTGCTCCAAGCGTCTTACTGCACAAGTCCAAGAGCCTCTCGGCGTGACTGGGAAGCAGTGTCATAGAACGGCTTCTCCCCCAACGAGACGACCCTGTTTCCTTGACGCTTTCCAACATAGTCACTAGAATCATTAATCAGCATGCTGGACTCAGAAGCTAAATAATTACAGTATACATACTTGGTGGCAGTATGGAACACAGAACGGCTGTAGAAAGTCTATAGTTAGTTTTTGGACCAACGACAGAGAACTAGGCCGGCTATATAACTCACTTATCCCAGATGGCGAGATCGTTCTTTCCCCAGCGGAACCGTACTTGAAGGTCGTGATTCTCGGTGATAAGTTGGCGAACTTGGGGTAATTAGTATTATGACCTCATTATAAGGAGGTATTACTCTCACAGTAAGTCTTGAGAATCTCGCTTTCGGTGTGAGATACACCGTTGATGTGTCCAGCTGAAAGCTGGTGACCCACGGCGAAGAGACTCTTCCAACCAGTCACAGGGTTTGTACGCACGACAGGGCTGATCGGTTAGTTTTCGTAATCGTCAATACGCTGGAGCTGACATGGGATGCTTACTGCTCAGCCTTAAAATCCAACCCAGTGTTCTCTGGAGCACCACGGTAGTCGTCAATGAGATCTTCGCCGAAAGTCTCCTTGACTCGCACAAAGTTGGGTTGGTGGTGAGTTGCAGTCAAGTTCTCGGCCAGCTTCTTAAATGGTGGCGAGAGGCGATCGTAAAGTTCGTATCCAGACGCCCAGAGTGTATCACCACCAACGTCCTGCGGAGGTTGGATGATTTTGAGAATAGCATAGTCAGATGGGATATTCTCAAAGGTGATGCTGTGACTCATTATTAATACGCTCGTGTTTGACGCTCCTTTTATACACTTACTCAGCATGCCATCCCTCTCCGGCCAGGTTCTTAGAGAGGGAGCTCCATTTTTCATTATAGAACTTGCGGTTCTGCTCAGAAGAGATGACGGATACTTCATCATCAAGTCTTCCATTCTCATCAACAGCAATACCGCGCTTACTGTTTGAGAGCGCATGTCGGTGGAGCTGAATGGTCAGTTGAAGAATCAGAACAAGTGTTTGAAGTGACAAACCTTGGATGTCTCTGGTTTGCCTGTCAGCTCCCCAAGCTTCTGCCCAAGATATTTTTGATCGTCGATACTGAGGTCTTGGTTCCGGAAGAAAACGACACCGCGTTGGGAAACTAGAATATTAAGCACTGTTTTGTATAAAACACTAACAGCCAGATCAGATATTCATACCAAGCACAGCCAAGTCTCTGAGTTTGTTGTCATCCTTCAAGATCTCGCTGAGCTGCAGTTTAGGAAACTCTCGGCCGATTACAGCAGCGACGTCAAATTGCTCTTCAGCGTCAAGGCTCCCGCTGTAGGATAGGGGACCATCCAGGCGTGAGGCACTGCTGGTTTCGGTACCTTTAACGGGTTTAACCACAGGCTGGACTGCTGGAGCAGTGCTGGGAGTATCAACGTCAGCAGCAGGTGGCGACATGATGAGTAACTAAGAGTGTGTATATGTTGTATTGAAAGAGGATCTTAAGAGTGCTTGCGGTCACAATTCGTTGGGATAGATGTTGCTATAAGTGCGATTGCCGTTTACTTGTACTATGAACAGCAGTACGCCTCTTTTAAAAGCAACCCCGAAATCTCTCAAGAGCCCAAGTCGCTTGTTCACAAAAAGCTAATCACAGGCCGGTGTATCCTTCATCACATCATCTGGCGCAATCCGCTCGACATACCTCCTACACACCATCTCAGGAATACTAGGGAATCACGCTCATGGGATACAGGCATCCGCTTGGTGTGTGTGTGTAGGTTTGAACTGGTATGTGGCAGGCAATAGTCGATATCATCGGAAGAGCTGTATGTTAAGCCACGATCATCATAATACAGAAGCATTTGTCTGAGAACGACTTTGCCACAAGTCCTTTTGTGTCATGTCGTTTTCTTCAATCAATTCGTCATTCTATCTAGGTTTGGATGAATGCGATCTATCAGTCTAAGTGAATCAAAAGAGTTAAGCTGGGAATCACCGAAGAATTCAATAAAAGCACGAGCCATGGGGGTTTTCATTGCGCGATTCGAAGAGCATGAATGTGATTGGTACACAATGACGTTCAGCTTGAGACCAAACAGCTCATACCCCAATTGACGGTGATAACCAGGTATCTCCGTTCTATTGTCCAATGAACTCGTGATCCGAACTTGCGATAGAGCTAGTGGATTAGTCTAATTCTTTTAATGCTGCTGTATCGGTAAGCAGAGATAACAGGGTACAACGTTATGTTAATCGAGTTGCGTCATTTTCCATGTAGTTGTGTCGATACAGGGGAATGTACCTAACCAATATGTGCATCACGACATTTATTACTGCATATTATCATCGCGTGTTAAACATAGTGTTTGAGCAGTGTTTGAGCCGAGAGTTTTGTCGTGGTAGCGACGTAATTATAAGATCTATCTAGTCTATTAGATTCTATCTGCTGCGCAGATATTGAAAACAGATAGAAGTTGATGCTATGATATGAAACAATTCATGACATGCAGATAAGCCTGTTTGTTACTGGTCTTTGTATGTCTATATACTTTAAATTAGTATAGTGAGAATGGCACTGATCTTCCAGTACCACCACTAGTCCATGTTTTGGTCAGGCACCTCTAATAGCTTAAGAAATGGATACTATTTGTGTATATATAGTCAATTGGTATGCTTCTAACTGGTCCCTTTTCTTGATTGACAAGCTTGAGTTAGTCGATGTGGAAGTAATTGGGAACCAAGCTTTTGTCATAGAAAGAAAACCATAATATCTTAATGAGCGAATCTAAAATCTAGTCTTCTGTTGCCTTCATCCTTGGTAGTGTTAAGATAATCCAACCTCTCCGACTCAGTCATGGCATTCCATTTCTTATCTCGTGACTTATTACGGAGGATATAGTAAACCTTGACCAGGACATAAAGAACAAGATTCATGATGAGAATAGCAAGCAACTGTCGATTACCACGGTGGTACTTAGGAGCGTCATCTTTACGATAGATGTTAGAAGCGATAATACCGCCAGCTTGACAAAACATGTTGTAACAGGCGGCTGATACGGTTCGAGAGCGTACGCTATTCGAGTTACGAGAATTCCAAGCTACCTGGATAGGATGGGCTGAATGGAAACAATTAGCTATAGTTGTTACATCTTCTTTTTCACTCTACTCACCATTTGGATAGGACAGCAGCACAGTGGTGACGGCATAGACAGTCCAACGGCTAGCTGTCTGGGTATTGGCAACATTGAACCAAATAAGACAAGGCAGGATCCAAATCTGACCAATTATTCCCATGAGAGTCAGGTTCTTCACATACTCGGCTGTATAAGTGAGGGCCAACATGGTAATAATATGAAATACCGTATATGGAATGCTTAAGAGATTCGACTGGAGCGTGTTAAAGCCGAGGCCCTTGAGCGACAGAGTCAAGTACTGCCCCTCCGGTGTGGCAGGGAGCTGGAAGGTCAATCCAATCAGATACAATGGCCAAAGGTCGTAGTCACTAAGACTCTGGAACAGGAGTTTAAATGTAATGGGCTGGCGATTGTGCATTGTGCTCTTAGTGGGATCTTCGCGGATAATTCGGTTGACCATGATGACTTCTTCTCTCTCAGTGAACCAGCCTGTCTTTCCACGGAACCAATTGGCAGTTTGGATTGGGCCCGGGGGCATGAGACCATAGGCGAGGAGGCCAAAGATTAGAGTGATGAGGCCCTCAATGAGGAACAGCCATCGCCAACCAGCGTGACCGTTGACACCTCGCATCTCCAACAGGGCAGCCGCAAGAAGCGCCGAGATGATGTCGGCGACGCTCATCATGGTCCAGAAGAACCCTAGACGAATCGAAAGCTCGTGGTGCTTGTAAAAGTATGAGAGGTACAGAATCACCTTGATGAAATCAGTCAGCATGTTTGATGAACCGGTAGTGATTGACCTAAACAGATTCGACTTACATCAGGGATAAAACCACCTTGTAGAATTCCAAGAAGTGCACGACAGGCGAGAAGTGATTCGCGGCCTGATAGCCAGAACTGTGCCGCCGCAACAATACTCCAGAGGCACATTTGGGTCGGGATCCAACGATCAGGACCCATCCATTTAGAGACAAGCTGCGATGGCAGTTCAGCGCAGAGGAATGAGAGCTTGAACACCGTGTTTCCAAGGTTAAAGTCTGAAGCAACATGATCAATTACCGAATACAATATGTATAAGCGGGCCAAACGTACCATTGGTTGTCAAGCCTAAGTCGCCTAGGAGGTTGTCCGTCAAGGCTTGGGAAATGTTGGCTCTGTCCAACTCCAGGGACATGAACATGGTACATGCCCAGATCATAATTTTGATGTCGATTTTACGGACCAACTGCTTTTCTTCACCCCAGGTCCATCGCGCAAGGGGATCAAAGCGCCTGAGGTTTTCCCTGATTAAGGCTATCAACAAGACTTATCATAATGTCTATAGATAGATGGATGACCTTACCAGTCTGATCGCGGCTGGTATTGCTCAGAAGTTTTAGGATCATCAAAAACGCTTGCCTGTACAATGGTGTTAGAGGCAAGCACTAGTAATGTAGCAGATCCAAGGTCACTTACTTGGGTAGCGATTGCATCTGCATCAAAGCCCTTGCCCCGTTGGAACAGATGAGTCTTCTCAGTTACAGGCGCCCCAAGTGGTGGCACCGGGTCAACAGAGATCTCAGACTCGGATACATCGAGGTACTTCTGGTCCCTGACCAGAACAGTGGCCATGACGAAACAATGGTTGAGCAGACGGTGAGGCGAAACAATAAGAGTTCAAGCAATGATCCAGCTTGTGAGTCAAGGCAGATGTCGGCTTCTTTCACAATGGTACAACTGCAGCAGCGATATTTATAATTCATCAAAGGGACAGATTTGGAAATTACAAGATTTTATCATAAGCCTACTGAAGCTCGTTATCTCGGGCTGTGGTGAACAGCATAGAAGGCGTGAAGATTCCTCGGTATTACGTGCTTTCGATAGCTGTGGGGGTTTTGGTTTATCATGCGTCCCCTTTAGGAAAGACTTGGAGCAACTCCCCTCGGGTAGTTAGTATAGATAAGAACCTAATTGTCATATTTGAGCCAATTGCATAACCTACTAGCATGCAAACGTGTCGGGTGCTCCATATGTTGTCAAGCTTATTCTGCACTTCGGGACCTCGATACCTTATGCCACATAATTCCGGCGTAGGGTACTAAAAAGAAGATGTGTACTAGTAGTCGTTGTTTATCAGTGGCGGAATTAGCATCTCTTTAGACATTTATTGTGTGCTGGGGGAGAGAGGGATTATTTAACAATGCATACACTTACGTTGTATAGAACAGTGTCTGTGCTATTGCGTAGTCTGCACTAAATTTGCGTTTGCGGATAACGTAGGGCGTGATGATGAGCGATGCAAAGTAATACATCTTCAAATAATTAAGTAATGCATGTTGAACTGACTGATAGTAAGAAGTTTATGAACATGGAAAGTAAATAGGCAGCACCAATCCAGACATAGCCTGTCTTGGATTACAGGTGTTGAGAAGCCGTGGAAGCCGCTGTTGCGACGATGGTGACATCAAGAGCAGAGAGAAAGAGCGCGGTCACGAGCGAGGTAGTGACGACAGCAGTCGGGATCCTACTACGCTTTGTACTGTTGTCTTCAGAGTCTGGTACCACTATTCCGCTCGTCAGATATATGTAGCCGGCCAGTTTTAACATCTAGCTAAGGCGGAAGGGTTTCGGACAAGGAACTCATGGTCGTGAAAAATGGGAAAGGCTTCCAGCTAAAGTGTTTCGGTATGTGAACAATGAGAACAGCACTAATCTAAGGACAAAATAATAGACAGAAGCAGAGTATCCCGACGTGATGGCTGAGAGAAAGTGCTGAATGCGAAATTCTCACGATTGATCGATGAAATTGACTGATAAGAAATATGCCCAGTGAATCGGAGATAAACTCAACTCCGAGACAGATGGCACAATCCAGGGTCGTGGGGGTGCGGCTCAGAATCTTGGCATAACCTTTTAGTCCAGGTTAACGTAGCTAAATTCGATCTCCAGGTGCATCAAATCCGGCTATGGAAGGAGTCATGAAGTTAAGACACGGACACCATTTGCCCCCAGAAATCGTCATACATAGACCGTCAGACTTTCAACAGTATGCAAGGGTGTAAAGGCTTTCTGTCAGCCGACGAACTATGGTATCTCCGATTGGACTTACAAGCCCTTATGGGACCATGGGAAATGCAACGTCTTGATGGGTAGTTTCACGACAATAGTTCCATTTTGACTAAACCCTTCTCCTGGTGATAACGACCGATCACGTCAGATAGAATCTGGCTCAACATTTTCCGTTGGATTCTTCAAAACAAGATTTTCGAAATTAATTTATCTGTAGCAAGCTATGATCGCCAAAATCCTTCTCCTCGAACTGGACCTCCTTATGGTCTGAACATCTTCAGCTAGATTCGGAGAGGGCATTAAGCAGCCTCTTCAAACCTTCATCCAACACGGACTTGGGGTGTGCGATAACTATCCTAAACCAACCTGGTTCCTCACTCCTATAAGCCATCGCCGAGGTGAGGTAGACTTTTTTCCGTCTCAGAAGGGCGAGAATGTTATCATCGTTAGATAATTGACGGTCACCCACAACCGAGAGGTTTGCCATCAAAGAATAATGAGGCATTTGACTCCCGATATGCAATTCCATGTTGATCTAGAAATCCAGTTACATGCTTGTAGCTCTCTGCCAAACGTGATTGATAGGTTGTGATGTACTTGTGAGAGTACTCCTCATTTAAGAGCAGCGAGGAAACCGCATTGTCAGCAAGGCTGGAAGGGAAGTTAAAGAAACTGTGAATCAATTAATATATGGAATTTCGTGCACAGGAGTCGGCTTCGCGGCCATAAGACATACGAGAAGCCCTCAAGCGACTTAAGGAATAAATCATTCGATTGACTGATAAGGTAGCCAATGCGCAGGCCAGTAGCCCCAAAATCCTGTTATGTGATCAGACCGAAATCAAGTAAAGGATAACGTGGTGATATACTTTACTGAGTCCCCACTGTACATGGACTTTTCTAGGATCCATGAGCCCGTTGGCCTTTAGAGAAAGTATCGAAGTGAACGGGACAGCATTTTGCATTTTGGCGTTCTCGAACACAGATAGTGCATATATCTCGTCGACAATGAGATGCAGTCCAAATCTACCGCAAAGGCTCATATATGCTCTCAGGACATCCAGAGGGTAGTAGCGGCCTGAAGTAAATGTCAGCTTCTGTGACTTGCTTTGTACCTTTTTTTAGGGGGGGTTACGCATACCGAGCGGGTTATGTGGAGAACATAGTAATATGGCCTTGACACATCTTGCCTCTTTCTGTGCTTGCAAATACTCTCTTTCATACTCATGGACGGCCTCGAGGCTAAATGGATCAGTGCCACGAAAGGAGACCTCTCGAACTCGGACCCTTTGCACTTATTAATTTATGCCACAATCATGTGAAACGACACGCACCCAGCTCGGATCCCAAAGATGTAATTAAAGGCAGTCCAATAAGGCCGACCGACAAGCACTTGGTCTTCTTGATCAAAAAGAGACCAGGCACAACATTCTAGGGCGTTGCCCACTCCCGGTGTAACATGCAGGTGCGAGGGGATTATCGGTATAGAAGGGTTGGAGTATTTGTTCAACAGCTGACACCAAGCCTTCTTCAGCTGTTTGGAGCCAGTGAACCCGTCACCATATGTGAATGCATGAGGGCTAGCGCAAGGCTATGAATATTATTAGAGTGCTCCATATTATCTATGCTCTAGAGGGTTCGTACATGGGAGTTGATGAATTCGGTCAATTCTGTTTGCATTAGACCCTACACTATTAGCCGAAGTGACTTTGTTTATAGATAATGACACACATTTTCGGCCAGTCCGAGATTAAGGATGCCATTGGGATTTGATTCGGGATCCCACAAGTCATTGAGAACATCGAAGAACTTGGGGGCTTCCGGAAGATATCCGACAGCGCGGCGTGAGATACAGTTGTCTGTGGACATGACAAGAAGTTGTAGGCTCTAAAACGAGTATAGATACAGCGGGAAACGGTCTGAAGCACGATGCAATCTCAAGAACAAGGTGACTTTATAAAAGCCGCAGTATGACTTGTGGTTTCCACAAAACTAAGATCCCCGCGTGATATCCGCTGTTGCTACCAGTCATTTCGCCGATGGTATTATCTCCGACCATTTCTCCGAGCGCGATCAACCTCTGTTTTCCGACCCTTCACACACTATTCCGATTGACTTTTAGGCAACTTCATGTAGATAATGCATGTAGGTAGCAAGAATAAATTTGTAGAAATGCCAGATTAGACATTTCACAGACAGTAAAGATACTCCCAAGTTTTGACTTAAATACCCTATTTATTCTTTTCATTGGCAATAGTTCTTAACTGTATTGGAAAAGCAGGTTTACTGATCTGTAGCATGTATTCGGTGCTATAGACTGCTGGAGGTTTGTTAGACTATAAAATCAACCTATACATCTTAAGTATTTGTAACATGCGCGTATTCAGGGTGTCCAGCTTTGTGATGAGTGGTGTAATGCGCGGGGATGTGAGACTCTGAGTTATCCCCTGCTAAAGGAATCATCATGTGGGTCGATTTGCTAATCTTGAGGACTAATAAGGACACATATTGTGGGGCATATGTAGAACTTTGATTCAGCCTTAAATCTTACACAAACACTTGACTGCATTTACAGTCGACAGTTGGTACTTATCTTTCATTTGTTTGGGCGCATGGACTCAAGATGATTACTGATAACTTAAAATACAACAGTTTGCAGGAGAATGAGATCAGGGTGTTGGTGCTAGATGCAGCAGGTCAAGAGGGAGACCCCCTCTCAGGCGCTCTCGTCGTTGTGAAGCATATCCCAGGCGAACCTGTTACGCGGTACGAAGCAATGTCGTACACTTGGGGCGACCAGTCAGATCCGGACTACATAGATCTCAGGCATCCAAAACCGATTGGCGACGATAAATCATGCATTTGCGACAAGGAGTCTTCGGGGTCGCTAGCGATCGGTCGCAATCTTGCTTCTGCTTTGCGAAAGATCCGTCACCAAAGCAATAACCAGATCCTCTGGGCTGACTCAATTTGTATCAATCAGCAGAACCTTGATGAGCGAGCTGCGCAAGTCCTGCGAATGCGCGATATATACAAGCACGCCCAGCGCGTTATTGCCTGGCTCGGCCCCGCAGACGAGCACAGCCCAATCGCCATCGCGATGCTGCAAGAACTCGCCGAATGCGTCGACTTTACCAACGAGGAGGATGACATCTTGAATAACCGAATAAGGTTCAAACCAGACAAGTATGACTTTATCATGAGAAGACTCCCAGACAATTCACACGATTGGTCCAAGCCTATGCCATTCTCTGACCGCCAGTGGCAGGCCTTGGTATCCTTCATATCGCGGTCCTGGTTCCGTCGACTATGGGTGCGTCAAGAAATCCTACTGGCGGGTAAAGACACAATTATCTTGGCAGGGGATGACAGCCTGCCTTGGCTGCATTTCAGGAGTGCCATCGAGATAATTGCGGCAAAAAGAGAGGCATTGGTTGACAAGGTCGACATCCTTATCATGGTCGAATTTTTCAACGCACGCAGCTTTTCAGCCCTTAGACTCTTGAGGGACTTTTTCTCACTTGTGGCTTACACACACGCCTGTGAGGTAACGTAGCCGAGGGATAGAGTCTTCGCCCTATTGGGTCTCGCAGAGGGCGGCTTTACTAGCAAAATTGTGGTTGATTACAGAAAGAACATCAAGGACGTCCATCGCGATGCTTTGGTTCGGGCGTCGACATATCATCAAGATCTCAAGTTGATGTCACTGTGCGACTCAGCGTCTGAGCCGACGTGGATCCCCGACTTGGAGCGGATTCAACATCAGCGGCCCATGACTTACGGTCGAGCTGCCCTTTGCTCCGCCGAGAATGGGCATGCATTTACCAAAGAGCAGTTGTTGCTCCAAGGTATACGTTGTGACTACATCATGGAGCTAGTTGGGCCCCAGGACAGTCAAAATTCCCAAGCAGAGCTCCAAGCCACTGTGCTAGAGGCAGCACGACGCTTTCTGGGTCCTGAACCAGATACTTGGGATTTCCAGAAGATTCAGCAATTTTCCCTCATGTTGCATGTAAACGACTTCTTTGTCCACTCCCCATTCATCAACAAGATGCACGAGCAGTTGGCCGAGCGAATCAGAACCCATAGTAAGACGCTTGGTGGCCAACTTGCACACTTGACTTACTACATGCACAATCGCTCTATATATCTGACCAAAATGGGTTACATTGTACTGGGTCCACGAGGCTGTCAGCCTGGCGACCTCGTCGTTGTCTTTCTTGGCTGCCATCTTCCCATGGTCCTTCGGGCGATAGAAGACGGCGAGTACAAGCTCAAAGGGCCTTGTGCTCACCCAGCACTGTTGACCGGAGAAGCAATCCTTGGCGGAATACCAAAGGGTTGGCGCCTAAGCTACATCAAACGAGGCCAAGACCCTGTCTTCGAGGATCCAGAAGGGAAGCGGCAGCATATAGACCCGCGGCTGGATGGCATCCCCGTCCCAGACGAATGGGAATTACGCTGGAGGGATAATGGTACCCCATTTTGGTATATTGCTGCAGAAGATCGATGGACCAACTTTGATCCAAGGGTCTCGTTAGAAGGCCTCAGGAAGAGGGGGATGAAGGTGGATGATTATGTACTACGGTGAGAGTAGAAATCTCAATTCTTTTGTCGTCTATCATAGGCTATCTGACACTCAATCTCAACATTAGAGAGGAGAGAAGCCATGAGCTACTCAAGAAATGGGCTCATTGTACCGAATTGCAGCTATCTCTCTAGTTCTGTCTAACAAACTGCTTGTTGTGTGACTTGAAAAGCTTGGATTGATCCAACAGCTTGCCTGTCGATGACTGAAAGAAGTCGACTTGTAGGTTTTGGGCATCCTGGAACCGAATAGTGGCGTAACTAAAGTCATCGGCATACGCAAATGCGTTACCAGTAGCATTCTTCCCTACAGCACTCAGTCCCTCGATGTTTCCTGTACCTCCGGACACAATGTACATAGGCGCCTTGGGGTCTTTCATTCCCGCAGTATCAACAGTCCCGTTGTACATGGGATAGAAGCGCTGTGAGTTGTGCACGTGCCCAAAGACGGCCAAGTCGACACCGTACTTGTAGAACAACCCTTCAAATGCCTTTTGGCAAGGCACGCAACCTTCATCACCAGTAGTGTACCAAGGGCGGTGACCTGCAACGATGACCCAAGGTGTGACTGTACGGTCAACTGATGCAAGATCGGCTTCAAGAAATTGGAGTTGCTGATTAGGACTGCCAAAGGGTCCGCTGTTCAGGTTTGCGGAACCACCTGGTGCATCTGGTGCATCGGGAAAATCGGTTTCGGTATCAATCATGACGACATGTGCCATACCGTATTCGAAGGAGAACCAGAATGGCGGGTTTGCCAGTTGCTTGGCCTTGTTTGCGCTCACTCGCGCCGCGTCACTGGAAGAGGTTGAAGGAAAGGCGAGGGGCATCACTTGGCCGAATCTGTACATGAAATCGGTGAAGTTCTTCTGACCCTCGGGACAGAGATTGTTGAGAATGGGGATCTCTTCACATGCTGCTTCATGATTCCCGGGACTGACCATGTAAGGCTTTCGGCCCGAGATGGGGGCCAACTGATTGTAGAATGTCTCGAGAATAGCCTGATATGCCTGCTCGCCGTGGAGTAGATTCTTGGGTTTCAGGAACCAGTCGTCAGCGTATGCGAGATCTCCAGGATGAATGATAAATTCGTAGTCATCGGCTGTTGTTGCAAGACGGCCAATGGTCGTGTGGTTCAAAGCAGGCTGAACGTTGGGAATAACATCTCGCTTCGTTTGATCCATCTTGATAGTGAAACCATCCTCTCCATAAACACCGAGGTCAATGATGGCGTTGATGGCGAATGGCGTCTTGTCTCCCGCTGCCCGAGGGCTGAGAAATTGATCAATAACTGAACTTTTAGACACAATCTTGTAGTAATATTTCGTTGCTGCAGACAGATTGTCAAGAGTCACAGCGTTGGCCCAAGTCCGAGAAGTCGGATATGTCAATGATATATCCGAGCATGCTTGCTTATCAAGCTTGTCTTTTGAAAGGCCATATTGCACGCAAGGTTTGGATTGCTTGGCGTAGGTATTCCATCCAATGGTCACACCTAATGAGATCTAGCTATAGGTCTTTGGATAGTTTGATGTTAAACTTACTGTTTGGTCCATCCAGCGACAATCTTTGTTGTACCGGGGTAGAGAGATCGGATGGGATAAGCGGGAAGCTGACCTTGGCTAGAGCGCCAACAGCAAAAACGAATAGACTAGCAATCATGTCTTGAGATTATGTCGCCTTGTTGCCAAATCGATTTGAAGTCTTTAACTCAAACCTGCCAATGCGAATGGAAGCGCCATCAAAGCAATCAAGGTCCTTCATCTTAGAATTTATAATTATTCTCTTTGTCTGTGATTCAGATAATCGTGCCGGATAGCCGACTGGATACCTTAGCTTCTGTAAATATCCTGATCGAGAATGTGCTCCGAGGCCATATGCATGAAGACTGTCGCATTTCCATCTTTGCTTGTGAATACCAATCAGCGCGTGGTTATTCCGCAGCATTTGATTGGTAGAGCACCATAGTCTATTCGGTCACCTAAAACGGCAGGCAAATGTCTATCATTATGCACCTGCACTGGACTGACAGTCTTGGGCCGAGGCGTGATGTTTTTATTAGCAAAAGTTCCAGCTGCCAATCCGGTCATTTGCTGCTGTTGTAAAGTTAAAGATCTTGGTCCAATATCTGGACTGTATAACTTTGGGTCTGGGCTGAGTCGATTTTCCATTTGTGGACAGGCGCAGAAACAGCTGTGATTAGTCAGAGAAGCCGGTCGGTGCAGGGTAAAACGCTCAAAAGCGGAGAATAGCTAATAACTTATTCTTATTAATTCAAGCAAGCTTGATATATTATGAGATTAATATAATTAAAAGGAGTATTTTATTATATATAAACTGCTATAGGTATGATTTTTTTTATATAACCACTGTTGAATTAAGCTTCTAATAACATGTAGTTCTTAGATTAGAGTGCGAAGTTGATTGCAAAAAGTAAAAGGCGCTTGTGGCCAATCGTCGGTCAGTCTTCGGTCAACCATTGGCCAAAATCCACATCTTATCATCTTATCGTATCAGTATGCTGTTTAGATTAGAAAATTCTGACTAATGTTATTTCCCATCCAAGCGTCAGTGTACCTAATGGGACCCGCATTCTGGGAAATACGCTGAGGCAGCGTTTCCTGAGTCAAGATGCATTAGCCGATTGTGGGGTATGGGGTAATGTGATCTGGGGAAACAGAAGCCAGCTAGTTCCTGGCAGAAGTCTCTGGTTTTCACGCCTCTTGACAACTGCAAACTCAGCTATCAGTTGTGGATCTTCTGCGAAACATTCCCAATGCGCTTCGTCAACCTCGGTATGCCAAAACGCCGTGCCAAACAAGCATGTCTCCATTGTAGAAGCAGAAAGATCCGCTGCGATCTGGCCTTTGGTGGTTCACCCTGTCTGAACTGCCGTTTGGATGAGGTCCACTGCGAGGTCAGGGCCCGAAAGCCAAAGCGGTGAGTCACCCATTCCCTCGGCAGGGAATCAGCGAGGCCAGTAAAGCTCACCCGTTTGATAGCAGAAGGTTCGACACAAAAAACGCGAGGGTCCCGATCAAGACCAATACCAGTTCCGCGACCACCATTTCCAATGGCATCTGGGTCCAGGATGGCATGTTTTCAACTAACGACGATTCTTTGGGAGTCTGCCCATACTCACAATCAAATCCCTCGCCATGCCATCTCGACAGCCTGCAAATAGAGTCTACTGATGCTAGGTCGGAAGGCGATAGCACGATGTTGGGGCCTACAGATAACCGCCTTGCTTTTATTAGCAACCCAGACCTAAGTAAACTTCCTCCAGATGATGTTAGCTTCCTACGACGGCAAGGATGCTTAACTGTTCCGCCCAGACGTATACTCGATGGATTTATACGAGAATACTTTTTACACGTACACCCGATGCTACCCTTGATGGACGAGTCTGTGTTTTGGGAAGAATACGGACAGGAGACAAACAAGTTGTCGCTATTCTTGATCCAGGCGATGTTATTTGCCTCTTGTAGTGTATGTAAACTTTATCCCATTTTCGACGTGTTGCTGACATTGTTATAGTTCGTGCCTGAATCTTTAACGAAAGAACTGGGGTTTGAAAGCCCTCGCCTTGCAGCTGCTAGGTTTTATCAACGAGCCAAGGTCCTTATCTTCTGCCCTGCTCCGTGCTGATAATAGCTAACTTGGACAAGCTTTTTTATGTCTTCGACATTGAACCGTCTGCTGTCGACCTAGCACGGGGCGCTTTGCTACTCACCTTTTTACCTGTCTCGTTGGGCAGTGATCACCCAACACCAAACTCAGTATGGTTGACCAGAGCGATCAAACACGCCGAAAGCGTTGGTGCCAGTCAAGTGGAACATGTTAATGGACCCGACACTGGCTCACTGAAACGTCTCTGGTGGTGTTGTATCCTCCGTGACCGAAGTATTTCTCTTGGTCAAAGGCGATGTGTACAGATTCCTGGTAAATACCCGTTACCAGCGGAAGAGGACTTTAGCTCCGAGTTCAGTGGGTCTTTGGTCTACACATCACACATAAAAGCCCAGCTGTTCAGGGTATTCCGTCGACTGATGGCATTAAGCTATACAGTAGTAGATTTGCTTCAGCTGATGGCCCGACATCGCAGTGCTTCACATCACCAGGAGACTGTATGTGCTGATGACCACACAACTCTATCCAGATGCAGAGAGGATCTCTCGACTTGGTTCAGTGCCACCGGGGAAGAGTTCCTGGAACTGGGTCACGGAAGTGAGCAACGACATCCATCTGTTATTGTCTACACGAACTTTGTATATATGCAATATTAGTAAGTTCAATTGGTAATTTGCCCAGAGACAACGAAATTGACAACCCTCAAGTACAGCTAAATTGCTACTCCATCATCAGAAACTCATCGCTGATGTTGGTTTGTCTGATTTGATCGAGTTCCTTCCCTCTGCACTCATCGATGAGGTTCGTTCTGCCACCTTTCGTTTTATCGACCATCTGTCGGAGCCCGTCCGACTTGGACTTGCGAGGTTTCTACCCATCAGTGTGTAAGTACATTGCCGCTGGTGACCATGGAGCAGTAGTAATAATTTATTGCACCAGGGCTGCATTTGCCGCTGTCCCCATGGCTATGCATGTGTTTGAGGCTAGACTCGGCGGTCAAGTCACAGAGAACGAGAGGCGGCTTCGCATACTAATTGAAATGTTGGAGGCACAGCAGCCACGATTTGAAGGGATCGAACCCCTGAGCCTTCTTGTTCGCCAAACTGTCACCTCCGTCGAGAGTGGTCTGACGAGTCAGGGGAAGGACTGCCTACGAAGCTGGACAGACATTATAGCCTATCAGCCATACCAATATTTGAACTGTACATCAGTGTTGGAACGAGCTCTGTGCTCCTCACAAGAACTGAAAGGCTGTTCCATGCCGAGTAGTAGCTGGTCTGCTATGATGGAATACTGCCGCCCCACTGAGATCGGGACCTCATCGAGTGTTTCCGACGCTGTCGAAGGTCTTGAAAGCATTCATTCTCTTGGTTTTCTCGATTTAGCAACGGGAATAGACGAGTCTAGTACCTCTCTGTTGGATCAAGACGTATTGAATTTATGTACCTTGGACTGGGACCCGTTTGGTAGCATGGAGCTTGAAGACGCAGGGCTGGACAGCAGTGAAGACGGAGTGGACCTCCTGGATGAGATATTGAATGACCGATAGTAGTGGTACTGGATAGTGAGCGTATGCGATAATATCTACAGAATTATTAGGGTGCTGAGAGAAGGTAGATGTTGGCTGCTGGCTTACAAACAAGAGAGAGAGGTTGTTGGTGACACAACAATAATAAGGCACCCTTTCTTGCGGAGAGGACAGCAGCGATATCAAATTGAAAACCTTAATGCCTACGGAATTATCTTCCAAACATGCATAAACTTTACCAGGAACCTTCGGAATTGACATCATTTTATCCCCAGCCTAGACTCAATCATCGAATGACTGTGTTCCACCCAATCGACCTCTACCCCTCTGTTAACCCTTCCGTGGTCTAAGGGTCAGCCGGCTTACTCATGGCCAACTGACTCAGGATCATCAAATATCTGGGGAAGCGCAAGGAAGGCTCACATGCCTGGGCATAGTACATTTACAGAAGTGGCTAATTACCTTGGCAGATCATGCGGGGTAATGATCTTGCCCCTGAGTCAAGATAGCAGATGTCAGCGTACTGCATATAGTTAAATAGTCATAGTATAGATACGGCTTATAACTTTCAACTAGACAAGTGATAACAATAACACTTACTCTCTTTTGTCTACCAAGAACCGGCTAATCTTCACTATGATTGACCTTTCCAATGTTCAACTTGACAGCCTTTCTGCCCTTTGTTGTGTGGGTTTATGTGGCGTCGCTACGCACATAGCTATATTTCGGATTGGCGAGTGGGATGTTGCCGTTCATCGTATCATTGCTTCCTTCGGTCTTATCTATGCATCGATCTTTAGCGTCTTGGCCTATCATGGTGACCTGGAGCGCCAGAGCCTTCTCGGTGCCTGGTATATTGCTTCTGAGCTCCTGGCAGCCTTCATAGCTGGGGTATACGGCAGCATGGTCGTCTACAGACTTTTCTTTCATCCCTTGCGCCGTTTCCCTGGGCCAGCGTTTGCTCCCCTGTCAGCGTTGTGCGCGATATCCATGTCAATGAAGAAGTTCCATATGTTTTTGGAAGTGCAGAAACTACACAGAACCTACGGCGATTTTATCAGACTGGGTACTACCTATCTACTCACTCTCCACTCCACATCGATCCAACACTAACTAAGCCTAAGGTCCATCCGAGATTTCAGTTGCATCACCGACTGCCGTGGCCACAATTTACCAAAATTCATCTCCTTGTCAAAAGGGTCCTTGGTATAATGTTTTTGTGCCTACTATATCTTTGCATGCTACAAGGGATAGGCAGGAGCATACAAACCGAAGAAAGGTATGGGACAGAGGTCTCAATGCAAAAGGTATAAACAAGTTCGCGGTTTGGTTGTTGTAAAGCAAGGCTAACTAGTCCAAAAGCCATGCGAGATTACGAACCAAGAATCGAGAAGTATACGGGCTTGTTAATGAGTCAGCTGCAACAGAGATGTGGGAAGCCGGTCGATATTACTGACTGGTGCGGCTTCTATGGTTTCGACGTCATGGGCGACCTCGCATTTGGCAAGAGCTTCAATATGCTTAATGACGGAGTCAAGCATTACTACATGGAGCTGACGCAAATGTCTACCCTATGGGGAAGCCCAATTGGTCGAGCTTCTTGGCTCTATCTACTTGTTAAGGATATACCCATCCTGAATCGCCAGATTGTACAATTTCTAAAATGGCTTCGAAAACATGTCGATCAGAGGAAAAAGGTAAGGCTATTGTCTATTTACATCTGTCTTCTCGTCTAACTACATGGCAGAATGAGCCACACCTTCCCGACTTGTTCTCCTGGCTCCTGAATGCCTACAAAGAACAATCAGTCCACACGAAGCAAGACGATCTCAACCTATTGGGTGATGCACACCTTATTGTGGTTGCAGGGAGGTATAAATGCAAAGTCAAATCAAAAAATGATAATACTTAACTGATTTATTTGCATAGCGACACTACTTCGACAACCATGACATGTGCACTGTTTGAGCTGGCACGCCATCCCCTTGTCTATCAGAAGTTACAGAAAGAGGTTGACGAGTTCTTGAAGCAAGGGGACTCTCATCATAGCCACAGTGCTCTTGCTAAACTCAAGTACCTCCAAGCTATCATTGACGAGACGATGCGGCTGTACCCAGCTATTCCATCAGGCCTGCAGAGAATCACACCCTCGCAGGGCCTGGAAATTGACGGAACATTTATCCCAGGAAACACCATTATACAAACACCTACATATACATTAAACCGAGGTAAGTGGTGCCCCAAGCCTGCCTTGAGACACATCTGACCATTTTGACTAGACGAAAGATGCTTTGCACGCCCCAACGACTTCATTCCTGAGCGATGGACAACACAACCCGATCTCGTCCGCGATTGTTCAGCATTTGCCCCTTTCTCCATTGGTGAGTCCCAACAGCAATCTAATCCAGGTGTGGATTCGCTGACATTGAGCACAGGCCGTTATTCCTGTGCTGGAAAGCAACTTGGACTTCTTGAAGTTCGGCATGTTCTAACCCAGATTGTCTCCAAGTTCGACATCCGCCTTGCGCCAAACCAAACAGCCAAGGCTTTCCAAGACGGGCTAGCAGACGGGTTTACACTCCTTTGTCCCAAGCTGGAAATGATTTTTGAAACGCGGGGAACCTGATTTGGAGGAGTAAGTGGAACTCCATTTGAGTTTTATACCGTGACATCTCTAGTCATTCAGTACCTGGTGAACAAGAGAAAAGAGTACCAAAGGAACACCTAGGTAGCTGTAGTACTAAGAAGTAATTTACATAGCTAAAGGTTGTCCAAATCCCAGTTATACTCTCCGACAGCACCATCGTAACTCCATCCTTGATCATCCTCGCCTCCCTGGGAAGGGTCAGAAAATGTGCCCTCCGTGACCATAAAAGTGCCGTGGTGATGTGATGGAGTTCGACTTTGAGATAGGTAACCCAATGAGTTGGTCTGAAGGGGCAAAGGATGAACTGTGACAGGCAAATTGGTTTGCGGGGACTTGGGCACGTCATGGATAAGTGCAGGGAAATGATAAAAGAAATCCGAATGCATAGTCCAACAGCCGAGATTGGAGATTGTATCCCTGAACAATGATGAAAGGCCATACCTGCCCAGCCCTACGTTGACGGAATACACATCGCGGAACTCATATGGCCAGGTGATACGAAGATGCTCTTTGAACATGTGCCAAAACAAGTTACTGCAGTATCGGTGCGGGTAGCGTGAGAATTGCTGCCGAAAAGACGGCCTATTGATAAACATAAGCTCTTGAAGTTAGGCTTCAGGAGGCTGGTTTTGTTCTTACCAGGCAAAGTAGTCTACAGCTGGATGACCAGAGACATCCTGTGATGACGTACTTGGGTAGGTTAGTTAGTCAAGAAGCAATTCAAGTTGGGAGAAACAGAAAGACTCACGATTTCATATACCATCGCGGTAGAATGGTACTCGCATTGGCCGATGTTGGGTCAGCGTAGGCGCGCATATAGCGGTGAACCATGTGAATCACGGCAAGACGCTCAACCTGGCCGCAAGCAGAAAAGCAAATCTCGTCAAGGTGCCGAATCCTCTTCCAAAGTGGTGTCATTCTCCCCGACTGCTCTAGATGCTCCCAGCCGTAGAGTACAACGCGCACTGGAACGTCTTCACTAGCCTCGTCCTCCAGTGCCAGCATCGAGGTTGATAAGTGTCCCGGGGGCCCTTTTAAGACCTGGTTGCCCGCTTGCCATATATTACGGCTGACTACCGATCCGTCTGAGAGACGTCTTGTCTCTGGAGAAGTGCAGTCGCAGGGCGATGACGCTGCTGAAGTTTTGTCATTGAAGGGGTGACCATGTGCTGAACTGTACGTTGCAGATTTAACATTCACATAGGCCTGGCCGCCTTCTAATGCCGTATCCCCCGGGAGGATCCCATTGAAGTCGGGTGAAAACAGACTAAGCTCATTGCTGGCCGGAGTTGTCTCCAGCAAGTCCGGCAGTAACGCCGGAGATTCCCTGTAGACAGAACCCGACGCGCTTGGTGGCTGTTCTGGGGATTTTTCTTCGGCTGTAGTCCTACTCTCCCACTTTTTAGCTTCAGAGAGTCGCCTAGTAAAGGACAAAGACGTAGAATCTAGAAAGCGAATCAGGGAGTCACGCTGCTTCGTCACCTCGGACAGCTGAGCCATCAAGGACAGGGTTTTATCGTGATCATCCCCGCTACTCAGCTTCTGAACAAGGTCCTCGAGGTATGCAATGCGGCTCTTGGTTCTCTCGCGCGAGACGCGCTGGGCCTTGCGGTCAGACTCCCTCTTCTTGAGCCTCTGGGAGTCGGTAGTAGGCGACTGGGCTTGTCGACGCGTGGCAGGGGTGTTTGCGGGCATGACGGAATTTGAAATGCTTTGGGTTCCACTGGCTAGATGCTTAGGACATAGTCCCGGGAAGTCGGCCCATCTTTATGCCTCGGGTCTGAAAGTGGAGTAATGAGGGGCTGGCTCGCCGGCATTTCTTAATTGGTCATAGGCCAACAGCGTCCAATGATTGTGAGCTTTGCCTCTTTAGGTCTCTGGAATGCGGGAAAGCACCCAAAGCGTGATCATAAAACACCAGGAATAGAGCACAGTGTAGCCAAAATGCAAAGGCATTATATACACGATTGATCAGATAAGAGGGACAAAGTCACAAATTGCAGACGCCTTAACAAGACCTCCATTAACACACCCCCACCCGATGAGATTACCCAAGAAGCCTATGTCTTGGCCCCTTCCTCAGATTCGTCGCTAGTGTCGTGTCAGCCGGCGGACGCGACTGTAAGTTAAATACGTAAAGGTCAATCAAATCAAACAGAGACCTCTTAGGCTCCACTGCCTCGCGTCGCAGGAAGAACATGGACCTTGAGCAAAGGAGATGTTATTCAATTGGCCATACTTCTCCAATATTGAGTATGATAGGTATTATCAACGTCTAGCTTAAAAGAGATCTAAGGGGGTTTTACTCATTCCGGGTTAAGGATGGCTAGATATAAATACTAACCTTTTTTTTCCCTTATGTATTAACAGTTCCTTAGCTTATCTTCTACAACAGCTTACCAGGACTTTCTTTTCCTATCATTCCCTCCCAAAAACCAATATTTCTATAACCAATTAACCTTAACTATAATGCTTTTCTTCACAAAGTCCATCCTTTTCACTTTTACTCTGGCCGTTGCCGCTCAAGCCACAACAACCGTCTCTTCGCCGACTCAGACATCTCTCCCTGCCTTAGCATCCCAGGTTCCATCCTGCGTTGCTGGATGCCTTGGAGTCGTTCACGATAGTATTGGATGTGACGCAGGTGACATAGTATGCCTCTGCATACATAAAGCCTCTTTGATAAGCAAAGTTGGTTTGTGCATTGTCGGAGCCCAGTGTGATTTTGAGGACGCTACCGGTAAGTTTGTGAACCATACTTAGCCATGGGTTCCAACTGATACTGAGCTTCTTCATCCAAGGGTCCACCAATATTGTCCGAGACATGTGCAAGCTGGTAGCTGAGGATCCCGGAACGGCCGTAATCGCTTCTGCCTCCAGGGTCCTAGATGCAGTTGTCGCTTCTGCTACTGTCTCTGCTCAGAGTGCACCTACGTCTACAAATGCCGCAGGTCTTGTTGGTTATGATATTGTTAAAGTAGTTATTGTAGCTGTTGCTTTTGCTATCTAGTTGGAATGCTAGACCTATTATTTACGATTAAGGCTTGTGCCTAAGAGCTTGAATCGGCGGACAGAACCTAGCTAATTAATAATGTACTATATTACTCTTTTCTTTTTATAATCATAAGAAGGACCGACTTAAAGTAGCAGTTATTACCTTAAGGAATACTAATATTAGATAATATATAGACTGTGAAAAAGCCAATCTGGGATAGCTAACCCACAGGCATGGAGATATTGTGTCCTGTAAATCTAAGCAGAGAGACATAATTTAAGTATAGGGTTAAGCCAAACCGTTTAATCTATTCCAGAACTAAACTAATTTTCAGTTGTTAGTGAAATTGGTATACATAGTACGATCCTTGTTATGCCTATTGGGATTGGCTAACTAGTGGAGTCGCTCGGCATGTGCGATGGTCACTTTTCACGCGAAAGCCAATGATATCCTCGTATTTTTAGCTCTAAGACAACCCGCCAGCTCGGGTCGTAGTTACAGATTTGATACGAAACCCATAGCTCAGACTCATGTTGAGCATGGTCAGGAAATCTCCACTCAGGCAGTCTCGATAGTACCTTATATTTCTCACTCAAATCTTCCTTACTCTGTAACGCTCACTCTTCTTGTCAACACTTATCATAATGTCTTTCATTCCCATGGAAGAGGGTATCCGCTTTAGAGGGCTCCAGGTCAGCCGGACTGCCACCTGGAAGTACCTTGCCTCGGTTTTCTTGCGATGGCTGGTTACTTTGCTACTCAGCCTCGCTATTTGGAAGGTTTTGTGGTTTTATTCGGATGAAATGATCATCATGGCTAAGCCAGCCACACGCGACTTCAATGTTTGGATTACGGGGCTTACGATTGCCCTCGGAATGGCATTTGCTAATAGCCTAGATAAGCTGGCCAAAGATACACGGTGGTGGATATTGTCCCGCTGACATCGATCTAGTAGAAAGGTTCTGTCTACACCATCTACTTATTCCCCTATGCCAATGGCTAATAGATCCGATAGATCGAAGCTATCCTAGAGGCCGAGAACATAGTCGCTGTTTTACGGATTGCATTTACCTCTCGGCGTATCACCATCCACATCACAGCTTTGTGTTGGTTCTTGGTATTCGTTGTAAGTGTTGTACCGTGGGTTACTAGACAATTACTAACATCAGCAGGCGTCGCAGATTGGCCTTGCAGTCCTCGGTTTGTTCTATTCAGTAGATGTATCAGACAAGCTCGCCCTACAGGTGATGCCTGGCAATGTGTCGATAGCCAATATGTCTGTAGTTCAGCCCCTCGGATTTGTGTTTTCCAATAGTCAGTCGAGAAGTGACCAAGAATGTACAACCAATATGTAAGTCGCTCCCGATACCAAGTTAGGACGTTGGTATTTAATGATCAATAGGTATGGTATTATGTCACTCACATACATAACTGGAGCCCGTACACTTGAACCAGAGATAGGCGACCTGCGACTCGCCTCCGACCCCGTTTTATTCTGTGATTTGGACCGATGCGACTTTATCTTCCTGGAAGCATCAGTACCAGCGGACCCTGAAAAAGAATTGGCTGATATGGCATCTTGGCAGCCAATAATGGTAGCCACAAATCGCCGACTAAGTATATCGACAAAGTGCGAGAGCTATCCCATGATAAGTGGCGGCGACGGACTATCTGGCGAAATAGAGTATCGAAGGAATAACACCGACGACAAGAGTGAGGAAAATGTCCGACTTTTGGCAGCCCAAGCCATCGCCCTGCAAGGCTTCTCGGTCAACACTACACTCAGCGATTCTGACCTGCAGCACCAATTCTACCCAGACCAGTCACCGTTTGGAACTCCTCTCCAAGGGATGGTGCAGGCCATGGAGCTTACAATGTCACGCTTTGCAGCCGGTGTAATTGCGCTGGTAGCAAAAGTGAATTCGGAAATCGTGGTTGATGGGTTCCCACCGACAAAGGGGTCGAGTCTCAACGTCGACCACTGGGATTACGTCTGGTTTGTCTTGTCTACTATTGTCTTGTTTCAGTTCTTGTTTAGTACGGTTGTTGCTTTCTTGGCTACAAGGGTGATCATTCCTCCGGAAGGAGCTACGCCCATGGCGAGGGTGCTCCATGCTATGGCGGCTAGGGAGAGTTCTGGTGAGATTGAGTGGATCTATCGAAGCCGGAAGATTTCTACTGATGGAGTTTACGATTTGTATCTTGATGGGTGTCCACGTGCAGGGCTAGCTGGCAAAACCTGAGGTGGGATTCTGTAAGATCATTGGGGTGAAAATGGTTACTCCATAGTATAGACTATAATGAGCTCTATAGGTTGGTAATCATGTTTTCACACGATACCAGTAATAACTACAATATTTGTTAAGAGAGAAAAGTGTATTTAATTATTAGATGAAGAGAAGAGAAATATAAGCCTGACTAATTTAATGAAAAGCTGCCCTCGAGAAACGAGAAATACTGCTGCCAACATACCGACCCAAAAGTTACTCCAATTAAGCTGGAGGGCACTTGGGAGTAGACGGGAAAGTAGTTCCGTCTGCCTGCCAGTCTCGAAGTCGGGAGAAGCGACTCCACAGGTATCGAATAAACCAGCCCTCAAATCTCGTAATCTTCGGGATATGAGCGCCTTGATCAGTAGGCTCCATGACCATCTGCTCAGTGAGGTTGGGAGGAAGCCAGAAGATGGAGCAGATAGAGGTCTCATTTCTCATATCGTTGATGTAGTCGCGCAAACCAAATGTGTGACCCTGCAAAGATTGTTTTAGTTCATAACAATGTTGAGGATCAGAGTCTACGTACCGACTCATGGACTAGAATAGACCAGTTGCCCATCTTGCTTCCAACAGTGTCCCAGCCATACTCACTGACATTGATACCCTCACCTGAAGCGGCACCCATGTTGAATTCACCCCAGCTCTTGTCGACAAGGAAGTACTGGTGGAACCGATTCTCGGCACCGCGTCCACAGCTAGAGTAGTCTCCGTCGGGGTGGAGATGTCGTGAACAACCAGGATCACAGGCAATGATTCCATCTTTGTCTTTAAACTCGGTGTAGACGTGGAAGTCATCACGATTTCCTATCAGCTGGCTGTCGTTTGCTATAGCCCACGCGATGATGTTGAACTTGACCTCTTTGAAGGGGAAGTTGTCCCAGCCAGGAAGCCACTCGAGCCACTGTTGGTATTGTTTGACGTGCTGGATGGAGACATCTTTTCTCGTCTCTTCATCAAGAATCGAATCTGAGTTCCATCTCATGCAAACATTGATCGTACTGGCATATGTCAGTCAGCGTCTTTATCATAATTGCTCTTGCTTGTACCCATTCCCATCCATGATCTGGTCAATAGCCCAGTTGTGATACTTCGAAAGTCCACCATTATCTGGAAACATGGCACTCATCATGATTTCAGTATTATCCCATGCCATTGGCAGAGACTGTTTCCATTGATCGGGAATGGGATCATTGGGCGAATCCACAAAGGCGCAGGTAGCAAGACTAGCCATGGCTACCATTGAGAAAGTGGCGGTGCTGATACGCGATAACATGGTGTAGTAACGGTAGTAAAGAATGAACGACTGGTGAAAGCTGTGTGAGAGGAAAACCCCAAAAAGGTTGGTCGATAGCAGCTTTCTTATAGTAAAATTCTAGCAATATTCCTTACCGAATAATGAATGCCAAGGTGGACACTATTATCGTAGATAGTGTCCATTTATGCGACCCATGGTAAGGCAATTCTCTGAGACAGATATGAGCATTACCCAATACCAATACTCGCCAAGTTCTACACAACCTTTCACTTCATATACCGCACCCATGCTCGTGATTTCATTAGTCTCGTTTTGGCAAAAGATCGCCGACGACTGACATGGCCCCATTGTACGCCCATTAATGTATTTTAATTGGTACATGCGTATTTTTGGACATACGGACGTGACCGGTAAAAGGATGGTCACTTGGTAGGGGTTTTACTGGCCCTGGCTAAGAGAGACGGCTCGGGACTCGGCGTACTAACCAAATGTAGTATACATTGAGCTGTCCAATCAACATCGAGGAATCCTAAAACTAGCTGCATGAACAGGTTTAAACAATTACTACAGTATTGTTAAATTATGTATTTAAGGACTCGTATTTCCACCGGTTCTTCTCTATCTTGCTCATCAGTCTTATGTTTCCTTGCCACCACAATGCCCTCTACTCTCAATTTCCAGTCCGAGGCACCCATTGGTCTGGGCGAAGAAGATCGTTACATGGTAACCTTGGAGCAGTATGGCCTGCAGCCACCTTCTGCAAAGCAAAAGCTCACGCCTCTGGACATGAATATGCCCAGACTATATGGTATCCGTTTGGTTCTATGCTTTCCAACTAACCCTGATATGGATAAGCGGCAGATGTGAGATTCATGTATGATGCTATGATACACAGAAGACTGATGGAAGTAGATATGAGAACCTGAAAAAGGGCTTGGCTCACACTGTCACCTCAATTCCTTGGATATCTGGACAAATTGTAAGTACTGAATTGTCCATCTGGATTTACAGTTGCTAATGTCACCGTCTAATCAGGGCCCGGAAGAAGGACAGGATCCCAAGACCCGAAAGGTCCAGATTCTTGACTCGCCATCTAGATTCAAGTTCCCGTAAGTGTTATTTAATTAGAAGGCTCATCCAGACATTCGCTAACAAAACCCTTTTCAGGTACAAGGATCTCACTGATACACTACCGTCTTATGCAGAATTACACGAAAGACACTTCCCCTTGGCAGAATTCACCACAGTTCAGGTCGGCCCTATCGATGTCATGTCACAGGGACTCAACCAGCCTGTCTTCGCAGCTCAGGCTAATTTCGTCGAAGGTGGCCTTCTGCTGACTGTGGGAGTCCATCACTCGGCATGTGATGCGTCGGCCTTGGACGCTATCCTGAGCACGTGGTCACACAACACTGCCGTAGCTAGTGGTGGTTCTGGATCCTTTTCCACGTTTGATGTACCATCCAATGATCGCATACCCTTGATGGAAGGAGACCCTGGCATCGTTGACGTGGCTGCTTTTCCTGAGTATGTGCTGATGCCTACGCCTCACTTCATTGAGGGTGATTTGTCAAGCATGTCTGGATTCCAGATGCCTCCCCTCGCAAGTCACCTTTTCCGCTTCTCGACGGAGTCTCTTACAAGGCTTAAAGAAAAGGCAGGAGCATTCTCTTCCCATGATGCCCTTTGTGCTTTTGTATGGCAGCGCATGACTTTGGCACGAATGCACTCCGGGGTCTTCAGTGACCCCCCTACAGAGGACTCAACAACGCGATTCTGCTTTGCTGTTAATATTCGTAGCCGAATGAGCCCTCCGCTGCCATCTTCTTATATGGGCAATGCTTCCATGGGGTGCGTTACGGAGAAGATCGCCGTAGCTTCCATTTTATCAAATAATGGATTGAAGCAAGCTTCAGCCACGGTACGGAGGTCACTGAAGGACTTCAGTAGCCCCGGAAAGATCACTTCAACTATTGGTCTATTGAAATCGCGACCTGACCCTACCGACTTCAAGTTGTCCTTCAATGGTTTCCTTGGACCAGATGTTGTTGAGTCTTCTTGGGCTGATCTTGGTGTTTATGGGCATAAATGGGGCGATGCTATTGGCGCACTAGACGCCGTTCGTGTACCAGGTGAAGGCTCTGATGGTACTATGATGATATTGCCCAGGTTGAAGGATGGTGGTCTGGATATTGTTATTGGGTTATCGTCGGGAGCGATGGAGAAGCTCCTCAGGGATGAAGAGTTCGCTTCTTTTACGAACTCTTAGATGATTTTGAATCAGCATATTTGTGTGCAGATGGTATCTATTAATCACATTTTCTGAATACACTTTTTGGACTTTGCCAGCTCGCAATCGGCTTTCCCTCTAAGTGTTGGCCGAGGCTTCATACGCAATCAAAGCGAAATACTTCAGGCCTACCCAGGAGTATCTGACTATCCGTGTTGCAGACCTTCTCAGCAACCGGAACACCGGCTTGTGCAAGACCTTGAAGCTGTTTGCGTATCCAACCCTTTTGTCCTTGGGGTACTTCCCAGGCACTGCAAGCGACATATAAGGGCCATACGAGAGAGAACTTCCCAGTCTGTACATTCCTCACTTTTTGAACAGTAGACCGTGAGTTCAGCAAAGAGATTTCTTGCGTCCTGTGGTTGGTGACAAATTGGAGGTTCATCTTGCAGAGATCGTGGCCCAGAAGATAAGGCACAGTTGCGCATATATCATCCACTAATGCAGCCATTCGCTTTCTGATCTTGCTGGTATCTAATGATGAAGGTAAGATAAAGGAGGCTCGAAGCTGGATTGAAAGCAGGATGAGCTTCGATATACGGTAGAAATTCCATACGCGAGCCATGTAGAAGTGAGCATAGCGGTGGACACTTTGCGGAGCGTATTCCGAGTGTGCATCATTGTTGATATTCAGTGCAGTGGCGTAGGACCAAGCAGATGGGAGTCTTTTTGCCCAAGTGGACAGTAGGAAATCCAAGGCCTGAGCATCGTAGACTATTCTTTCTAGAGCAATCGTCCCAAGTTGAGCAAGTTCGATACTTTGGTATTGAAGCCGCGGTATCCCAGCTGCTATCGAAAGGAGGTGAGTCTCTGGGTTTTCACATGAAGGGGGTAGCCCCTGAGTGAAGATTTCATCAACAGGCTGACATATCTGCATCTGGCTCATAACCTGCCGACGTAAGTATGTAGCATCTAGTGCAAGGATAGGAGCGCTGTATCTTACCACGTTCTTCTGAACAAAGAAGTACATACTCCGGGACAATGGAGAGTCAACGTGAGTTGCCTGGAGCTTCAGCAGAGCCAGCGCCCCGTCTACATGAGTCCCCCACGCTGAAGGCATGGACAAATGGCCAGTGATAGTCTAAGACGTGTCAGTCTAAGAACCAGATATTGGTGAACAATAAAGGCTCAGAGTCTGACCTCATAGCCACAAAGTAGCAGAACCCCATACAAGGCCTGGTAGTCTGAACTCAGTTGCTCAGTCTGCATCGCTTCTCTCAAGGCTTGAACGGCTCTGAGGTATCGATTCAGGCCCAGTTGGGTAGCGTGCGGTATGATTTTCGTAGATGCGACAAGCGACACTGCCTCCAATGCTAAGTGTAAAGCCGAATCCTGCCGAGATGAAGCATGAAGGCGCGGTAGCTGCTCCTGGAGTGAAAGCGTTGGATCATGGATCGATAAGTTTTCGACTGTAGAGTGATAAAAGTGACATATCGCGATCTCTTCCTGAGAGGGGAGCAATGGAGGATGTGGGGTGCTGTACTTGATGAAAGATGACTCCATAACGCGACAATCCGCATTGCTCAACCACTGGGTTTCCCGGCCGTGTTGCAATCTCTTGTGCTGACGAATTTTTTCTTTTGTTTTGGACGTTTCGTCTCGGAACAATAGGCTTGATTGATCTCTGTAACCAGAACAGATCTTGCCCAGATTCAGGCATCGCGAACATTGTGGATGCTTTTCATCGCACTTAGTACTGTTAGTATCTGCTTGATTAGGCACTGCCGATGTTACCTGCCTTTTTATGTGCTTTCCTGTGTGAATCTCATTAAAACCCGTAATTCAGACAAGGAAGATTCAACCGTGGTCAAGCTTACCTGCAGTTTTCACAGGCTTTGCTTGGTATACCGTAGTAAACCATTATAGTAGCAAACTTGACGCTCAATCCCGAGAGCTAAATACAACATACGAAAGGAGTTGGTGCTAAAATTGGATTGAGGAGATAGGTCTCGTTCGGACTCAATGTGTGAAAAGGGGTAGTGGGTCCTGTCATCTTCATCTAATCTTATCTTATCTTCTTATCCATGAACCGAGGGCCATAACAGACACTACCATGCGGTCCTCTTCAATTTTATAACACTTCATTACAGAAGAGGGTAAGAAATTAATTACTATAGTAATCTACTGATTGCTACTTATAACAGATAAACTAATTGAGATAATCTTCTCACTGTGGGTGCGTCCTCGTCAGCATCTTCCGATCTCCTTGGCCATTGATGCAGTGGTGCTCGTTGTTCAGACCTTTTCTGCGGGGTGCGTGGTCTGAAACTCAGCTTGGTGTAAAGTTCTCGTCGACGCAAATTTCCAAGCAGGAACTCGTCGCTCAAATAGCTCATCCAACTCATGGTACGTTCGACCTTTGGTCTCGGGGAACATCAGGATACAAGGAATTAAGTAAACCAAGGTGATACCGCCAAAGAAAAGGCCGATCTTTTGACCCCATCCAGCATTCTGATTCGACAGCATGAGAGGGGCAGTATAGTTCTAGATCACGGTTAGAGGAACCATAGAACTAAGATCGGGATGACTTACGAACAAGATGCCAGTGGCGTACTGGATTGTTACTGCAATTGATGTCGTCTTTGCACGCAGGCTCGGGCTCGATATCTCCACCAAGCTGATCCAGCCTTGAAAAGGTTAGTCACACGACGACACGAGCACTGAATTTCAACGTACCAATAGGCGCGAGCGTGTTTGCATACACAAAAGCCCAAAGAGAACACAAGGCGACCAATGCCATTCCTGAAGCGCTGGTCTGCTTCATGAAACCGAGCCCGCCAACAATGAGGCAAATAGTCGCCATTGCTGCACCACCACCGATGACGAGCGTCCGTCGGCCAACTTTGTCAACAGTGTAGAAGGAAATGATGATGCCTACTACAAGAACCATCTGCTTGACCATGTTGCCCAGAAACGGATCACTGACTCCAGCCAGTTGGAAGAAGTAAGTAGTATAGCCGAACATCAAGGGAACTCCAACAACGTTTTGGAACGTGAAGGGAAGCGTTGAGATGACGGCTCTCTTCATGTTGATCTTGTTGGTGAATAGAGCTTTCCAGTCTGAGTTTTCGTTGCCGGATTTAGCGGTTGCTGAGGACTCGTCCATCTCATACTGGATAACCAAGTACTCGCGATCGATATCGTAGCCTTCGACATTGCCGACAAGTCGCTTCAAGGCCTTCTTGCCTTCATCATGTCTGCATTTGGATGCATACCAAGCTAAATAAACAAACGTTAGCTATTAGTCTAGAAGGGTAAACGACCCAGGGACTTACAGGGTGTTTCGGGAAGATAAAGCATAGGGAACAGCCAAAGACCAGTGAAGACGAACTCCGAGTAAAAGATATGACGGAACGCTGTTGGGTTTGTTTCCTCGAGGACCTTTAGAGCAATGGCAAGAAAGACTTGGCCTAAGGCGAAAGCAAGGGAGAAACTGCCCAGAAGAGCACCGCGGAACTGAGGGAGGGCGACCTCTGACATGTAGACCATGACTGATGTTCCCATCATACCGCCTGCACAGCCCGCCACAAGCCTAGCAATAAGAAGAGTCCACCAGTTGGGTGCAATGACCTGGATTACAATAGACTGATAGTTTTCTGTTAGTACTATGCCGCCGTGGTTGGACTTGAACAGACACCTACCAGAGTGAGAAAGAATGTCACTCCCCACATGTTAAACTTGCGACCGAACTTATCTGCAGTGACCGGGGCAATAGACTGGATCAGGATGGAGGTGACAAAGTAACACGCCGCCCAGAGCGAGATATGCTGCGAGTCGAGAGCTGGTTTGCCAGTTTGGGGATCTCTGACGGTAGCAAAGTACTCGACGAAGCCTTCGTTGGCAATGATACTTCCGATGACTGAGTTAGCATACCCAGCATACCTGTTGACCAGTGAATCAGTACTCCCAACGTCAAAGTTGGTGGTTCGGAGATGGTACATACATTCCTGCCAAAGAGACACCTAGTTCGGTGATATAGAGTCGCCAGAACTTCCTGACGCACTGAGCACGCGTCAAGCCCGCAAATGCAGAGGTTGGCGCTACATCGCCAGTCCCTCTTTTCTCATCATGCTCATGCTCAGCCTGAACGATATCGACATTCTCGAGGCTTTTCGCCATTGTTGATTCTTCTTTCTTGGCGTTATCCTTGAGGCAAAGGTGAATGGAGATCCACTGTCTTGGGGAGATGAAGTTAATGATATGTAGAGACGCTCTTATTTATATCTACCAATGATCAAGACACCATCGGCGAGAATTCCGACCAGAATGATGCTGTACACATGATTTGCATCGACAATTCACCTGTTGAAAGCCACTCGTACCCCGGGTCCCCAACAGATTGGTAGCAATAAACCGAGGAAGCGGTCGACTGTTGCAATGCGGGGATTATGGTCTAACCCCAGAGTAGAGTAGTAGTGCGGAATTTGGAAGACCACAAGCGTTGTAACAGGCCATCCATGACGGGCTTTTCGACAGTTGCGGTATTTCGGTCCTTTCATCGGCCGATGATTCCTCCAGTGGCGGCAAACTCATAACATGGCCTTACCATGATTGGCATGTTATGGGCAGCATTTACAAGGAACGCCTTGAATTTCAATATTAGCTAGTCCACGTTGACGGTTAACGGGAAAATATCGGGAAAAGCATGGAATATTGATAATCTAGACTAAAGTTCAGCAGGGAAAATGGGGTGATTGGCGAGGTTCAAGCAACGTCAGGAGGTCTGTAACCAATGGTCTAGATGTTCCGCGTACGGCCGCCACCGGACAGCTGTCCGCAGAATGGTGACTGAATGGCTGTGCTGTATCTCAGTAGACAAAACGATTTGGCGTAATGTTCAATAGAAATGCCTGCCTTGTGAAGAGCAATATCTATTCAATTCAGTATCGTGCTCAAGGAGCTAGTAGCATACTTTGGGATCTGCTCCTACATAATAGGAAAATGGCAATTAAGATGACTTTTAATTTAATAATACTTGTGGATAATCATGCTGATCCATCTAAAATATAGTTCTAATTGACAGCTGCCATCTCGGTCCACCTCTTCCTGAGCACCTGCACAGCACTCTTCGGTCTCCGATCCCGCGTAAATACACCTTTCTTGTTGCCATCCACCCTAAAAATGAAGCTAGACGGAGTCTGGAAATCTGCAAAGTTCCATACTTGCTCTCCAACAACGCTCTCCACCCTATCGAATACTCGATGTGACATTTCTAGGACCCGACTCTGATATTCCTCACTCCAGGGAATGTCTCCAACCGTATGCAGCCCAGCCATGGTATCAGCGCCATACTCCGTCATGATGATTGGTTTGTCATATTTGCCCTCCCAGCTCCGCAAACATTTTTCCAGACCTTGCTCTGCTTCTTCGAGGTCGCCTGTATTGAGATACCAGCCGTAGTATCTGTTGAGGCATATTACATCGAAAAGATCTGCAATGAGATCAGTGTGGATGTTCGCTTGGTTCTCATTGGCAAAGCATATAGGCCTTGTCGGATCCAATTCACGGTTCAGTTTCACAAGTGGCTCCATGTACTCTCTCACACCAGGCTCACTGGCTGCAGGCTCATTTGCAATCGTCCACATCACAACACTAGGGTGATTTTTGTCGCGAGTAATTAGCTCACGTATGGCTTGAGCATGAGAAGCGCGTGTTTCGTCGTTCATCGTCTCTGGTGAAAAGGTCGGTATCGGCTTGTGCCCAAAGAGCCCAGCAACAATGGTGAGGTTGAGACCGACTGCAGCTGTCTCATTGATGACAACGATACCATGACGGTCCGCATACTCGAGAACTTCTTCTGCATATGGGTAATGAGAAGTTCGGAAAGAATTGGCTCCCATCCACTGCATCAATTGGAAGTCGTGAATCATGTAGGCTGAATCATGACCCTTCCCTCGGATTGGTGTATCTTCGTGTTTACCAAATCCTGTAAAATAGAATGGCGTTCCATTGATAAGAAATTTATTTCCTGAGACCTCGACTGTTCTTATCCCCACTGGTAGTTCGTAAGTGTCTACTACCGTGCTCCCAGAGAATACTTCTACACGAAGTTGGTAGAGATACGCTGCTCCTGGTTGCCAAAGATGAACCAATTCAGCGATCGGAGAGCCATTCAACCCAGAACGGCGACTAACGGGACATTCATCTTCATCCAAAAGTGTCACTTTGATTGAGTGGTGGTTCAGAGGGACGCTTGTAGCAATATGGAAGTCCACAACACCAGTAGTCCCCTCTACCTTTGTGACAACTGTGATGTCGTTGACAGAGATACTGGGAACTGTGAATAGCCACACAGATCTCGCAAGACCTGCATAGTTAAAGAAGTCATGCTGATAATGTTGCTTTCGCTTGCCATTCTTGAGTGTCTCTATCCTTCCTGGTGGAATAGTATGCCAGTCAAGTTCATTGTCAACCGCCACAGTAAGGCGAACTTGCTTGCCAGGCTGAACAATGTCTGAGATGTTGATTTCGAATGGCGTGTAGCCCCCAATATGTTCAGCTACGAACTGATCGTCAAGGTACACACGCCCTCGATGCGTGGCAGCGTCAAAGCGCAGAAAATAACGCTGTTGAGACCAGTTCAGTGGGATGGTGAAGCGCCTTTGGTAGTAGACCCATCCAACATGGTTGCGAATATTTGAATCAATGAAAATATCGTTGTAGCTGGCGGGAACAGGAACTTGGAGCTTTGGCGGTATGTTTCGTTCCCAGGCTCTTTCATCATTGATGTCGACTGATTTGGCGAGGGCAAAGTTCCAAACGCCATCCAGTGAGACAAGCTCTCGAGAAGCGTTAGCCTGGGGTTTGAGCATAGTGAAAGTTTTCAATGGACAAGGTGATGCGGCTGAACTCGCGATCGTGTCAAAATATATTAAATGTTAATCGAGAGAACATGTTGCTAATAGAATCCCGAAAATGGACCTTTTTCTATTGGGTACGGATGGGATCCTTCGGAGTAAGCGGCCATCACTCGCACAGGTATCCGATCTCCAATTATCCTGTGGAACTGCAAACTGGCAATTTGATCTCTAAACCAGATCATAAGTTTCCTTGATTGGAGAGTCATGGCAGCAATAGGTCGCACAAGAATTACCCTGGAGAGCTTCGCGTATCCTCGGTTGAAGCATCGGCCGATGATTATGCGAGGGCCGTTCCCAATGTGCTCTAGCGCAAGAACTGGTCCCCTGCCACAGTCTTCGTGACAGCGTTCCACTTTGACAGCCGCCAATCATCGTCGCCAACAATGACTCACGAGTCGGTTTGCGGGGTAATACAGCTAGCAAATGAATCGCAGCAAAGTCAAGTGGGGAATAAACAACACCAGACGCCCCTCCACTCAGATTGGAGCCAAGGCAGCTAGCCAGCCATGTTAGTGGCAAGTTCGCTGACCGTAAAAATGATTCGACCTCGTTCCAACTTTCATATCACTTCCGGACACGATGGATTTGTCGCACGATGACTCCCCCGAAGCCGAGCTTCCATCCTGCAGTGGCTGCCGGAAACGGAAACTCAAGTGTTCCAGACAGAGACCAGCTTGCTCTAATTGTGAGCGATTGGGTGAGTTTACAACAAAGAGCAGGGCCGTGGGCCTCTTATTCATATCATTCAGGTGCACCTTGTCATTACGAAAACCGTCGGACAAAGCCAGGCTTGAAAGGTGGTGCTGTCGAGAGTCTTAATCAGCGATTAGGTATGCATCAAGTGAAGCACATGGCTGCATGAGAAAGCATACTCATTGAGAACAACAGAAAAGGTCGAGAAAGCATTGTTCGGCTCAGGCCATGACCAAGGTACACAAGAATCCGAAGGCACAAAGCGTGATCTTTCTGGCAGCAGGACAAGCAACCTCAACTCGACGCCCCTGGAGGCAGTCCTTTCAACGCTCGCCGGTGAGTTACAGAAGCTAAATCAGAATGTTGGGCCGACCCGCAAAAGACAGTATGAGTACGACCCATACAGAAAGGTCACCGAACTTTTCAAGAGACGCAGGCAAGACGAAGCTGAGGATCAGCCTAAATGCAGCAATGGGGACTTTACTCAGCAACAAACTAGTCAAGATTCATTATGTAGGATCGGTATTATCCAGGACCATTTGGATAAGCTAATCGAGGCACATTTCGACAATGTCCAGCCATGGATACCAATGGTTATCATGAGAGGCTTCCATGACCGACTTCATCAAGAGACTGAGCAGCGTATGACAATTGTGCTTGAGGCAATGATGATAGCGTCTCTGCGTTATGTCGAGATCAATGGTAACCCACTGGATAATACTTTTATCGATAAAGAGACGTCGAGGCTACGAAACACTGTGATGATAAATGCGATGGAGGGCCTCAAGACAGAGAATCTTCAAGCACTCATTATGGTTGCATTCACCGAGGTATGTTGTGATTCTTGACTTTCAGCACTCTAACTAAGATCTCAGATTGGAAATGGCAACTTGGAGAAGGCCTGGCCTGTCATTGGGTCTTTGACAAGGACTGTTGAATACATGGGACTGTCTCTTGAAACTGAAGTGTATCAACGCAAGAGAGGACTCTTATCAGATAGGTCATCATTAGCAGAGCCACGAGATTGGCTGGAAGAAGAGGAAAGAAGAAGGATCTTCTGGAATGTCTTCATCCTTGATAGAATCTCATCCATCATCAAAGGGTAAGGACTCGTCGTTCTCTCACCACCAACCTGTCTGACAAATTCAAGATGGAGTCCAGGTATCGATTCAGTGGGACATTCGCCGAAGACTGCCTATATGCGGCGGGAGCTGGTTCCATAACGAGCCAGCTGTTACACCCTATTTTGGTAACTGGGATGAGCCGGCGGCACAGAATAGTCACGGGACGAGTCCTTACTCTGTTGGTAGTAATGCTGGTGGTGTCAATGGACCAGCGAGTACTGGCAACACTCGGGCTAGCGACAAGGCAACTGGAGATATATCTAAGATTGGCGCCTTGGCCTATTACATTCAGTCAATCGATTCACTTTGTCAGATATCGAATAGCTTCCTACAACCTTCCGTGGACTTCACCAACAGACATGAGGTTTCTCTCTGGCTGACTAAGTTCAAGGAACTCGATCTCCGTTTAGTACAGTAGGTGCTGTTCTTGAGTTGCGTTTGTTGCTGACAAAATCAGTTGGAAGACGTATCTACCTCAGCAGTGGAAAGACTCTGGCGTATCGCGTAAGATAATGCCTGGCGTCATGGACCCCAGCATGACCCTAGCCAATGCGACACATAACACATCTGTCATCCTCCTCCACGAGCGCATTGCATACCCGGACTCCGAGCTTTTCAACCTGAATCTCCCTAGTAGTTTCAGTGCCGAGAACTGCCTCAATGCCGCCATAGAGACAGCAAATATAACAACCAAGTACCTCGGGGGTTACCCGTCGGCTCGTGCTGTGCCACCGCAAATGGGAATATGCGCTTTCGTCAGTGCCAGAACCCTGCTAGGTAAGATGCCAGAACACTCGCATAACCATGTCTAACACAGTCTTGCAGTTCACTCCCAATACTACAATACGCCTTTAGCTAAGGAATTCAAGCATTTAATGAACAATTTGACAGACATATCCAATCGATGGGCTGGCCTTGAACAGGTAGATCGAACAAGCAAAACTCCTAACTTTTTTGACCAGTTATTCAACAGTCTGCAAAGTCAGCACCAACATACCCAAACAGCAGTTACTGGCCAAAGCATGCAAGCATCCGTCTTGGAACTTGAAGTTGAAGGCCCTGTTCTCAGTTCGAGAATCGACAGCCCCGGACCCTCCCGAAATAATCACGCCTCCACGAAGACCAATCCACCACCAACTGTCAATAACCTGACACCCAGAATGCATTATCCAAACCAGCTGTCCGACAGCCAATGGCATGTAGACTCACAATCCTCGACTACAATATCCAAGGATGAGTTATTCACCATATCTCAAACTTTGATGAACAACGACTTCCTTGGGCTTGATCGTATTGTTAGCTTTGAGGACATGATATCGATTGGAAATATGTCACAATACTATGGTACTAGTAGTTAGGGGGTGAATATAACATTTTCTTTTTAGCTTATGCTGTAGTGTCCTGATGACCGGAAAAGTGCAGTCATAACCTGATTCTAAGATAATCTAAGTTATATGGTTATTAACTTAGTGCTAATCCTAAAAGCAGGATTGAATAATAGAATATATAAATTTACTTTAGTTTAATAAAACTCTAATTATTATATGCAGTACTACTTAAGTACATAAGATACTTGAATATAGCTATATCTAGTCTTACTAAGTTAATACTACTACTTTATTACTAGGCCCTAACTTATAATTATTTTAATTTTCTTAAGAAAGTTTCCTTTTTAAAATTCTATTAAGAGTACCTAGTTTAGTATATTAATAAAGTAGTTAGTAAACTATTATATAATATAAAGCAGCAATTTAATCTTTAGTATATTTTAGTAATTACTAGTAGGTTATATAATAACTTCTAGTTCTAGTAGCTAGTTATAAATATCTTCAGTCTCTTTTATTACTAGTTCTAGGCTAGTGCAGTTATACATAAATTTAAGGCCTAGGTATAGGCTATTACTACATACAGTGCCTATAAGGGGGTAATATTTACTGTAACGGTTAGGTCTAACTGTATTAAACTAAGCCGTGCTTAGGTTTATTGTTAGCAGATTACTGTAACGGTTATAGCAAGCATTTCAGGAAAAGAGGTCTAGCCTTATTAGTAAGGTCAGGAGGTTATCTATAGTAACAAATATAAAGGGACAGGATTCCCTTAATACCTTAATGTTACGACCCAACACATTCTGACGAACGTAAAAGAATGCCCTACCTTTTCTCATCCTATCAAAAGCCACCTACCCTATGCAAGTCGAACGCATGCTAATCGACTTGCATAAGCACTGTTACGAACATGGTCGAACTGACCCCGTTTGACCAGCATGAAGAGACAAACTAAGTCAAACTGACCTTATTTAACTTGCATATTATAGCAGTATATATATATATTTATTTAGTATTAGATAGAACTTAGCTTACTAGCTATTAATAATACTTCTTTACCTTAATAAGCCTTACCTATACTATTAATTATTAAGAGACATAACTTTAAACTAATGTGCTTAGTATAACGCCCTACGCAATCTGCAAACATAAACCTAGTACAGACTAGTTTCCCTGTTTAAAACCCCTAAACCGTTACATAAGGCTTATTAAAGTAAAGAAGTATTATTAATAGCTAGTAAGCTAAGTTCTATTTAATACTAAATAAATATATATATACTTATAGTTCTATAATAGAAGCAATGTAATATAGGATTATTATTAGTCCTAGAGTAATACAGTCCTGGAATACTATTATTTTAATATTAGTAAGTCCTTTCTTAATTAGCCTAATATTAGATATCTAAGTATCTATTAGTTATAAGCTAAAATATTTATATTAAGTAGAATTTGTAGGCAATGGTTCTTATACATAACGTAACCGCTAAGATCGTAATAGCTAGCTAATATACAGTAGTATATAAAAAGGTAATATTATAAAGCAGATTCTTTAAAAGGCCTAGGATTATAGTATTAATACTTTTAATATTACTAAGGTCTACCCTAATAGTAAATCTAAGGTTAAGATAGTGTAACGGTCACACCTAACCACTACGCCACAGGGCAAAAGATTGGGCTATAACTGCTATTGTAGCAATTACAGTGGTGTGTACAGCTGCTTATAGAAGCCTTACAACGCTATTACGGGCACGAATCGTAACAGATAGGTTATGCCCTTAAGGAGCTTAGCTGGCCTTATAATAAGTAAATATACCAAGCCCCTAACCTTAATTTATACTAACTTATTTAGGTATATCCTTACTATAAAGGTCTTCTTTAGTACTAGTTATAAGGAGCCTAATACTTAAGTTCTAAGCTATAAGCATGTTATTAAGGGTCTTAAGAGCTTTCTTAAGCGTCTTAAGTAGCCTTATATTAATATTATCTTTACTTACTATCCTAACTACACTATTCCCATAAAGGAGATTATTAAGGGATTTACTTAGGTTATTTATAACTTAAACCTTACTTACTACTAGGGCACTTTTAAGTAAATTGCTACTTAAATTACTAAGGCTACTTATATTACTAAGTACTATAACCTAATTACTCCTAGTATATCTATTAATACCTAAGATTTTAATAAATATTAATAATAATTTAGTTATTAAGTAGCCTTAGTATAACGCTTTTTACCGTAAGTGCTTTAAGGTAAAGTATACTTTTTTCTTTAACTAGTTTAAGTATAGAACTATAATCTAGTCCTTTCTTACCTTTAGTCTCTTAACTAGTAAGTATATTAATAGGATTCCTAAGGACTTATAATTTACTACTAATAAGGCCTTTTTTAAGAATATAGTTAATAAGCTTTAAAGCAAAGCTGTTACGATTCGTGCCCGTAACAGCGTTGTAAGGCTTCTATAAGCAGCTGTACACACCACTGTAATTGCTACAATAGCAGTTATAGCCTAATCTTTTGCCCTGTGGCGTAGTGGTTAGGTGTGACCGTTACAAAAGCTAGCAAGGCTAAGATTAAAAAGGTTAAGAAGCTATCTAAAGTTACTAAATATTTTAGCCAAAATGTTACCTAGCTTTCTCTTGCCTAGGCCCTTAGGAACCCTAATGTTAGTACTATTATTCTTAGTGTAATAAAGGTTAAGCAGCTTAAAGATAACTTTAAGGCTCTTAAGATTTATAAGAAGATTAATAATTAGGTTTTAAAGGAGATTAAGAAGATTCTTAATAATAAGCCTAAACCTATATATACCTTTAACTATAAGAGGTAAATTAAAGTTTTAGTATAGTCTAGATAAAAAATAGACCAATAATGACAGAATATGAGATTTAAGTTTACCGTAATAAGTGGCGTGAATAATGAGATTGTTTATCTTTGAGTCATAATAATTCTTATTGTTTGTGACTGATTGGATGGCGTGCATTACATGTGGGGTTCTCGCGTCACCCTGACTTCTGTTGATCACATCGTGGAAATGTTCGAACGACTACCCCAGGAGCTATTTAAATTCATCATCGGCGAGGCACTTTGAACTGTTACTATTCTGATGCCTAGAATCTCACAATTTACCGTTGTAGATATCTATCAAAGACGCCAGAACACTTCCAGTCTTGCACTCTGCAGACCCTCTGGGAATTTGTAGTCATTCCAGCATGAACTAAGAACGACACTTACGGAATTAAGATCGACGGTTTTCCTCTTGACAGATTAGTCTTTACTAAGTCTACCGGTCTACGCTTGATGACTGAGAACGATGCAAGAGCATGTCCGCATGATCGAAGACTGCAAACTTGTGAAGAAGCAAATGATGAGGAAATCGTCGACAGCCTAGGTTCCCCTGAGAATTCAAGGAAATTTTCCTCTCACTGCTTGAGAAATGAGAGAAAGAACAGCTTACAACGTTCAGGTTCGTCAATTACCTGCAGCAACCCTGCGACGAAGGGCTGACAGAACCAACCTAAACTGGGATCTAGGAACGTGCATACCAACGTCCATTCTGGGAAGCGATGGCATTGTTGCCCGTCAACAGTCTACACTTAGTACTCTGAATGTCACATCCTATCCCTTTTGCCAGCGCTATAACTCCCGCGAATGAAAGATCGACGCATCCACTTTTCATCATCTTCTGTACCCCCAGCTGGAGAGGACCGAGCTCGGATAACTTCAGAGTATTTGCCACCGTACTCAAAACCAACAACCATACCTCGAAACCTTGGAGCTCGACCTAGTCGACTGGCCATACTTGCGCAAGGCATTGGGTTATCGAAGCGATAATGAGAGAGTGCGCAGAATGAGAGAAAGAGATTAGGTGAACAAGATGATCTCGGCCTCAACATACACTCCCCACAAACCATGTTTCCCAACTCAAATACCCTGGACCTTGGACACGTACCTCTGACCGTGGCGCTTGCGCAATCTGTTAACTTTGGTGAGATAAGATGCGTGTCGGCGAAGAACAGAATTATGCCTCAGAAGTTCAAGACAGAGTTGGAAAAGCTTCCTGAGGTGGAATGTTTCATGGAGCCATTATTTGATTACATGCTCTATGATAACGAAAGGGCGCTGAAAGTGAAGGAATGGTACAACCGGCTGGCGTAGAGGAGTTGGTCCGCAGGGCTTCTCGCATCGCTGAAAGGGCTAGTGACTGGGCCAGCATGCTACGCGACGAGGCAGCTTGGAATGGGCTGGTGTATACACCGTTGCTGGAGATGCTGGTTTCTGATATGAGAGATGCACTAGAGCATAAGATCTTGGACATCATGCCATGGTAAGCTACGCATTGCCATTAGTTCCGCAACATGCTGACCAAGTCTCAGTACCACTACCAATATCAAATTTCCATATCACACAGGTTTGCTGAAAGTGCAAGCCGTGTTGACTATATCTTTCGCTTCCATCCCAAACTACCATTTTGACTGGAAATGCACGACTACCACCGCAACAAGAACAACAGCTAAGACTAGACATACTTCAAGTCTATTGTCATCATGTCCGTGAAGACTTCTTCAGTGTACTAACGCCATGGCCGCGCCACGCGTAGCAAGCGTCCCGTACTGTGCTTGCACGATGAGAAGGCTCAATCTGCCAACGTCATTCGTCAGTATCTGAAAGCCTCCATCTCGAAGCGCCTGCCATACTCATTATTGAAGATCTACTCTAATGTTCATCGTGATGGAAATTCGGGGGTATTATTGATCTTGAGCTGTATGTAGCATTTCTGCCTTGCTTTGGTACAGGGGGCAGGGGGCGATTAGGTGGTGGCCCAGGGGAAGGAGGAAGCTGACTCAAGGACATGATAAAAGTATTAGAGGCCAATCCGAGTAAAATGTAAAGTAATGACGATCTTTCTTGATAGAGATCGTTGTTGATGACAGGAGTCAGCATCATGGGTTTATATACCTATATCCTTTCTTCGCTAGAATGCATGTGAACTCTATAGCCATCATGAACCTGGAAAACGGCGCGCGTATTCGGCAGCTTCGATAGATAACAGAGAATCTTGGTATGCAAGGAAACAAATAATTTACCTTTGTGCTACCATCCGAAACGAACAAATCGAACGCAGATCTTCCCGCACGGAAATATTCCCGCAGCAGTTATCACTTCAGGCTGGCCGGGTGGTATTGATACCTTGCATTAGCGTGTTTATAAAGGTTTGCTGCGGCCTGTAGGCTGTCAGAACCACGCGCTTATCATTCTATCAATCTGCTGAACAGTCATTGGCTTTACCAAATTCGGGTAGCCTGAAGGGCCACTACCCAAAATCGTGTTAGTGACCTGCCTGGAGAGGCTAAAGCTTGTATCGCCAAGCTGAACCAGATTAGTTGGGAGGGGTGAAATACATTTTCAAACGTGTCACTGATACACTTGCCGGCAGCCTTCAATCGTAAGGTATGTGGTGTCGTTATCTACAGGCGTGTTGCTTGATAAAGTTAGCAGGCTACTTTTACTAAGAAGGCAACTGCACAACCTCGCATAGATAAATGGAGCCTCAGCTATTTTGTCTCTCTCCTCTATTCAAATAATGCATATTGTAAGCGAGTGACGCCACATGCTTGGTGGTGGGCACTACATGGTAAATTCAAACACCGTCGCAAGAGTGGAATCCGATCCAAGGATGACAAACAAGTGAGGGATTGAGATGACGTACGGTTTCCTGTCGAACGGACGCCTGCCAGCTGCTGGGGCTGTTCTAGAGCATTCCGTATATGCTTTCCTTTAAATACCCTTGTGCTAAGACATTGGTACTTGCAATAGATAGGGTCTAGCTCTGGCTCATTAACTTAAAAGTGCTAAGTCTAGACTGGAAATACTATTGACGCTGCTATGATAGTAATTAACATTCCGTAAGTTTAACGTTACTATATAGTAATAACGGTTGATAAGACTTAAGAATTGCTTATTATAATCTAGGATAATAATTGTGGCTTTAGAGCTAAAACTTCCAGAGCTTATTCTTAGCTATATAAGGGTAAGCGTGTAGTGCCTTATATATTCTAATAGGAGCGGTTTTATAAGACCCTTGCTGTAGCGTATCTGTAACTTTGACTAGTAAGTTATATCTTAAGACTAGATCTATTTTATTATAGGCTAAGTTAACAATGCTTAGACGTTTATGGGCTAATACTGTATAATGATTACAGCGGCTTTACCACGTGTACCCTATAAAGGCTCCACTATAACAGCTAACTGTAAGAGGACCAGCTAGGTACGGGGCCAATAACATCCTAGGACCGAAGCGATCTAGGAACGACAGGGCTTCAAGGCCAACGACGACTTCACAGAGCGTCGTTCCTGTACACTCACCACTAGCATATAAACACATTTATTTAGCATTAGAGAGAGATTAGCTTACCAGCTATTAATAAAACTTCTTTACCTTAATAAGCCTAACACGCACTATTGGCTATTAACAGACGTGACTTTAAACACTGCTTAGTACAATGCTATATACTCTGTGTAAACATAAACCTAGTGCGGATTAGTTTCTCTGTTTAAACCCCAACCATTACATATTGCCTTTATAGTTTTATAAATCTTATCCTAAATTAATAATATATTTACTTTTGTAGGTAGCTGTTTAATATATGCTAAGCTTAATTAGTAAATTTATAAAAGGTTTTTTAATAATTCTTATTACTTTAATGCTTATAGATAGTGGTTTCTTATAGAGAAGGTAGAAGTCCTTTTATATAGCTTAAATAGCTTCTTTTAGTATGAACTGAGGTTACACAACTAATAACCGCAGCCTAGAGACCTTTTTGTTTACTTATTTTTTAATAATTATTATATAGCTTTATCCTATAAGACTTCAGGTTAGCTTTAGCCCATGCTACTTAGTAATATTAGAGACAAAGGTAATTGTAAGTTCTGTGTAAGAGATTTAAAAAAGCCTGAATTATTTTAAGCAATTGGACTCTAAGACTTTTTATGTCTCTCTAAACTATATACATAGTTATAATATTTAATACTAATAGTATAAATAAACATATTCCCAAGCTCTCTAATATAATTTATAGCTTGTTTTATAAATTAAAATTATACTTTAGACTTTTGCTATTTATAGCTTAAATACCTAGCTTTTTAATTATGTAATTAATATTTTTATATTTAAAAAAGTAACTTAAAAAACAGCTCAATAACAATTTATACTTAATTAAAATAAACTAGTAATTCAGTCTTATTAAGAGGTCTAATAGCATTACTATTTTTAAAGCCTGAGCCTTATTATATTTTATTAATTTATTTTATTTTAAATTACTTATTTTAGTTATTACTATAAAAAAGTAAATTAATTAATAATCCCTTAATTATATAGATTTAACTAAAGAAGCTTACATAGCCTTGTCTGTATAGCTAGTTATGTAAAAATGTATAATATTAATTACATAACTAGTTATATAGGTATAATGTGACAGTTAGGGTTTCAAACAGGGAAACTATTCCGTACTAGGTTTATGTTTGCAGAATACGTAGGGTGTTGTACTGAGCACGTTGAGTATCACGTCTTTTAATTATTAAGTAATGCGTGTAAGTCTTACTGATGTAGAGAAGTGTTATTGATAGGTGGTGAGCTAAGTTCTATCTAATGCTAAATGAATGTATACATACTACTGTCCTGTTCGTGGACCGTAACGTGAATGTCGTAGGTCCTGATGTTCTGCCAGACCGAAGGGCTTGGAACGTCGGTTCATGCAACTGAGTGGGTCTGTCGGTTGTGATTGGAAAATAAAAGTGGAATTCACGTGACGTAACCACTGGGCCGTAACACATAAGTGTTGCGTGACTGCAGAACTTATTGAGCACTACGAAACTACTACTTTAAATGGTTAGAGGCAATACACAGCGCCTTACCTTAAAGAGCCTAGTAGATTGCCAAACGATCGATATGTTCTTCTAGGCCTTTTAGTTAAGTCTAATGGGAATTAGACTGAAGCTAGAAATCATTCCTTATCTGCCAAGGTTACCATTCCTTAAAAGCCCGAAAGGAGCTACCTCCCGGGCCCCCCCCCGCTCCTGGCAAGTCTATTAATCTTCGTAACCCGCGCACATAACAGAAGGGCATCATATACTAATGGAGTGAATTGGTCCACTTGAGCGCTAAATTATGGTTTTCTATGGCCCCCTATCAAGGGCTTGTGCCCCCTGCAGAAGGAAGAAGACTCGAGTAAGGACCCTGACCAGACTGGATTAGTTTCTAACGAGACGATACTGACGTGAGCCTTGAAGTGTGACTTGGTTCCTACGGGCTGTTCTCAATGTCTTAGGACTAAGGTAGCCTGTCATGGGTACCGGAACTCCAAAGATTTGGTCATCCGTGACGAGACCCGGACTACCATACAAAAGCTCTCGAAAACGCAAAGCCCCAATCTGCTACCCTCGCCCCCTCAATGGAGCTCAGCTGTATCATCGAGGCACGCATTCCTCTCTGTCTATATAGGCACCTATACACGTGCCTACGGTGACTTGCAGCCCCTCCTGGCGGAATCAGGTTGTAATGAGCACCTGCACGTCTCTGTTGATGCTGTCAGCTTGGCATTTATGGCATTCCAAATGAACCATTATAATTTGATACCTCTTGCAATCAACCGTTACACAGCAGCCATAAGAAGCGTTAGGATGGTTATGCAATCCTCGATACAAATCAGCGATAATACAACCGACCGACCACCTAGAGATACAATCCTTCAATCCGTGCTCCTCCTAGACCTCTTCGAGAAAATGGCTTACCAAGATCATCAAGAACCAGCATACAAGAGCTCTCTCCTAATCCATACCCAGGGTGCGCTCGCTATAGTCAAGTCTCGCCTTAGAGACAAGTCTTGCAGCCCAACGATCCAGCGGCTTGCTACTCACAGTTTATATGCCTATACACTGAGCTGTGCTGCTTCAGACATACCAATACCAGCAGTAGCGGTAAGACTCTATAATAAGTTGCACAGTCACATGAGGATCGTCGACTATGTCTTAATCGGCCTTTTCATCCGTCTTGTCAACTTTCGGGTCAACGTGCGTAACGGCAAATTAGAACCAAATGAAGTTATGAATGGCGCACGAGATTTGTACGATACGTTCTGTAAAGTTGAAAGCAAACTACCGCGCTCTTGGTGGCCACAACGTAGGGAACCAAGCGAAGGCGTAGCCTTTCACTACTACTACGATATCTATCCCAACCGCAGGGCATCTCAGTTCTTCAACACATGCCGCAGCATGCGTCTTCACATGGCAGAAATCATTCAAAAGTTCCAGCCCAGCGCTGAGATCGCCCAGGCTACCTCAGAGGTCTCTCAGGCGATTTGCGCCTCTATTCCTGAACTAATACTTCCGACAGCCAGGGTCCAAAACACAATTCCTTTCTCCCCACTGCAGATACTGGATTGCTCAGCTGTGTTACCATCATTATATGCAGTGGCACTATATACGAAAGATGAGACACTGCATGCCTGGATCCTCCATACATTGAAATACATGGGCGATAATGGTGTAAAGCTTGCCCGAACGGTAGCTCATATCATCATGTTTGAACCACAAATGGGGTTTTGGGATGTGATTAGGATAATCGGTAACTATTCTATTGTCGCTTTTGGATAATTATCAGCATACTTTACATCTAAGTAATAGATAAAGCTCTTTATATGTTGTTGACCTTTATCTGGATTCGATGTATGCCTAACGAAACCTATTCCTGTATTCTCTTCGCAGTCTACCTAGCCGATGTTCTTAGAGTTTATCGCTTGCAGGGATTACTCTTTTCCCCAATCAAAAATCGTATAGTGAATACAGCTAAGTGGAGACGAATACAAAAACGAGAACAACGGGTAAGGTCTGGTGAAATAGATTACCAAACGAACCTCACACGTAGGGAATAAAACTCTAAAACACACAAGTCAAACGCGTATTCGCGTCGCGTGATAGGTTATAAGCCATCATCGAAAAGACCCCGACTCAAAACTGCATACACTGAAAACTATACGTTAAACGAAGACAGGATATGATGGAGTCACTGGACCTCATATACTTCCATTCCGCCCTTCGCATACTTATATGCAAGTCGTGCAAATCCGTATTCGCAACTTCCATCCGCCGTCATATCCGTACGTTCCGCAGGGAGCTGGCCCTTTCGAAACAAGCGCTCAAGAAGTACGAGGAATCCTTTAGAGACCTGTCTCCCATCTATGACCGCAACGTTATCCGGAATCTACAACCCAGCTCGCAAGACCCAGCAATCCCTCACCTCCCCCGTTCATCTCGATAACATCCTGTGCCTCTGCTGTGAGGGTCAGAAGCGACCGTATGTATGCCGTTCTGAAACGCATATGCGAGAGCATCTTCGTCTCGTCCACGGTCGAAAATCCCACCGTCGTGGCCAGCGCTACGAGAACGGCATCCTTGAAGCCTGGCTGAAGGAAGGAGTCGCGCGCGCACCAACAGCTTGCCAGACGCTTTTCAAATCATCGAGCAATAGACGCTGCTTCCCAGTTCTAGCACCTGAATTGGAGCCCACATCGTTATCCAAGCCCCTAAGAATTATTCGCAGACGATTCTAACAGAATCGCCCATACAAATTCAATTTTACAGGCTAGACATTGCTACAATATCGCTTACTACTGGGCCGAGTTGCTAATTAGTTAAAAATTCTACTTAGGGTTAGTTAGGGTTAGTATTATATTTAAGGTTTACAGCGGTATAGTAAAAGGGGCTTTATAGTATAGAATTAAGAATTATTATAGTATATATTACTTTATTCTATTTTATTACTAGAATTAACTAATTACTACTAAAGAGCAATGGATAAGTATATTAAGGTTAATAATAAGTACTGTATGCTTATTTGCTAAAAATGCAAGATAGCACTCTGGCTAGATATATTTAAAAAGCACTTTTAATAGATATATAAACTAACTAGTAGTATACTATAAGATATTATTAATTATTATATTAGCAGAGATATAATAAATCGAGTTTACTTAAAGCTTCTAAGAGATAGTAGTGTAGTTATTAAATAGCTCCTGGTATCGAGAGGGTATAGCTGCATTAAGTATAGGTTTTTTATAACAATCTGGCGACGATATCTGTTAGACCTTATTAAACATTCTTACCGAAACTGTAAATATGCTAATAAAGACAGGGGGTAGACCTTATTAAAAAAATCATTTGTAGACATTATTAACATTTTTAGGGTTAAAATAGAAAATATTTACAGGAAAATAAAAAAAAAGGATATGAATTTAATTTTAAAAAGGTTTTACTATTTAATTATTAAATAATAAGGCGTTATAATAAGGTTTATTATTTAAGGAAAGTTATAATAAGGTTTAGTATTTAGTACTATAAGTAGCTTAATATAAAAAAGTATAGAGTTAAGATAAAAAGTAATAACTGCTAAAATAAAGTAGCTTTAAGCTATTAGTTATTAAAATAGCAGTACAGTTATAAAAAGTATAAAGGGGATATTAACTTAGTAATATATATAATATATATAAGAGAGAATAATTATTACTATTATAGAACTATTTATTTATATATTAAAGTTACTATTTATTATATATAAGGTTTATAAGCTTAGCTATATAGCTAATAAGATTCCTAGGTATTTAAAGTAAAAATATCTAAAAATTGCAGCTAGTTAGATTAGCAAGATTACTAAGGTAGTAAATGCTATTCCAGGGTGTTATGACCCTAGCGGTTACATCACGTGTACCCCATTATTTTTC